>OV651818.1:52325126-52735126 GCA_927349885.1 Psylliodes chrysocephalus | reverse complement strand
AAGGATCTTTTTTCAAATTTCAATTATCTCAAATAGTTTTTGAAATATTTCAAAAAAACCAAACCCTTATTTTTTATTTTACTTTATTGTTTATAACTTTTGCATTTTTTTTTTCAGCCCCTCTTGGAATTTTGATAGAATGTTCTAGATGCCATTCCGAATCAAATGAGCTCAAAATCATAATTTTTGGTGCTGGAGGACAGGTTTCGAGGGAAATGGCACTTGTGAACCAGACTATAAAGTTTCGTTCATTTATAATAAATTAATGAAATTAATTTAGTTGTATGTCATTTAATATATGTCTATTAGTTTACTTTAGTTTTACATATAATACTTGACTTTTATATATATATATATATATATATTGATATAGAGACCCCCTGTATATCAATATTTTAAATAGATTTGCCCAGACTCTTAAAAGGGGTGGTTCGGCTCTAAAAATTTACATAAAAATATTATTTACCAAATTTAATTAATAAATAAAAAATAAATTTTAAATTCTTCAATCTTCTCTGCGTCTATCTGTCTTCTTATCTCTTTTTTTTGTGTGTGCTGCTCGTATCTGCTTGTCTCTGACCCTACCTATGTGTGCTGTTTGTATCTATCTGCTTGTCTCTGTCGTGTTTCTTTTAATATCTCTCCCTGGTATCTCTCCCTGCTACTCTTTCTCTATCTCTGGTTCTATATAATATTTCTCACTTTCTAAATAAAATTCTTTACCTTTATTTTTCCAACCTTCTTTATTGTAATATCCCAGTCTTTAACATTTCTTTATTATTCTAATATAATCTTAATTTTTATTTAACATTTTATATCTATTAATCTTTTTATATCAATTTCCCTCTGACAACTCATTTCTTTCTGACATTTTCCAAAAATAATCAACAAAAATCCCGACATTTTGATTTTAACTTGAATTTTGATTTCAAGATACTTCACCACCCCAGTATTGTTCAATTTAGATATTAATTTTGATGACGTCAGGAATTTCTATATCAAATCCCCCAAATTAATTGTTCGCCCAGTATATTTTTAAAATATACTGTGAACAATAAATTTTAAATTTTATCCAAATATTGAAATTCCCTGATTGGTTATAATTTCCCTACCTGAAATGTTGATTTCGTCAATTTTTCTTTATTCATTCAAACCAAACATATAAACTACTTACTAACTAATAACTCTAACTCAAAATCATAATATCTATCTATGGATCCTACTAATTCCAGATCTACTTTTTAATATTATAGTTAAAGCCACATGATCTGTTTCAACAAAAAAAACTTCCCCCCTAATAGATAAAAACGTAATTTTCCAACACAAAAAATATATACTTGCTAATTCTACCTCTGACATGCTATAATTTCTTTCATATTTTATTTTTTTTTTATTCTTGATACATTGTTTAGCTAATCATTTCTTCTGTCTCTTGTATATATTCGTTCTGTCCATATCTCTATTCATAATCCATTCTATTCCTTAATTAATCACTTTCACTCCATTATCACAAATTCTTCATTTATTTATAATATCATTTCACATTTACTCTATAAATCATCATTATAATACTTCATTTTTTAATATTTCTCATAATACACATCATATTTCATTTATTCTCCTACAGCTTAACTCATTTTCTTTCTAGGCTTTCATCTTCTTTTTAATTCTTCCAGCTCCTTTTTCAACATAACTACTTTATTTTTAAACATAAATTCTCTTTTCCACTAATTTTCTAAATTTTATTTTATTTATCTATTTTCTTATTTTCATATATTGACTAGTTCCTTCTTCTTTTTCTTAATGCTGTTTTTTAGAAAGATATTTAATAAATTTAGACTATTTTGTTATTATTTAGTTATAATTTTTTTTTTTATATTTTTGTTTATAATTATTACATTTTTTATCCATTATTTGAATTTATTTATTTAATTTCCTAAATATTATTCCACAATTTCTCTATTACTTAATTATCCTATCTTATGCGGTACATTCTATATTATTTTCTATTTCTAATAATCCGTTTTCCATAGCCTTATGTTCTTCTTTTTAAATTTTACATCCCCGTTTGAAGCTTTCTTTGTACTTTTCTTTTACTTTGTTTCTGACTTTTTCTTTTTCGGTCAATCCCCTATTTTTGGTTATGTTTCTCCATTCTTCTTTGATTATGTTCTTTCTTGCTAATGTCTTCTTTTTATAATCTTCTTCCATTTTCTTTATTCTTAGTTTTATTTTCCCTTTATTTTTTAAACAATATTTTCTCTGTTTTTCTTTTCCAAGATCACCATTTCTTATTTTACATTCCCTCTTATTTCTTATCATTTTGCTTCTATTGTCTTGGTTTATGTTTATTTCTTTTTTTATTTCTAATATGTTAAAATCCTTTCTCTTGGATAATTGTTTTTCCAAATTACCTGTTTGCTTGTTTAACTTCTGACTATATTCTTCTTCTATTTCTTTGATATTTTCCTTCTTTTTCTCCAAATTCGATATCCTACCATCATTTTTATGTACACTTGTTTTAACACTATCTATCACTATATAAATCTTTTTTTTTAAATCCTCTCCTTTTTCTGTTATTATTTTATATTTCTTATCTTGTTCCTTTTCCACTTCATCTATTCTTCCTATCATTTCTATTCTTATATTCTTCTTATTTTCTTCAATTTTTTTGTCAGTGTATATTTTAAAATCCTCAAATTTCTTCATTATTTCTTCTTTATCTTGTTTCCTATTTTCATCCATTTTCTTACTATATTCCTCTAATTTATTCATTTTCCTGCTTATATCTTTATAGTTCTCATCCATTTTCTTATTGTTTTCATCCATTTTTTTATTGTTTTCATCCATTTTTCCAATGAGCACTTGCATAAAATTTTCCAAATTCATTCCTTCTTTCTTTCCTTGAGTCTCGACAATCTCCTTTTCTAATGTCGCTGTATTGTCCTGATTTTGTACTATTTCTCTATCTTTTTCTTCAAAAATTGTATCTCCTATATTTTGCTGTTCCATATCTCCTTGTCCTACTTGACATATACCCTCATCATCTCTCTCCTGTTCTTCCATCAAACCAACCTTCTTTCCTCCTCGCAAATCCATCTAATATATCACTTTCTCTTATATATAAGTTTAAAATATCACTTTTATCTTCTATATCACTATTAAACTTTCACCACTTTTAATACTTTACATTCCACGTCACACTTGGCTTTTAATGTTACTTTCCCCCTACTTAAATTCCACCCAAATTTCCTACACTTTATATTCTGTCAATGTATTCCTGCTCTTATCTCCTAAACCATACAAACATCACACACATGCAATATCTTCACCCTCTCTATATAAAAAATAGACCAAAATCAACAATTCAAATAAAAAATTATAAACAATCTTACCAATTTTCTTCCAAATTCCTAAATTGCAAATATCCAAAATTTTGATCTCCCTCTAGAAACAATGCTCCACGTTGGCTGGCGACACTTGATATAGAAACCCCCTGTATATCAATATTTTAAATAGATTTGCCCAGACTCTTAAAAGGGGTGGTTCGGCTCTAAAAATTTACATAAAAATATTATTTACCAAATTTAATTAATAAATAAAAAATAAATTTTAAATTCTTCAATCTTCTCTGCGTCTATCTGTCTTCTTATCTCTTTTTTTTGTGTGTGCTGCTCGTATCTGCTTGTCTCTGACCCTACCTATGTGTGCTGTTTGTATCTATCTGCTTGTCTCTGTCGTGTTTCTTTTAATATCTCTCCCTGGTATCTCTCCCTGCTACTCTTTCTCTATCTCTGGTTCTATATAATATTTCTCACTTTCTAAATAAAATTCTTTACCTTTATTTTTCCAACCTTCTTTATTGTAATATCCCAGTCTTTAACATTTCTTTATTATTCTAATATAATCTTAATTTTTATTTAACATTTTATATCTATTAATCTTTTTATATCAATTTCCCTCTGACAAGTCATTTCTTTCTGACATTTTCCAAAAATAATCAACAAAAATCCCGACATTTTGATTTTAACTTGAATTTTGATTTCAAGATACTTCACCACCCCAGTATTGTTCAATTTAGATATTAATTTTGATGACGTCAGGAATTTCTATATCAATATATATATATATATATATTACGTTTAATTTAAGCAATCAACTAAACTCTTTGTAGTAAAAACTGTAGTTTATTAGAAACAATAAAGATTGAATTGAATTATTTAATAAACCCCTTATTATTGTTATTTCTTACAGGGGGATTTTAATACATCCTGTATATTTTTAAATCCAGGTCGTTACTGTTTCTGCTAAAGGAGAATCTTCACACTAAATATAAAATAAAAAAACACCTTTACCAAACAACTTTCTCTACTCTTGAGCGCAAAAAAGGAAAAAGCTAGTCTCGTTCGAGATTGAATCGCAGCCTATCTCCCAAGATTGATAACACTGATAAGAGAACTAAAGAAAAATTCCGGAAGACGTTCTTTACCGTTAAATATTGTGGTTAGAAGGCTATTCAAAACGCCGTTTTTCTTCTTGAGTAAAGTTACGCGATTATCATAAAATAAACTAGTTCAAAAGTTCATTTTTTAGACAAAGGAATAATATCGTGTGGTTTTAATGTCTTGGGGTAGGGTTCGTAAAATAGCTGTGTAATATTTGGCAGGTAAATATTTTATCAAAGGTAGATAAAAAAAGTAATAAATTTTCGATGTTTATGTATAAGAAAATAATCACTTGCTACCAACTTTTTTAATAGAAGTTTAATCATTCTATTTTAATACGCACTATCGATTGTAATTTTCGTTTCCCAATAGCATTTCTTTATTCGAATTTTTGCTTTAATAATATATATTAAAAATTGTTGATGTACCTTTCTTTTTTATATACATATTGGGTGATAAGCATAAACATTAAGTTTTTCTACACCCATATGGGTAGTAGCTAAACCTCGCACAGACTACAAAACGAAAAATCTGATGTGTCCAACACATGACTTTCCTATCTAGTTATTACAGGCTTTTTCCGTTTATTGTGTACAACCTATTGCAGCATCTCTATAAATGTTTAGAGGATAAACTAAATATATACATTGTCCACATATATCTACCGCGAAACATTTTTCTATAGATATTCATTGAAAATGAAAATACTGAAAAATTTAAATTTAGCACTTTTCCTACAATTTTTCCATTACGGTCCATTTAAAAAAAAATCATGTATGAACAAATATTATAGAGATCGATATCGCAAACAACTTTTATTTCAACAATTTTCATAAAAATCAGAATTTTGCACATTTTGTCAAATTTCTCGAATACGGACCATTTCAGGAAATTTTTACATAAGGCAAAAATTATAGATAATAATATTAGAAGTAACTTTTATTTGAACAATTTTCTTCTCCAAACATAAATAACAGATATATTCCATAAAATATAAAAACGGCCTCCCATAAAGTACCCCCCCCCAGATGTTCCGACTTTGTCCAAAATCTAATCATTTCACGTCAGGCCGAAATAAAACTTAAGTTTAAAATTTATTGATTTTTTCTTTATCCGTTTTTGAGTTTTCTTCAAATTTCGAAATTTACACATTTTCTCAAATATCTCGAATACGGTCCATTTTAGAGAAATTATCTATGGGACAAAAATTATAGAGAATTATATTACAAACAACTTTTGTTTGAACAATTTTTATAAAAAAAAATATTTTTTTACATTTTGTCAAATTTCGCGAATACGGACCATTTTAGGAAAATTTTGTATATAACAAAAATTATAGATAATAAAATAAGAAGTAACTTTCATTTGAAGAATTTTCTTCCCCAAACGTAAATAACAGATATATTCCATAAAATATAAAAATGACCACCTATAAAGTACCCCCCCCAGATGTTCCGACTCTGCCCAAAATCTAATCAGCTCATTAGACGCTGGAACAAAGCTTAAGTTTGAAATTTGGTGTTTTTCCGTGTATCGGTTCATGAGTTATGCGTTATACAGACACACACACACACAGACACACACACACACACACAGACACACACACACAGACATCATCGCGAAAATAGTCAAAACGGATTCAGTGGGACCTCAAAACGTAAAAATCCGTCGAAAACTCGAGGTCGAAAAAAATCATGATTCCTATACTTTCCTTATATCTGTATACAGATAGGAAAGTAAAAAGTATGCTAGTGCGTCCAACTTAACGAATATATTTCATATCCATTCTAGGTAGTAAGAACACTGCAAAAAAAATTGAATCTACCAATCACAGTTAATATTTTGATCACCCAAATACTACTATTTTTGAAAGAATAAATAAGTGACAATTCTGTCAAACTAATTGTGAGTATATTTTTTAGTTATTGAAATTAAATATACACTATGTCCCAAATTGGTGCTGCATGTATTGCTATCTCGGTTATTATAAGAGCTACAAAATCGCTTAAATGGGCAATGTTTCTCAGGATTCTATTACCATTTCAGAACTGATATTACATTTTTTCAGTTATTTTTGGTTTTTGAATAAATCGCGAAAAATCAAAATGGTGGGTTTCTGACAGTCCTCTGTATCACGATTATTTGAAAACATACGGTATTTTGGACTAAACATTCTATGGGCACTTTTTTTAAAGTCTTTACAATAAAAAATAAAACAAAAGAATTTCTTCTTCCGTTTTCGAGATATTGACTATAACTTTGTTTTTCTTATGGACGCCATATTGGATTTTTATTGCATTAAATAGAACTCTTAATTTCCTTTTCAAAAATGTATCACAACATGGTACTTTCTTTCAACTGAATACTGAAATAAACAAATCTGAAAATTATACTCGGTTTAATTTGAACTTTATAAAAACCATATAACAACAAGGATTTTGCGATAATTTTTGGGACAATTTACAATACCAGCTGCAGATATAAACTGTTTAATTTAAAGAAATTGTTCTATGTAACCACCAATTTGATCACAATACATTTGACAACGATTTTGCAGAGAGTTTATTGCCCTTAATAATGTGTTTCTATTCACTGCACCCATAGCGTTTTGGACTCTATCTTCTAAAACTGCAATATTTTCTGTAGCTTCAAATGAGTAAGTTTCGTTTTTAATGTGTCCCCATAAGAAGAAGTTAAGGGGATTTATATCAGGGGATCTAGCAGGCCACAAAATGTCGCCATTATTTGCAATTAATCTATTGGGAAAGTTTTCTTCCAAATAATATTTTACGACGGCGGCATTATGAGCTGGACAACCGTCGCGCATATACCAAATTTAATCCAAGTTCCCCACAGATGTCCTCACAGCGGGCATTATTTGTTCTTGTAAGAGCTGAAGATATCGTGCTGTATTTAAATTGAAATTAAAAATTATTGGTCCAATTAATTGATTTCCTGAAAGTAAGAATTTCAATAATTTCATATTTAAACGTAAATCTTATTTTATACTTGCCTATTATGCCGCACCAAACATTAATTGCAAACTTTGTTTGGAATCTTCTTTGTGAGGTGAGTTTTGGGTCTTCTATAGCCCAGTGATGGGTATTATGCCTGTTGAAAACTCCGCAATTGGAGTTTCGTCAGTCCATATTATGTTCATGGAAAAATTGGCATTTTCTCGCATATGTTGAATGTACCATTCACAAAATCTTACTCTTCGGGGAAAATCATTTGCCGATAAACCTTGTACAATCCTAGGTTTGTATGGATGATATCTATTAACGTCCAGTATTCGATGAGGGGATGACTTAGGGATATCCGTTTCATTACCAATTTTTCTAAACGATGCTGTTGGATTATTATTAGTGTATTGTAATACAGCATCAATTCTCTCCTCTTTTTCAATAGCATATTTATGATTTCTGGGTTTTTCAAAACTTCCATAATTTAGAAAATTTAATATTAGATCCCTAAAACGTCTTGCGTTTGGTTGATGCCGTTCAGGAAATTTATTTTCATAAGTTTCTCTGGGCTACGAAGTAAGTTTCTAATATGTCTAATTTTTCATCATTGGTATACTTAAGAGCCATATTTGAAAATAATAACGTTTAAATTTAACACAAAAAAAGCAACGAATTGAAAATGAACGAATAAAATTTAATGTTAAAACAACTATAATTTAACAGTTATAAAACATATTTTTGGCTCGCCTACTAGACCAAATTGAGCAAAGCAGCAAAATTAATTAGGAAATTTTTAGATTTGTTTATTTTAGCATTCATTTAAAAGAAAGTACCATGTTGTGATACATTTTTAAAAAGGGAATTAATAATTCTATTTAAATCAATAAAAAAATTAATATGGCGTCCATAAGAAAAACAAAGTTATAGTCAATATCTCGAAAACGGAAGAAGAAATTCTTTTGTTTTATTTTTTATTGTAAAGACCTTTAAAAAGTGCCCATAGAATGTTTAGACCAAAATACCGTATGTCCTTAAATAATCGAGATACAAAGGACTGTCAAAAACCCACCATTTTGGTTTTTTGCGATTTATTCAAAAACCAATAATAACTGACAAAATGTAATAGCAGTTCTGAAATGGCAATAGAATCCTGAGAAACATTGCCCATTTAACCGATTTTGTAGCTCTTATAATAACCGAGATAGCAATACATGCAGCACCAATCTGGGACACAGTGTATATTAAAATGAGTTATTTCTGTGTAGAATTGATAAATAATTTTTATTTTTATTTGCATCTTTTTTTTTTTCATGTTTATTTAATTTTATAAATGAATCACAAATTTATTAAAATGAAGACTATCCACCTTTGAGTGTGAATATCTCGAAAACCAATTGCTTTATGAGTTCCCAACAAGAGTACATAATTTATTAGTGGTAGTTTAATTGACAATTTGGAGGGGAAAATCTGGACATTTTCCTAATAAAAGGCACCAGAAGGGACCTGTAGATTCCTGAAAGAACTACAAGGAATAATTTGAATATTGTTTGGCATTGAAATTCAATAACTAAAGAGGTTTTCATAAAATTTTACAGTTTTGTTTTTCTTCATCATTTAAAATATTTAGTAATAAATAAGTTTGTTAGGTATTTTAAAATTAATTTAATTTGTTTAGTTTTAAAATATTCGTAAAGGTACTAAAAGGGCCAGTTTATAATTTTTTGTTGGGTTAAAAATTTCCTGCAATATAGTGGCCCAATTTTTAATTATCAGAAAATTAAATACAAAAACGGTAACACATTGTTATAGCAATATAAATTTCATGGAGAAAACATAATTACTTTAGAGATGTAGATATACGGTATATCTAAAAAAATTGGCAACCAATTTTTATTATTAATTTTACAAAAAACAATATTTCTCCCTTGAGGAGTAAAGTGCTTTTAAGTTTAATTACAGAACAAAATGTCATTTGAAAATATTGATAGGAGTTAAAAATCATATCCAAGTTTAGATGCATAGCCTTCTAATAATTAATTAATACTTAACAAAAATTGATTTTTCAGTATACCACTAAATATTTAACAAATCTGATTCTTGATTATTAATTTATATGTGATGTACAAATTTTTATGCAGTATGATTTGTTTTGTAAATACGAGGCATATTTTTAAAGTAAGTACCGTTTAAAATTTCCGGCTCGGCAACACTGCGATCATCATTCTGCGCATGCGTGCCGTTTAACTACATCTGTTGGCAAGTCACAGGCGTATTTTGGAAATTCTTGACCATATTACCAAAGAGTATCGTTACCACAAGAGGCGAGTTCGGTCAGTCAGGGGCTGGAGCGGGACAAATTTTAGGGTGCTTTTAAATGACATTTAAGCGTGTTAAATTGTCACTAATCGGACTAAACCTAACGCAAAAGGGTCGTTTGGAGTTAAAAGTGTTAAAGGAGTTAAAGGAACTTGGCAGACCGAACGCAATGTATGGATCGCACTCAAATGGCAATCTATCTGAAAGTCTGTGACCATCTAATCTAATATAACCTAGCTTTCTGATCATTTCTCTTTTTGGTTCAAACATTTATTTATGATCTAATTTTGTTATGGATCTGTATTTTTTTAATACAAATTAGGTACATCATGAACGTTTGTGCAGTGAAAAACTGCAAAAATACTAATCAAATTCGTAGATGTCATTTTTCTCATGTAACCACGCTAATTTTGTCTTCAAGTGGCTTAAAATCTGAATATTTTTTACTTTTAGATGTCATTTTTCTCATGTGACAGCAACCAACGTGCTGATTGGTGACCCAAGACTTGTCAAAAATATCCCAGTCCAATGGGGAAGTGGTGCCGAGGTTATTGAGATTTGAGCCAGAATTTAACATGGGAAGTATAAGAAGTGACAGGCCAGTGGTATTACACTCTGTTTTTGAGTATTTAACATGGCTCCGCTGGTTGAGAATCACAATCGGTGATTCGTTTTCTTAGTGTTAAAGAGATAGACTAGGGAATAGATGGGAAACTCAATAGTAACATTCTGAAGCCATGTGCTGCCATCTATTAAATTGGAGTGGTACTCAATTTAATATGACCCCTAGGGACGGTATTTTTGAAACTTAACTTTCTCCTAGCTGGAAGAAAATGTTATGAATAAATTCAAACAAAAAAAAATTAATTTGTTTATTTTGACTTGTTTCAAATCATAAAACAACCATATTGACTCTTTTATGATTTGAAACTAGTCAAATAATATGCCAGTTTATATTTTTATTTGATTCTACTTCATTATTTTTTGCATTAATTTCAAACTTGAAATAAAATGCAATTTATTTCATTTTTTATTTTTTTATTACAGTATATTAATGCCGCATCATATAATTTGTCTATAAATATGGAAATCATCAGACAAATATGCATTTACACCATTTAAATAATTAAATATAAAACAAAACTATCTGTTGAAGCATTCAACATATTAAAATATAGAAAAATAATATTTAATTTTTAGAATTAGTATCTGGGCACAAAAATCTTAAAAACCATCCCTGAAGTACGTTGTTGATGTAGTTGATCAAGGCGTCATG
This sequence comes from Psylliodes chrysocephalus, assembly GCA_927349885.1. Taxonomy (NCBI): domain Eukaryota; kingdom Metazoa; phylum Arthropoda; class Insecta; order Coleoptera; family Chrysomelidae; genus Psylliodes; species Psylliodes chrysocephalus. The sequence continues at coordinate 52,724,126 of OV651818.1, read as the reverse complement.
CCGCCATTCTTAATTTTAATTAATCTAAGTGGATTTACACGGTTGGGGATAATTATACTTATCTTAAAAGGGGCCGCTTCTGATCTCCGGTAAGCATTCTTCATTTTCTTTGGTGTGAAAATCTTTCTATTTTATACATATTGATTTTAGGCCATTAAGTGTCGACATTAAGCTCGTAGAGCAAATTACTACTTTTACAATAGAGCACCTCAGTAAGTCTTGTCTAAAGTACCACTCACGCGCTGTATATTGGATTGGTGGCTGAAACCCACTCTTCCTTTACCAGCACTTGGACTGCGAGTATAACATAGATTTTGTAGCTGTAGACGCCGCTAGGAACCGATATCGCCAAGTAAGAGCTTTCCAATTTAATATTGATAGTTGCTTCGAGTAACAGCTGCGATATAACCTACAAGAGAAATAGTGACATACATATATATTTAAAACGTGTGAACCTATAGGTATTTGTTAAATACAATTGGGGTTTTCTCATTATCACTATCTACCTACTTATTGTACAAATTAAAGGAAAACAGTACTTTTTTTTTACACCCTTCGGATCTCCCGTGCTACACACCCTAATCCGTCTATAGCCTGGCAGCACTGCAGCCTGCGGCTTATTGTACCACCATTACTACTTTCTCATTCAACAATTCACTCCCTGATTCATCGTCATTCATTCCACGTCGTCGGTGGTTAACCGCTAGTCGGATGAGTCCCATAGTGACACGGCCCATGGTGGATCCTCCCAGCGGTCACCCATCCACGACGTGACCGGAGAATCACTGCTTAACTGTTGCGAATATGTGGATGCACACTAAACTCGCAGCTAGCCTCTCAGTACTTACTCGTTGTTGTTATTTGTTCACACTAGCATATCAAATTTCCCCTTAAGAAACCATGCCACTCTCCGGCTTACAGTGGCATTAAAACAGCCCATCTCTAGTTTTGAGCTAGCAGCACACTTCTTGTACATTTGAATTCAAACTTGCCTTGAGGATGAATTTTAAAATGGTAATAAAGACCTTTATAAGAGGTTTGCATTTTGGAATGGAAAATATATAAGTTTGAAGTGTCGTTCTTTTGGTTTCTTACTATCGACGAGTTTGAGTGTGGATACAATTTACCATATTATGCTTATTGAGTCCACTAGTTAGATTGAAGAGCATTTCTCCATCAGATATATTTATTGATTTATTCGTACACCAGTTATAGTTTTTCAAATTTTTATTCATCCTATGGGCATTGTGATAAATTTATCTAGCTTTCGAGCTTAAATTAAACGTTTGGACCCGTGAAGATTGTGGGCTTTATTTTTCTTCTTTGATGTCAATGGCATTGAATCAATTTTTGATATTGATGGTTAAGGCTCACAGATTTCATCGTTGTACAGGTTATTTTGTAGGGCCAACATTTTTTTTTACAATAACATTAATCATTAAAAACCGAAAACAGAAACAAATTAAAATGAGAAACCAATTATTTTAACATTGAATTAAAAACAAGTTTGTAAATATTACTTAACATTGGTGCCAAGCAGTGCAAAAACTGTATTTTTCTTAGACACTTGCTACTAACTTTTTGATAAACCTTAAAGTGACGAACGCATGTTTAATATGATGTATAAATTGCATCACTATCAAATATCTGTGGGTGCTTTATTGTTCGTTGCTGAAACCCTTCTTAAAATCTTTTGAAAAGATGTTGAAAATACATCTAGATGAATCAAAATCCAATGCACCTTCAACTGCAACACCCATTTTAAATTTTTGAAGTTTAAAGTTTTGCACGAGCTAGCATTTCGATACGAGCGCCATCCTGTTGATTGGAGTGGTACCCAATTACCTCCTCATGTTTTCTCATTTGAGTTACTCGCTCCTGGTTAAAGACGTGAAAGCGGTTGAAATTCATCGTCATATTAGTAAAATTTACAGAGAAAACATAAGCAATAGAATGGTACGAAAATGGGTTAGAGCTTTTAAGGGCCGCACAAATATAGCATGACAATTTCCATCAACAAGCGGCTAAACTAACTCAAGATTTCATAGCATTATTTCTCTGGAAACAACTTGATCACCCTCCCTACAGTCCCTACTAGCGCCTATAGTGACTACCACTTGTTTCTACATTTGAAGAAGCATCTGGCCTATCTTCGCCACAACGACGATGATGAGATCAAAACGACCGTGTTGCAGTAGGTGTCAAAGGCGGCAGACTTCTATGAGGAGGGGATTTAAAAGCAGCTTGTAAGATGCGATAAATGCCTTAATATTGGCGAGTGTTATGTAGAAAAAAATTAAATGTAAAAATAAAGTTGGAAAGAAAATTCTACTTGTTTCGTAAGCTTGGTAAAATTACATGTTTTTCGAATTATTTATTGTTTTCCTGAATAGTATTAACGATTACTTAATTTGTTAATAATTTTTAGAAACATAACCTCTTTATTTGAAGTTTATTAATCACGCCATCTTTCAAATCTTCTTCTTTTTTCTGAACTGACGTTGAAGATTTACACATAGGTAACTATTTAAAAATGCTTTGTGAAAGTCTAAGGTACGTATTTATAAACAGAAATTACAAGGAGTCGGACTTGGGTAAGTCGTCCTTGAACTAAAATCAAAGTTCGGTTACAACGTCTCTAAAGTTCTAGGTAGTTCTGGTGTTAGACTGGAATTTAGAGATGGATATTAGCAAATTTGTAACTGTTATGTACATTTACGGATTTGTTACTACCCATCTCTAAGTTCACGTGATATAACCGAACTTCTATTTTCGTTCAAGGACGACTTACCCAAGTCCGACTCAGCTGAGTTTTGTTTATAAATACGGACCTAAAGGTTATACACACTAATTGCGCTAAACCATCTTTCTCACACTTTTATACCTTATTGTTAGAAATATATCGTTGTAAATAGCGTATAATTTTCTTTTCTTTCCATTGTTACGTCAGACTGTTCTTAAAACTTTATATTTGCTTTTATAACAGCCCTTTTTTTTGAGGCCAATAATACGTGGTTATCGAAGTGGAAAAAGCTATCTTTAAATGTTGCATTTAATCTGTTGTTGTGTTTTATCACCCAACCAGCCGAGCTAAGCTAAGGTCCCGAAAACTTTTCTGGGAGAGTTTGTATTGCGAGAAGTTTGTAAAAGGTTTCCTTTATAAAAAGTTTACGGCACCCCATACTCCGACTAAAATCGAGTGGATAAAAAGTGGTCGGAAGTTTTTACTCGAGATTGGTGCAAATGTAGGACGTTGAAGTTCTGTAATAAGAACACATACAGGGTGTAATGAAAATACAAATACAATTCATGGGGATATTCCACGTTGAAAATTATTAAGGATCGACCTTACGACAAAAAATATATGAGTTTTAATTTTTTTTCTCAAATTAAAGTAGAGATTTAAAAATTGCCTACTAAATATTTTTGAGAGGGATACTAACGTATTTTTTAAATAACAATTTTGTATCTTTTTGTTTGTGATAAAAAAAAACACCCTACGGTATGTTTAGTTACAGAAAGAGTTTTGAGGTAATTTTTTGCAGTAAGCTATCCTGCACATTTTTTAAAATAGCTTATTTGGAAGTAAGTGAAATTAAATTGCAAAATTTAGAAAAAACACATTTCTGACGTACTAACATTTTTTGGGATTATATTGTTTATTTAAAAAACGGCATTTATGTCGAGTAAAAATAATTGTTTTTAGTTGAAATATATCTTACGCGACTAACATTCAAGATGGTAACGTAACGATGATTTTTGCAGGAATGTTAATGAACTCCAGAGACAAAGGGTCCAATTTTGGTTATATGTACAGACCTAACTTTTTACATAGGCAGCTTAACGAGTAAAGAGGAAAAATATTTGTATATAAATTGATTGAAATTCAATTAATTTGCAAATTTTAATCAAACGGTCACATGGAATGGTTGTTAAAAAGGAGGGCTAGTAATTTTATTTTTCATAAATAAATGTAAATAAATGAGTCAAAAGAAATGTTAAACATTTTATGACCACATGTCCCTAAGCCAGTGATAAAATAAATACTACTACCTCAAGCTTGTTTCTTTAGGTAACAAAACTGTAACAAAATTATATCAAAAATCTGATGTGTCCAACACATGACTTTCCTATCTAGTTATTATAGGATTTTTCCGGTTATTTTGTACAACCTATTGCAACACCTCTATAAATGTTTAGAGGATAAACTAAATATATACATTTTCCACATACATCTAACTCGACACATTTTTCTATAATATATATTCCATAAAATATAAAAACGACCTCCCATAAAGTCCCCCCCAGATGTTCCGCCTTCGTCCAAAATCTAATCATTTCACCTCAGACCGAAATAAAACTTAACTTTAAAATTTAATGTTTTTTCCTTTATCCGTTTTTGAGTTTTCTTCAAAATTCGAAACTTACACATTTTCTCAAATATCTCGAATACGGTCCATTTTTGAAAAATTAAGTATGGGATAGAAATTATAGAGAATTATATTACAAACAACTTTTATTTAAACAATTTTTATAAAAAATATTTTTTTTTACATTTTGTCAAATTTCTCGAATACGGACCATTTTAGGAAAATTTTGTAAAGAACAAAAATTGTAGACAATAATATTGTAAGTTACTTTTATTTGAAGAATTATCTTCTCCAATCGTATATAACGGATATATTCTATAAAATATAAAAATGACCACTAATAATCTAATCAGTTCACCACAGGTCAGAATAAAGCTTAAGTATAAAAGTCGAAAACTGGAGGTCGAAAAAATCATGATTCCTATACTTTTCTTATATCTGTATACAGATAGGAAAGTAAAAATTATATAGTATACCTTAACAAAACTCAAACTCAAAAAAACTGGATGGATAATAAAATATAACTTAAAATAGTTCTAAATTATTTTCCTCGTAGTATTACTTTATTTCTGAAAATATTTCTTAATGAGAGAAGAATCAACCGCAAGCCAAATTATTTGCCAGATATGCAGATAAAATATACATGGGTCTGAGAGAATCCTAGAAGTCCACATCTCGGTAGTCTGTGGTTTTTAAAAGAAGTTCACTTCCCTAACAGCACGGATCGTCTAACTTCCAAAAAACAGAACCGACTTTAGGGCTTAACTGAAAATCGGTAAAAATGATTCCATATAAATTTAAATAGGTCAAGATTTTATTGAAATAAAAAAATGGCAAATTGTATAACACACACAATCTGAACGTTAATATACCCTAAGATATTAAGGAGGTCCTTTCGCCACACCCCTCGCCTCAAATGTTAAAAAAAAAGTTATTAGATTATGACTAAAATTAATTTTTTTCTAATAGTTGAAGTCCTTATTTATGTAATAGTGAACTTTTAACTATACCTTACCTTGCAAATTTTTGAGAATTTTTTTTTAAATGTAAGTATTTGTACAGTGCCTCACGAGAAAGTAAATCCTCAACAACAATTCTCGAATTATACTATTATTTATTGATTAGATGGAGTAGAAAAAAACTAAAAATAAGGTTTTTGAAATATTTAGATTTTGTTTTATACAATAAAATATATATAGTAAACCGTGGAACTTATTGAGAAATTAATATTAAAAAATCACAAAAAAATTTCAAGTAACCTAGTTGAAAATTTTTTGTGATTTTTTAATAATAATTTCTCAATAAATATCACGGTAACCTATATATTTTATTGTAAAAAACAAAACCTAAATATTTCAAAAACCTTATTTTTAGTTGTTTTCTACTCCATCAAATCAATAAATAATAGTAAAATTAATTATAGTTCGAAAATTGTTGTTGAAGTCTTACTTTCTCATAAGACACTGTCCAAACACACACACATTTTTAAAAAAAAAATTTCTCAAAAATTTGCACGGTAATGTATAGTTAAAAGTTCACTATTACATAAATAAGAACATCTACTATTAGAAAAAAATTAATTTTAGTCATAATCTAATATTTTTTATTTAACATTGGTGGCGAAAGGACCTCCTTAATATGTTTTTTTTATTTAGATACAAATTTTGCCCATTCACGTTAATTCCTAGCCTTTATTTTTGCTTCCTGCCAATTTAGTCCTCGTTCCTCAGGATTTCCGCTACTGCATTCTCCCATTATTTTTTGTGTTCACCTCAGTCGACAGTTTGGCATATAAATTTTGCTTGTTTTTTTTATTTTACATACGTATCAAGTTGCCAAACCATCTTAACTAATTTCTTTCTATGCTCTTAACTAGATGTTCTACTTCTAACTCCCCTCTTATATCTATTCATTTCGATTGTTGTCCCTTCTAATGATCTCTAACATTGCTCTCAGATACTTCATATCAAATGTTTCTAGTCTTATTTTTGTTTCTTTTGTTAGGACCCAGCCACAACCATCTTTAATCTTCTTAAGATTAAAGACAGTTGTGACCCACTTCTCACTCTCATATATTAAAATAACTTTAAAAACGATTTTTTTGTTTGATACTTTTTTCTTACAAATAAAAATATTACTTAGCGCATAATACATTTTGAAGGCACTTTCAATGCGTTCATTAATTTTGCGTAATTTTTTCCATTCTTATTTCTTGTCACTTCCAAATATTTAAATGTATCCACTAGCTGTACTTCTTTTTCATTGAGCTGTATTTCTAAATTTTTGTTCTCCTGTACAATCCACATTTTCTGTATTAATTTTTTAGATTTATAATTTGGAGGGCCGTTTTCCAGATATCTAAATTTGTTTTCGATTCTGTCGAAGTCTGTATCAGTTCCATATTTCTGTAACCAACGGTAAATTTCTTTATGTGATCTTTTATCTCTTTTATTATTACGTCCATCAAATTAAACAGTGACGGACTTCTTGCCTTAAACCTTCTCTGGTGGTAAATTCTTCATATTGTAGATTTTCGGTTAGTCCTGTGGAATTGAACATTGTACACCTTTAGTATACTATATATTTAGTATACCTTTGCTATACCTGACTAGGGTTTTATTATTAATTGTAGCAGGCAGTTAGTTACAGTTAAGCAAGTAATGGATAAGCTTGTAGAGATAAAGCAGTTGAGCACATTTTTGACACTATTACAAACTTTAAAGACCATTTAATTGACGTTTTATATTTCAAATATTTTTAAAGAAAGTATTGACAAACTTGCCTTGAACATGCTCAATACGGCTAATATGATAAGAATAAGAAGGAAACCAAACAAATGAATCATACTCTAGTATACCACGATTTAAGAAATAGTATAGTAGTTTTATAGCATTAGTATTAATTAAAATATAAAAAGTATGCCGTTTTATGAATTCCTATATTCTGAAAGCTTTTTAGAATATATTATCAACGTGAGAGATAAAGAACAATTGTTTATCAATTGTGACCCTAAGATTATTGACATAATCAACAAACTTTTATAGATTTTGTATGAAGCTATGGAATGGAATTTGTAACAGTATCTATAACACCGTTATGTTTCTTTTATCTCTAGGATCTTATCTTTAATCCGTTTCAAGGTTCTGTATTTTGTCAATCGATAATCATTAGTGTCATATTCATTATTATAAAATAGATGTAGGATGCAACATTACATTTCCTAGCCCTCTTTCATTAAATGTTTTTTTTTTTCTTTATTTATCCTTTAATGGGTCTAAACTATTTTTAGTCCTACAAAATATATTAATAATATTAATATATTAATTAATATATTCTATATGGTTTAGCTAAACCCTATAGAAGATCTTCTATATGGTAGCCTAAGTAATGCCAATGATTCACAAAATTTAAAATTCAACGTACTTCGGTCTTTCGTTCAAAATCAAATAGTTTCTCGTTTCTTCTATTCTAGAGCTTGTCTGTGGGAGTATCAATCCAGGGGAACCAGTAATTTAACCTACCTTGAATTTTAAGTTTAAATAAAAATAATTAGTTATTCTAACAAGAGAATTTTGGTATAATAAGAAAAGAAATTATTTGCTTTCAGACGTACTTAAATCTGAATAAACTAAATGTATCTTACCGAAACCCAAATACTAAGCTTAACCTAAAAAAAAAAGGAAAAGTCCCTATAGAAATGAATATTGAAAGAGATATTTGAGTTGGCAAATTGGAGCAACTCCCTGAATTAATTCCACCAAACTGATACACGTTTCCATTCCTGAATTTTTAAACGACGATAGTCCAGAAAAACCGAAACGGAAGATTCCCAAAGAGCATTTATGGAGTTGTAAATAAACGCAGGGACGGTTCCAAGATAAGGAAATGAATTAAATATATATTTTTTTGATTATTACTCAATTTATTGTAACAAAGAAAGGTTTTTAAATGTTAATACCGGCATTTTTAATTGAAACTAATCTGAAACTAATCTTATCTCATGTGGGATTAAAATCAAATTAAATTTCTCATAAAAGATCTAGATCAAGATGACAACATATAGAACTTTAAAATTTGTTATTTTTTACAGTTTAAGTATTTAAAGCTCTTTTAGGGTCGTGGATTTGGCATTAGAATGAAAATATCACAAGTACTCCGAAATTAGATATTAAACGCTACCATATTTGAAGCACGCTTTCAATAATAAAATGTTAATGTATATGGATACTTCATTAATAATTAAAACTAAATTACGTTAAAAAAACAAAACTAATTTGTTAAAGTTCATTCGATAAAATTACTTTAAAAGTTTGTGTATTCACTGAATGAGGTATTATACATGTATTTAAAAAAAAGGCTCAAGTTATAGGCTTCTGCTATGTAAATAAGGTACTAAAAACGGTCTCGTCAGAGTTCAGTTAGCTATATCAAGTACACTTCAGTGTCTCAGCAACAAACATCGGCTTCGAAAAACTGCTGATTAACGCTATCCAGATTTTGTAGGACTAAAAATGAATTGGACCCATTAAAGGATAAATAAAGAGGAAAAAAATACATTTAATGAAAGAGGGCTGGGAAATTTAATGTTGCACCCTACATCTATTTAATAATAATGAATATGTCACAAATGATTATCGATTAACAAAATACAGAACCTTGAAACGGATTAGAGATAAGTGCCTAGAGGTGAAAGAAACATTCAAAGCAAGTTTGTCAATACATTCTTTATAAATATTTGAAATATAAACTATAAGGCGTCAATTAAGTGGTCTTTAATGTTTGGAATAGTGTCAAAAATGTGCTCAACTCCTTTTTCTCTACAAGCTTATCTATTACTTGTCTAACTGCAACTAACTACCTGCTACAATTAATAATAAAACCCTAGTCAGGTATAGCAAAGGTATACTAAATATATAGTATACTAAAGGTATACAATGTTCAGTTCCACAGCACTACTGTGCTTTTGATATTGTTAATATAAGTTTATTGAAGTTAAAATCTTGAATGTCACTAACATTAATTTCTAATATTACATTTTTGTATGTGTTATGTAACTTTTGGATATAGAAAACGCGCTCGATAGAGGTTTCAGACACCAAATATCGACGCTATAAAAAATATATTATTAAAAAAAAAAATTATGTAAGAACCGAAAACCTACAATCTGAAGAATTTACCACCAAAACAGGTTTAAGGCAAGAATGAGTTTTAAGTCCGTCACTGTTTAATTTGATGGACGAAATAATAAAAGATCACATAAAGAAATTTACCGTTGGTTACAGAAATATGGAACTGATACAGCCTTCGCCAGAATCGAAAACAAATTTAGATATCTGGAAAACGGCTCTCCAAATTATGAATCTAAAAAATTAACACAGATAATGTGGATTGTACAGGAGAACAAAAATTTAGAAATACATCTTAATGAAAAAGAAGTACAGCAAGTGGATACATTTAAATATTTATAAGTGACAAGAAATGAGAATGGAAGAAATGACGCAAAATTAATGAACGAATTGAAAGTGCCTTCAAAATATATTATGCGCTAAGTAATATTCTTATTTGTAAGAAAAAAGTATCAAACAAAAAACCCGTTTTTAAAGTTATTTTAATATATGATAGTGAGAAGTGGGTCACAACTATCTTTAATCTTAAGAAGAATAAAGATGGTTGTGGCTGGGTCCTAACAAAAAAAACAAAAATAAGATTATAAACATTTGATATGAAATAACTGATGGCAATGTTAGGAATCATTAGAAGGGACAACAATCGAAATGAGTAGATGTAAGAGCGGAGCTAGAAGTAGAACATCTAGTTAAACGCATAGAAAGAAATTAGTTAAGATGGTTTGGCAACTTGATATACGTATGTAAAATAAACAAAACAAACAAAATTTATATGCCAAACTGTCGACTGAGGTGAACACAAAAAAAACACTGGGAGAATGCAGTAGCGGAAATCCTGAAGAAACGAGGACTAAATTGGCAGGAAGCAAAGATAAAGGCTAGGAATTAACGTGAATGGGCAAAATTTGTATCTAATTAAAAACAAACAAAAAAACATATTAATATCTTAGGGTATATTAACGTTCGGATTATGTGTGTTATACAATTTGCCATTTTTTTATTTCAATAAAATCCTGTCCTATTTAAATTTATATGGAATCATTTTTACCGATTTTCAGTTAAGCCCTAAAGTCGGTTCTGTTTTTTGGAGGTTAGACGATCCATGCTGTTAGGGAAGTGAACTTCTTTTAAAAACCACTGACTACCGAGATGTGGGTGGACTTCTAGGATTCTCTCAGGCCCATGCATATTTAATCTGCATATCTTGCAAATAATTTGGCTTGCGGTTAGATTCTTCTCTCTTTAAGAAATATTTTCAGTAATAAAGTAATACTACGAGGATAAATGTGAAAGAGGAAAATGATTTAGAACTATTTTAAGTTATATTTTATTATCCATCAGAGTGCTCTGGAAGCTTAATTGCATTTAATCCAACGTTTCAACAACTTCGCCATTCCCTTGTTGTTGAAGTTACAGTTCGAATACCGTTTTGTTCTGAATCGAAAAGTTTTGCACAGATCTTGCAGAAACTTGTCTTGCCCAATTTATTGTGTAAAATATAAGAAACAACTAGTAATTAGATTCTATTGCACTTTGAAAATAATCGTTCGAATTTCAGTTTCCTCGACTTTACACATTTGATTTGCCAACAGTTGTTTGAGTTGAAGGAGTGACTTTTACAAAAATTATTTCAAAGGAATCGACCATCTAGTGGTGATTTCTGAATTTTCATTGGTTTCAAGTTAGTTTTTTGAGTTTGAGTTTTGTTAAGGTATACTATATAATTTTTGATATAATTTTGTTACGGTTTTGTTACCTAAAGAAGCAAGCTTGAGGTAGTTGGTATTTATTTTATCACTGGCTAAGGGATATGTGGTCAGAAAATGTTTAACATTTCTTTTGACTCATTTATTTACATTTATTTATGAAAAGTAAAATTATTAAAAAGAAAAATTTATATAATTAAATGGGCTTAGACGTGATTTATTTGTTCCCATTACTGTAGTCTTGCTTCGACGCATGTTGTTAATTATTTTGTTGTAATGTTCTTGATCAATATTTTGATAAGAGTTCATAGAATATGCTTTATTGTGTAATTTTTTTTAATAATTACTGCTGTAGATCTATTAAATGATTCACAATATTCTATTGTGTGATAATTTAAAAACTAACAACGGCCTAGATCTCACAAACAAAAGATAATATCAAAAAATGCTTAAAACCGTTTCTAGGATAAGAAGGGGGAACTAAAATGATAAAATAGAGAACTAACAAATTTGTAGTTCAGCAGAAACTTCATTAAAATTTCCTTTTAAGGCAAGGTTTCACAATTATTGATTCATCCTGTACAATTATTATTTATACCATTGGATAACATTTTTTATAGTCTTTACAATGATATATCACAAGTAGGGGTTTGTTATTCAAACTTTTTTAGTTGGGGTAGGTGGGATCTAGGGGGTTGATGGGTGTGGGTTCTCTTTTACGTCATTTTAATTCTGCCTTCCTATCATAGAAACTGTTTTAAGCATTTTCTTTCTTTTATGAGACATAGCCCATTGTAAGTTTTTAAATTGTCACACCGTATGTAACACAATCATTGCTTCAGCTGTATTTTCTTCTAATATTCTCTAGTCTTCCAATGACGATTTCACCTTGGAAAGATTCTTAACATTATCTCCACTTTGAAAAAGATCTTTGACATTTATTATCAAAACTCTTTTCTATCCTCTCTTGCAGGTTTTTGTTAAAACTGCATTATAATCAATAAAATTAGTTGTAGAATCATCATTGTATTTGGGCAGGTAAAAATAATAATCTGGGAATGCTTACTGATATAGCCATAACTACATACAAATTAAAAAAAAAATCAAATTCAAATACTAGCCCAAGAATACAAAAATAGTGATCTTTCTTATTTATCCCGTTTTAAACGGGATAAATAAGCTTAAATATTTTTAAATCTTTTTTGGTGTTATATGACTGATTACATATGTATAAACATCACATTTGTCTTTTTAAAATGACTGTTAATCCTCTAAAGAGTTTTAAAGCAATTTCTGCACTTTAGAAATTTTATATTTTTTTTTATATTTAGGGGTTAAAAATTAAATTCTAAGCGTTTTATAATATAGTAGATTATGATAAATATTTTTAGAAGATAAAACTGATACTAAAATATATTTTATAAATTTTATGACCCCTTTAATTTTAAGAATTTATGCTAAATATAGAATCCCAGAACAAGAAAATTAAATCTAGAAAAAAAACTATCAAACTTTTATTAAATAAAGAAATTATCGATAAACAAATACCACAATCTTGTTCAATATGTTTAGGAATATTCAATAATCCAGTAGTAACATCCTGTGGTCATAGATTCTGTTGGGATTGTCTTAATGAATGGTATTTATCAAATAAACATGAATGTCCTCAGTGTAGAAAACATCTAAGCTTATTTGATACAAGTATTACTAACAAAATAGAAGATAGAATATCAAAATATACTAAACTTGTTAAATTAATTCATCCAGGTGTAACAAGTGATGTAAGATATTTTGGAGGAACAGTATTACAGAATGAAGTAAAAGATGTTTCAAATTTTAAATTAACCGCTTCTATTATTTTTGTATTTCTGGTATTATTTTATTTTTTATATTACCAGGGAGTATACAGTTAAGAAAGTAAAGAGATCAGGCTAAATAACTCGCTGGTATACATATGGTTCAAAAACCAAGGTAAGAGTCGGTACTGGCATCTTTCGATCCAAGTTGAAAACCACTATTTCGCTGAGTCTAGGAGAATATGCAACGATGTTCCAAGCCAAACGAATAGCCATGCAAGAAAAATAATAAATCAGAAATTATAAGGCAAAAATATTTTCTTCTACTCGGTTACCTAAGCAGCTCTGAAGGCAATTCTCTTACCAGAAATCAAATCACGACTGGTAAAAGACTGTCCAGAAGACCTGAGAGCCAAGTTGTCAAAATAATGTGACCTTATCCTAGGTACCAGACCACGAAGGAGATCAGGAAAATGAAAAAGCCGACAAAATAGACCAAAAAGGCTCAGATTAAAACATTGCAGGCCATGAATCCTTCTATAAAATTTCCAAGGCATTGTGCATCAAATAACGGACGCAAAAAGATTGGTGAAACAACTATCCTGGAATGATATAGGCCAAACAGTTCATTAAAGAACCGTCAGCCATATACACGAAAGACCTACTGGATCAAAAACGGACAAACCGTTAGGGTAATAGTAGCCTAAGAAGATACATGAGTATTATCATCCCGGCAGAAGAAGCGATTTTATTCAGGTTCTGTGAAGAAGAAAAAGAAAAAGTATGGCTAATTTAAGATTCTTGCACTAGATAAAAAGCCAGAAGCATGTAACTACATACAGGATCCACTGTCAAAGCTACTACGTTTTATAAACGACATAATCCAAATAACATAGTCCCACAATAGATCTAAAAAGTCACGGTGGACAAGGACAAATAATGTCCAACTTCTTTCGAATCTAATCTACATTGGTACTGTCCTTTTAATATATTAACTGCCCAGCAACCCTTCAGTATCAAAGATATATCTTCAATATTTCTACTTGCTTTTGTAGATAACCTGATCCAACTTTAGTGACATCGTATTCCTAATTTTTGCACATTCTAGGAGAGTCTAAATATTAATCTATTTTATTATCTACTTGTGTACCTGTATACTTTAGGCATAACGAAGCTGTAGTTGCGCTTGCCATTTTGTTTTATTTATCTTATGTAATATTTTATTAGTTAAGAACATCGTCACATCGTTAATCTAACTCTAAATCTACAATGGATCCTTCCATGTAAACAATAAAATGGTCAAAAATTCTTTCATAGTTCTTTATCTCTTTCAATTAACTTCTTACAAACCAAATTTAGCTTAAAATTTCCCAATTAAAATTAAAATTGAAATAATTAGTTTAAGGGTACTAGCAGGAGCAATATTTTTAACCTATCTAAGTTTAAATACTTTTTTTTTCAAGTTTACAATATATATGTAGTAGCAAAATTTTATAAATTTATGGTAGGACGATTAAGATTTTATAACTTTAATAAACACTCCAGTATTCCCCCCGATAAAGTAGAATTAAAAGTACAAAAAATATGGCTATGGAGTTTACAATTTATCAAATAGATAAAATAGCCAGACATCGTCAAGATGGCGAACTTCTCTATTCTAAAGTTTCCCGAGTCTATTAGGGCTCCTCTCACGTACCCCCATAATTCAAATCACATCTCTATTAAAGCCAGTGCGGTGTGAAATCTCTCCTTACCACTCTTAAACTACTCAATAATTCAGAGTTGGTTCCGAACTGGTTCAATAATTAACATATCATATCTTCCATCTCCCGGCAAATGCTTCCTTCTACTTCGATTCGGGATATATAGCCCTTTGTTGAACGAGTTACAAAATCAGAAAAATTCAAATGGATTTTTATGATTTTTGCACATGAGAAATATTAAGCAGCTAGTTTTCTACAATCGGCTTTTTATTTAAAATATAAAAATGCGTAAGCCTATTGGCTATAAGCAGCGGTACAGTATTTTATTTACAATCAGTGATTATGAAATTAAGTATGATTCGTTTTGGTAATAATAATAACAATAATAAGTCCAACATAATTGTCTTTTTTCAAATTAAAAAATACTTGCATGTTGTCCAAATATTAACTATGATTGGTGGATTTCAAATTCGTACAGTTTTCTTACAAAAATGGATATGAAATTATATTCGTTCAGTAGAACGCAATAGTCTACTTTTTCGTTCTATAATTTGTCCGTAGAATAGATAATGTCCATGTGGGTGTAGAAAAAAATCTAAAGTAAGCCATGACTAACAAATACGAAATACGAGTCATGTCTTGAATTAAATCCAAACTGTCGTTTAAAAAATAAGAAGAATTGTGTTACTTATTTGTTTGTGGACCACTCAATATTCAGATTTTGACATCAGACTTGGCTTGGTCTTTAAAAAATTTGCTTGAACTTGATGGCAATGTACAATAATATAAATAAGTCTCACTTTTTTGGCAGAAAAGGAGTTATAGAAGTCTAACTTCGCCTTAATGCAACTGCGGTATTTTGTATCAGTATGGTAAAGGATTGTTACCGACATATTAATATTAATAATCTTACTGGAATATAATTCAAGATCGTAATAAAACTCTGTACGAGATACGCGGTCTTAGAGTACACCTAAATTCTTAGGCGATATTTGTAGATAATGTACTAAATAGTATATTCTGTAACACTGTTTTAATGAAAATTTGATACGAGTGGAAGGTTCTAAACGCGGGCGTATGCGAGCTTGAACAACCACGAGTATCGGATTTTCATTTCAATTAAGTAACAGACTGTACTTTCTCCACGGCCACAGACACAGTAGGAGTTGAACAAAATTAAATATTTAATCTAACTAAAACTAAAAATTTTCCATTATTGGAAATAGGAAAAACAAATTAATATAAAAGTTGTACGAACATGTTTAATAAATATTCTTAAATATACAGGGTGGTCCATAAACGAGGGGATGACCAAACTTATACATTTTTATATTTGTTAAACAACTTTAATAGACTTCATTTATTTGCTGTGTTGTATATAGGGTGTTTCAAAATGAGGGGTAACGATTTCCTCATTTTTAAATGTAATACCCTATATGTCATACCACCAATCAATTAATACAGGGTAGGGGAAGGTCGGGCAAAGTGAAATAGGCGGGCAAAGTGAAATTTTGGTATATTATTTTTTGAAATTGGCGGGTTCAAGTTTTACTGCTACAAGAAGCTAGCTTCCTTAAGTTGGTACTTATAAATGTAATATGAAAGTTGTAATGCAAGTTCCGCATGTGATAATACGACTTTTAGTGTTTTTAAGTGAAAAACTGTAATATTCGTACCATTTTTTGGAACGAACCATACGAAAACGGTAAGTGATTAATTCCTGTCTATTTGTCAGCTTATATTATACATGTTTAGAAGCATTTTAAAGTGTTTACGGTCCCTATTTATCGTTTTGGTTAAAAGGTGGATTTGTTTTTTGACGGTCGCGGCAAGGCGGGCAAAATGAAATAAAGGTGTTGCGGGCAAAGTGAAATATTTCACTTTGCCCGCTCAGTTAGGGCAATGTGAAATGGCGGTTGTTGTCGCATGATATATGACCAAGCTTAGTGCTATCTTTTTTATTTTCAGATAAGATGGTGCATAAATATATTGGAAAGACTACCCAACAATCATGGGAGAAAAATAGCATGGAAGCTGCAATAGCGGCTTGTAGAGCTGGAACATCAATTAATGCCGCAGCTCGCCAGCACAATATTCCTCCTGCGACGCTCTTCCGGAAAATAAAAGCACCAGTAGATCAATGTGTTAATAAAAAACTTGGAAGATATCGTTCTGTATTTAGTGAAGAACAAGAAAAGATTTTAGTTGACTACGTTTTACAAATGGAAGAGCGACTCTTTGGTTTAACCTTAAATCTGTCGCATATCAATTGGCTGTCAGGAACAACATTTCTCACCCATTTAATACTGAAAAACAGGTAGCCAGCAAAGATTGGGTTAATGGCTTTTTAAAAAGAAACCCAACATTATCACTGCAGCTTCCAGAGAAAACCTCAGCAGCTAGAGCCTCGGCCTTTAATGAGGTTAATGTTAAAAAGTTTTTCGATCTACTTGATAAATTATATGAAAATCACCGATACCCCCCGAATCGCATATACAGGGTGGCTCACGCTCAACGGGACGGAGCTTTATGGGAAAACGAACAAAGATATAAAAAATTCGTTTGGGAGGAATACGTAGGTTACAGACGGCTACAATTTAAAATTTGTTAGATGTATACATGATGTCCCACATAAGAAAAAAAAAATAGTTCATTAAAAATTATTCAAACAAGAGTAAACAATTAATTTCTGGGAGACTTTTTTTCCTTAAAAATTCAAATAAATCGAAAACTAATAATAATAGTAATAGGGAACCTTTAGTTAACTGACATTATTTTTGATGAAGTTTTTAATTCTAAAATAAAAAAAAGGGTGTTCCATTAAAAATAATATAACTTTGTATATTTTCTCTAAAAAAGATCGGAAGCCTGCATCTGCCTGAGCAAGAACAGGCTACGTATTGTAACAGGGATCCTTACCGGGCACTGCCGACTAAAAGGACACCTAAGTAAACTGAGAGTAGTAGAGGATAGTGAGTGCAGATTCTGTGAGGAGGAGGACGAAACCTCCATTCACATCCTAACTGAATGTGTAGCACTCCAGAATCCAAGGGCACTATATCTAGGAGGATATCAAATAGAAGAGGGAGACTTACCTAACTTGAAGCCACTTCAAATCCTACACTTCCTTGAGAAAATAGGATTGGAAGGGTCGCTATAGGCATTGAGACATTTCCTTAGTGCAGTGGCGACAGAAGGGGGCACAATAGATCTTTTAGGTCGCAGTGTATTAACACCCCATTATCAACATAACATACATAAATGTGTTTAACTTTAATTTTTTTATTATTAAAATGAGGTTTTAGATATATTTTATAGTATTTCACTTGGCCCTCACGAAAATTTCACTTTGCCCGCAACATGGCGGGCAAAGTGAAATTTGCACTCTCATCGATTTTAATTTTTTTTCTCCCGGGTGTCGTTAGGTCAGCGGTTTTTAGCTAATACATTGTGAACATGTATAATATAGAAAACAATTGCGCATAAGATTGTTTTTCCGAGTGCACCTACAAGACCACAGGAAATGATCAAACATTAACTATTCCACTTTGCCCGACCTTCCTCTATTCC
Source organism: Psylliodes chrysocephalus (assembly GCA_927349885.1). Classification (NCBI taxonomy): domain Eukaryota; kingdom Metazoa; phylum Arthropoda; class Insecta; order Coleoptera; family Chrysomelidae; genus Psylliodes; species Psylliodes chrysocephalus. The sequence continues at coordinate 52,705,855 of OV651818.1, read as the reverse complement.
ATTTAAAAAATTGAGAAAATCGTAACCTCACGTTTTGACACACCCTGTATACAACAGCAAATGAATGAAGTCGATTAAAATTGTTTGACGATGTAAAAACAATCAAATATGTATTACTACCTGCAGGGTGTTTTGCTTTAAAAAAGTATAGATTTGGTCAGCACCTCGTTTATGGACCACTTTGCATATTTAAATAATAAAATAAATAAATAAATATGGTTTTATTGGCATGTGAAAATTACAAAATTAAAATAGTATAATTTATTAAAAATAATTAGCCAAAAGGCAAAGTTCAGCTTTCAGATTTGCATAAGCAAATATAGAAGCTGCTCTTCCACTCAACGTCAGAAATATTTGTTAAATATGGTCATACAACTTTTATATTAAACATTTATTCGTACTTCTAATAATAAAACAATTATGCACTGATAGGACACCTTGTATATGTGTTATTGACTAACACATTGGTATTGTTACATGGGCAAATTTATAGGGACTTTTATGCCAAGATAATATACAATGTGTTGCGTTTGAAAATAAATATTGAGTAAATTAAACTTAAAATTAGCCATATTTAAGACATGTTTCAAAACACTCGGTATAGAATAAACCAATTGTATTACCTCTATTCGTTAGCTTAGTATATTAAACAATTTTGAAATTAATGTAAACCTCCTACCTAAATTATGATAATTTAATTTGGGGTCTGCATCATTCTCTAATATAAAAAAATAAAAATTGTTTGGCAACCCAGTAATATGTTTTAAAAACATTCTAGGGTTACATACAGTATCCCTAAGCCATTCTAAAAATAAAATAAAATATAGGGTGTTCTATTTAAAAAACATACATTTTTTGTACTCGTATATAAATTTTAATTTTCAATTTGCAACTCTCTGTTTTATTGTATTTATTTTATCTCTCTAGTTTTGTTTAAATTAACGTTTAAAAAAATATTAATGTTGACTATGGCTTGGGGGGTAATTACCCCCATTACCCCCCCCCTCATTATCTACGCTCTTGCTCTCTACCTACCAAAAGCCTTTCCAACTTCTACCTGTGCTATACTCATAGTCGAGAGTCGTACAAACATTTTGAGAGCTACTAAACATCATTTCGATTTTACACCTATTTTAATAATAGGATACTTTTAACCAGATATTACTGATTACTAGAAAATAAAAAAACTTGCTAAACAAATTAAATTGTCGATTCTGAACCAAAAAAGAAAAAATAATTGGTCTGTTTATTTGTCTCGCTCGAAAATAACATTTAAAAATTTATTGGTTTACAAAAAAAAACGAATTAAGAAAAATCATAAACTTCTTTTCACAAAAAATACAGTTTCAAAGACATTGTTATCGAGTCTCATCGTCAAGAGATATAAACAAAGCTGTCTTTCTATAGACAGGACCAGAAACTTAAAAGGGACTTCTTACTAAAGCGATTTTCATTTTCTTCTTATTCTTTCGCCTTCATTATCACTCCATAATTAAACACCTTGAGCGTTACTTCAAATTCGCTCGGATTTTTCCATTTAAAATCAATACCAGGAGTAAATTGAATTTCCCTAAGAGCCAGGGAAGATAGTCTTTTAAAAACACCTGCGTAAAATGGTGAATACAGAAATAAAAGTAAATATTGTTGAGAATTCGCGCATTTTAACAAAGGGGATCTATTCTATTTTAAATACAAATAAAAAAAGCTATTTTTAAATTTGGGGACAAAAGCGTACAATTTTCCTTATGGTAAATGACTTTCGGTCGAATCTACTGAATTTTATATGTGGCTGTTTCTGACCTTCTAATTAAAAGTGTCCATGAGTACATACTTTTCCTACGACTAGTTTTTTAAATACAGGATATTGAACTTGTGAATTCTCATAATTTTCAAACATTGTTATTTTGCTGATATTCATAATTTTTAAAAATTCCAGTTTAACTCCCTGAGATATTTGGGATTTGGGACTACCAAAATGTAATACAAACCTTTTTGGAAATAGGGTGAGTAATTTTTTAAATTAAAAGTAGGAAGACTGCATATTTAAAAATCGTTTAACGCTTAAAATATTGATTGTAAATGGATTATTTACTTAGGTATATTCGACCGACAACGCTCTACACCAGAGAGCTTCCGTTAATTGATAAATTGTATATATGAACTGTGTACATGAATTTTGAACATGAATCCTTAAAAGTCTTAATTACCGAGATAAAGGATGTTAAAAGTTTTAAATCAAAATTCAAAATTTGCCATAAATCAAAATCGCCTTTAAATATTTTTTCAAATTTGGTGACCAATATACTATATAATAATGTAATATTTTGACATAAATTAACTTTGGAAAATGTTTACCAGTGGCGCGCTACCAAGGTAAGTGACAATTTTTCCCCCTATTTTTAACGCCACTGGAACAACATTTTGTTTACTGTTTTTATTATTATTTTAAATTCTATTTTCATTTTCAGTATAACATATGTCTATAATCAAAGTGAAACTCTGACGTCAGGATCAACGACTTATGTAGCTGTCTTAAACCTTCTCAAATATTCTCGAACCGTTCAAAATCTGGAAAAACTGAGAAATCGCATAACCGAAAAGTATGAAGAGATTACCAACTCACTGTTTATGCAACATAAAGTTTTGTGTTTGTACGAAAATAGACATTTTAAAAAATTTCTATAGTTCTATATTAATTTTGATTATGATTAAATGAATGCACAATATAACAAAACATAATTTATTTAATGAAAGATGAACTTAATTATTTGAAATCTCTTGCAATTTCTACCGTTAAATACAAACTTTAATTGCGATCTACTGAAATAACAAATGTATTAAATCACTAATAAAATTAAATTACAATGCGTAACAGTTGTTTTATGCCGATAGAGGGCGCTTGAATTAAAAGTATCTCAATAAATAATCTTAACATTGTATAAATAACTAAATAGTAGTCTCACCTTATGGAAGTTTCATTGGAGCGAAATGGATACTACCAATAGATGGCGCTAGTGAATATGGATAAGTTGATATTTGTTTGCAGTGGGCGGTGTTGAGGGTCCAGCAGAAATTTTTAAGAATGACTGAGACCGATCGATAAATTTCTATTTTTAGCTCTTGGATGAAATTTTATACACTCGTGATTGAATGTTTGGACTATTTTCTATCTAATGTTTGTTATTGTGCGTTAGTGCGTTTACGGGTAGTAGGTATTGTGAATGAGTTGTGTTTATGTTTTATTACTGAATTATTTTACTGTTAATAAAGGACGAGTTCCCAAAAAAATTTGTGTATTTATAACTGTTTTGAAATTAATAAAATGCTTTTGTTTTTCGTTTCCTTTACAGGTTTTATCCGAAATAATTTAAAATAAATTATATAATATTAATAATAGCAATAATAATACATTTCTTAAGTGTTGAAAACATTTTTTTTGAAAAGAAATTTCCAAATTTTTTTTTGAACTTTGAAAAAATTTCGACTTTAATCTTCATAGTTCGGATGTGGGGGCTGGCATTTAAAAATAGTTACAAATACATAAAAATCTTATTTTTGGCATTTTTACAATAGAAATGATTTGCAACATTTTTGTATAAATATCTTACCACCACCATCCCCTAGAGGGAGATGGAGGGTGTGGCATCCCCAAAAAATCAAGTTAGAACTTAAAAAAAAAAACAGTTAAAATCTACAATTTTTTATACATATAAACCCAAAATTTCAATTTTTAAATCAAATTAATAAATTAAATTATTTTTTTAATTTCTTTATTATATTTAATATTATTTCTACTTTTTCTAACAATAATCAATTTAAAATATCTACTTTGCTTGAGCCAAAATATTTAGTAGGGGAAGTTTTTAATATTTTACAAACATACTGTGTGCAAAAAAATATATGAATTTGGCTAAACATTAACCTTTATTTCTAAAAACAGGAGAACAATGTTACTTGAAAAATGTATCTAGAATTAATATTTACCACCATCAAATCCTGGACCTGGACACAATTTTTCTTTAGCAATACGGGAGAAGCGGAAGTGACATTTTTACAAATGAAATTAATTTCAACAAATTTATTTGAGACCATGTACAAGATTATTCATTATTAAAGACACCTTTTATAACCACTATTTCATATTCAAAAGAAGCTTTAAATAAAAGTTCGGAATATGACTGACTTTTTTTAAATATGCCATAAAAACACGTATTCAGATTTCACGGAATACAACACAAATAAACTTTTTTAAATGAGATACCCTCTATGTTATTAAATTTCTGGGATATTTTTTTTCTAATTTCACAAATGTATATTATTGATAACCCTATCTTATACCGTTTGTTCTCGAGTAATTTAACGTTGATAATGTAAACATGAAAAAGTTAACATTATTAAAGTAAAAGCTATGAAAATCACAACTATTATATTTGATAATAAAATAATCCAAATAGGTAGTTTACAGTGAGAAAGAAAAAGTGTAAATATTTATAAGATACCTATTCGACATAGATTATCTATGATATTCGACGTTTAATTAATCAGGAAAGAATAAAGATCATTTCGAAAATTGAATAAAATATATATCTATGCTATCCTTATTAAAAAATATTCATGTTAAATCCTGTGAAATATGCACACCACTGATATGGTCATTTGATGATATTTTTACAAAATTCGGTCAATGTAAACATTATATAATAATAATTATAGCATAAAGGGAGGGTAATTTATAATGAATAACCCTGTTAGGTACCATAAATTTTCAGTAAAAAATTTTAATTCGCACTTTTTTACGTAGATTAAAGAAAAATGTAATTTTGTGCGTTTTCTTGGTGCAGACATTTTGCGACACACTGTATATTCAAATCCAAAATGATGTATTTTCTTTTAACACATACCTAATACAAATTTATTAGCAAAATTTAAATACTTGTTATTTTCGGTATATTTCTCTTTTAGACACACAAATTTTTAGTTTCATTGTCAAAAGATTTAAATAAAATTACCGGACCTTATAATATTCTATTATAATTTGATGATCCCGAGTGGCCATAGCAAAAAGACGAAATTTGAGCATGAAGATTTAGATGTCATTAACGTAAAATTAATGTTTTGAAATTAATTTAAGTTTTACCAATTTAGAAAATAAAACTAAATAATAAAAAAAAGTGTCCACTCGGCGGTTTAAACTCGGAACCCTTCGATTCGTAGACAAGTACTCTAAATTTTCGTTATGAAGACTTATGAAAAAGTTTTACTTTTTAACGCTGATAATCAGACTGCTTTTAATTTCATTAAAATCTCAGTTTATTTCTAAATATAGACGAATATTTAGTGGAATGCTATTATTTATTGATTCTTTACAAGAATCACTAATTTTTATTTATATTTAATCTAAATAACTAAAGAAATATATACTGACAATTAATTTGACGGAATTGTCACTTATAAAGTTCTAACATCTGACGTAGAGGGCGTATCTAACCAGTAAATAAAATCGTTAGTTCAATGATTGTACCAATAGATGTCGGGCGCGATTGCCTCCAATAACTTTTACATGGCGATTATCCTACTATAGTTCTTTATACAATGGTCTTAATGCTGAATTCTTCATAAAATTACCTTTCAAATAATATTTAAAAAAAAATGTGGATTGCTGCCAGGTGGTTGGATTTCTGGGTATGAATTTTATATAACAGTTCGTCTGCTGGTCAATAAAAGTTGACGGTTTTTTTTCTTAAATTTACGTAAATTCAAAAGTTGAAAATCGACTGACTGGTTTTCAAATAAAAGTACTGTATAATAAAAACAATATTAAATAAAACTATTTTATTTTTGAAAATATTTTATCGACATCTAGTACTTTTTTTAGTTTAATGTTTTAGCTATCCAAAAATGTTAATCTACATGGTGTACAAAATTTGCAGTATTGTGTTAAAGCAACTCTGTTTTTGACAAACTAAATATTTTTAAACGGGTCTATTTACTGTTTTCAATTAACTTATTCAAAACTATTTTTGTACCTTTATCCTACAGAGTGCAAAAATTTTAGCATTATTGTGTTAAATCTAGTCCGTCCGTGGCAAACTAAATAAGTCAAATTCATATGTTTAAAATTTAAAAGAGTCTATGTATTTTAAACATTATTAAAAGAGAGGAGTCGGTCATCAGCCAATATCTCCGTAGCGAGGAACAAATTTATAGTTAATTTTCTAGGTTATATCTGAATCCAGAATATTGTCAACATATCCTATATACAAATGTATCAAACTTCTCTCGAATAAATACTATCTTTTATATAACCCTGTATAAATCCATTCCAACTTTTCCTAAACAATGATATTATATCTCAACACATTTCACTGAGCTAAATTGACTGAATAGATGCCAATAACCCTTCAGAGATATATCTCTTAATAACGTCATAAAAAGTCCTCCCCGATATTCTTGGTTATATCCTTTTGTTGCTTTTGTTTGACAACTAACAGTAAAGTATATCATAGAAACTTTGTAACTGTCGCGTCGTAGTTATTTTCTTATTTTAGGAAATGTGTTCAATCAAATTTGTGCTTGGAAAAATTAATTCTTACGTGAGAATAACTAAGATTTCAACTAAATATTTAAATTTGTTTTTTATTGGGATATGGTTCAATAAAATACGAAACCAACCTGTTTAAATTTATGGAAAAAAAATTTACAAAATAATAAAAATTTACGATTCATGTAAATCTTTTAGTAAAGCATCTTATTAGTTTTAATAACATCCACAAAATTCAAAATATATACGTCTGCAAACTTCCCAAGAGATTTCGATAACTTCGTACTCGTTTAAATATCCACGTATATTTTTATTACCCAATAAAACTGTTTATTGCTCACAAAACTTTTGACTTTCTGGAGATATTCAAGTAACTGCAATAATGTTATATTGGACAAATTTTAGGAAAAATATTTTTATTTTTATAGCCCTATACTTACTACTTCCCGATGTTTTATTCATAATTCTAAAAATAATTTTAATAACATAATGTTAACGAGGTTTTTATTAGCTTTTAAGGGAATATGCATATATGCACATTTCATATGCAAATGTTTGTTCAAAAGAGCAATTGCACATCGCTGGTTTCTGAGTTTATTTATAAATTTTGGAATAAATAAAACCAGAAAAACAAACAACGAAAAAATGTAGGGTTATATTATCTCAACTGTTTTATGTTTATTAAATTTTTCTACACACGAAAATCTATTCCGAAAACTAACGAGACTGTTTTTGTCATTTTATTGTTGTGCTGAATATTAAACTTTTAGAATGGTTTACTGGAAGACTGCTCCTCGCTGGACTTAAATCCAAGATGGCTTTGTTCTAGCTATTGACAGGTCTTATAAATTATTTTTTGAAGGTACCAGTATTTACAGTACTTGCATCGGGACGATAGCGTAGGTGTAATTGAAATAGGCGTCTGACATATTGGGCAGCTTATGCGGAAAGTAGATTCATATTCACATACCGCTGGAAAGTAAATTTATCCACAAGCATGTGATATAGGGCACTTCCCATAATACGAAATAATGCGATAGGTGTCACTATCTTAAATGGTTGCAGAAAAATTTTATTTATTTACTATTGTATGAAAATTAATACCTTTTTATTTAGGACTTATGTATGGATTATTACTTCTATTAACCTTAAATACATTTTTAATATATTGTTCTTCTGTTCTTGACTTCTAGACTACTATCCTCTTTAGAAATTCTACTTTTTGTGTAGTTTTCACTAGTATACAGGTTGTTTCTGAACTTGGCGTCCAAATTTGTAGGGGTGGTAGTTCGCATAATTTGAGAGCGATTGGCAGATTTCATTTCTCTAAAAAAATTATAATAAACAAAATAGAGCCATTATAAAAAAAATCAAAGAGCAGGTCCTACCCTGAGCGCGTAGCGCAATAGCCCTCAAAAACAGATGCGATTTGTAATTTTGTCGATTCAAAGCGTAGCGCGCGCGAGTCAAGGCATCGTTGTGCAGGACCGTACCTGTTTATAATTTTTAATTATTTTTATTTTAAATATTTTGGAAAAATGAAATCTGTTAATCGGTCTCAAATTATGCGAACTACTAATCCTACAAATTTGGATGCCAAGTTCGGAATCACCCTGTATAGAGAATATGGTGTTTTTTAAATATTTTTTTTATTTTTGTTTCTTCGTTCATAATAGCTCAATTACCATAGTAAAAATGTTTTTTTAAATTTTTCTCAAAAGTCATGATCCTCATTCATCATTTCTTATCCTTCTTCCACTATTCATAGGTCATAAGCATACGCTAACGTACTGGTTGGGTTCCGAAAACCCAACCATTGAACACTTGTCCTTAAACTAGAACATCTGATGCCAAGCAAACGATTGTTACCTCTTTGTAAGTGTTTTTAAAACATCAAGTTCTGTTTTTATTTGTTTTGGAATTAGAAGACTTTGTATCTGCTGTAGTCTTTTAGTGGTTCTTTAGTAGGGCTTTAGTAGTCCATTAGTAGTCTTTTAGTAGTCCGTAGTATTTAAGTAGCATTTTAGTAGTCTTTTAGTAGACTTTTAGTAATATTTTAGTAGTCTTTTTGTAGTCTTTTAGTAGTCCTTTAGTAGTCCGTTAGTTGTTCTTTTTTATTTCTTTAGTAATCCTTTAGTAATCCTTTAGTAACCCTTTAGTAACCCTTTAGTAATCCTTTAGTAATCCTTTAGTAATCCTTTAGTATTCCTTTAGTAATCCTTTAGTAATCCTTTAGTAATCCTTTAGTAATCCTTTAGTAATCCTTTAGTAATCCTTTAGTAATCCTTTAGTAATCCTTTAGTAATCCTTTAGTAATCCTTTAGTAATCCTTTAGTAATCCTTTAGTAATCCTTTAGTAATCCTTTAGTAATCCTTTAGTAATCCTTTAGTAATCCTTCAGTAATCCTTTAGTAATCCTTTAGTAATCCTTTAGTAATCCTTTAGTAATCCTTTAGTAATCCTTTAGTAATCCTTTAGTAATCCTTTAGTAATCCTTTAGTAATCCTTTAGTAATCCTTTAGTAATCCTTTAGTAATCCTTTAGTAATCCTTTAGTAATCCTTTAGTAACCCTTTAGTAACCCTTTAGTAATCCTTTAGTAATCCTTTAGTAATTCTTTAGTAATCCTTTACTAATCCTTTACTAATCCTTTAGTAATCCTTTAGTAATCCTTTAGTAATCCTTTAGTAATCCTTTAGTTATCCTTTAGTAATCCTTTAGTAATCCTTTAGTAATCCTTTAGTAATCCTTTAGTAATCCTTTAGTAATCCTTTAGTAATCCTTTAGTAATCCTTTAGTAATCCTTTAGTAATCCTTTAGTAATCCTTTAGTAATCCTTTAGTAATCCCTAAGTTGTCCTTTAGTAATCCTTTAGTAGTCCTTTATCAATAATAATTGCTGCTTCTACTGCTTCAATTTTTAAGAATATTTATGTATCTGTTTGAAAATATTATATTACGTAACAGGAATTGTAAGTAACCCATTACGCACGAAGGGAAAAAGTTTACGCACGAAGACGCGTAGCGGCGAGTGCGTAAATTTTACAAGTGCGTAATGGGCGTAAAACTCGTGTAACGTACTATACTTTTTCTACGCCCACTTACTTTCTTCTATTAAATAATGGACATGCTTGTGTCGCCAATCCATACATTTTCGATAGGTAATTTCGAATCTTTCATTGGATTTTAGCAAATAATTTGTGGTAGCTTGAGCTTTTTCTAAAATCAAGACGTTTATTTCCATACCATGCTAAGAAAAGGCGACTTATTTTTTGAAAATTTGTATAATGTGTTGCCGATATTTAGGGGCATCACTTTTTTAATCCAAACTGTACTCGCTAATGCTAGAAGTTTTTATATTTTCCAATAAAATTTGATTACAATTTGATAAAACTAAGAAATTAAAGTTTTCTTATTAAAACGCACGTGTATGTTATGAGCTCTCATTACGTGCATGTTATTATTAAATGTCATTTACAAGGAATTTTGACAGTGCGATTTTTAACGTTTACTGACATGGGTGTAGAAAAACGGTTTTTAAGTTAAATAAAATTCTGATGAATCAATTATGGATATGCGTCGTTTTCTTTTTAAATTCGTGAGTTTTAGATTGCATTGAGAGGCTTTAATTGTCCAAGGAGGTAACTAAAATCTCGCCATTTCCATTAAATTTGTTGACTGTTTTACTGAATAATGGTGAAAGATTAAATATATTATGAAAATTTATAGAAAAGGTAGTGGAATATGCTGGGTTATTGGGATTGTCCATTTATAATTTTCTATTGTCTTGCTGAAAATAAGGTATGGACAAACTAAAACAGAAGCGTGGAGGAACTATTCCAGTTCTAAGTTTGAAAAACTGCACTGAAAATTATTGTTTTTCTCAATTTATATCCCATCTACTTTAAATTTTATAATATCAACTTTTACTGATTTCCAAATTACTTCAAATTACAGAAAGTTAAATTATTCCTATTACAGACTTTCATGTTTTATATCCATAAATTTATAAGGTTATTAAAAAGTTTTTATTATTATGTCTTAATTGTAAAAAAGAAATAGGAATAAAACAGCTATCTTCGGTTAGCCATGATGACTAAGGGCATATTGACAAGTGACGACAACCGAAGGCAACAAGATGACGGATACAAAAGGGAGTATCCAGGAGGATTCGATTTCCCAAGAGACGTTCTCCAAGGAATTGGACGAAGAAGGGACGTTAGACAATACGCATTACTTTTGGATGTCTGCCTGTAGAGAAGTTAGTTTATTTTTTATATTAGGCTTGAAAATTGCAATTATAAATACAAGGCATGCGACAAAAAAGGTGTCATAGTTGAAATTAAGGGGAATCATAAAATAAATTTAAAAGTGCGTGTCGTACATAGCATTCTATCTATTAAACTTTTCATACGGGAACTAAGCTGAGAAATAAGAAAATTTAAATACATAGTGCGAACAACATAGTGGCAATTAGATGATGTCACAATGGGCTCTCGTATCTCCTACCTAAAGGTTCTACACTAAGCACAGTCACACAAGAGAAAATAAGTACTGTATCCTAACAAAAATGTTACTGGACTAGAATGGTATGGACATGTCTGGACATATCAGACGAGAGTTGGACAGAAAAAGATGGATGAGACGTTGCTTTCTTAAAGTGGACTGTATTTGGTGGCTGACTGATAATTTATTTTGTAAATAGATTGACAATTTTTCGACCTAACGTTACCTTGATTTATAGTCAATTGGACAATTTCACCTCTCATTTTTCTTTGATTTTTCTGTGGGCTCACACTTAACGGAAGAAATGGTAGCAGTACAAGAAACACGGTTCAGCAACCACGAAAATTCACCTATTTCACTGGCTGTTAATATTATACTAAAACATTTCTATGTGACTGTAACCAGGAAAGGATCCAATGCCTCTGTCTCATTTTTTAAAATGGAATTTTTATCTTTTTGGTTTTTAAAATTTTCATAGAACTCCTTTTCGAGGTGGTTTGCCTTGTTGCAATAACCTGGAATAGTGGCGATGCAGGTTTGTTCTCAATTGAATCGCTACAATAATGCATATTTACGGGAATCCATCTTAGATTTAGAGAAAAAAATTATAGCAGATTATGTGACCGTTAATAAAATAATAGGGCATTTCAGATAAGGGTGATTTTCTCATCTTGGCATTGCTTCAAATTCTGACTTTCCTTAAAGAACTAGGTTTAGAAGGTTTATTGTAAAAGTTGAGGTTACTTTCTTATTGTCTCTGCGACACATGGAGGCACTAGTAGATCTTCTGGAAACTGAAAACGTAAGACGCACATAACATAAAATTGTTAAGAAAATTATTAAGAAAATTATTAATATTTTTGCTTTACAAACGTGGCTCATTACTTATAAATTACCCTGTATGTACATTTTTATGTCTTGAAGACAAATTTTCCGTAAGTATGTATCAATTTGTTTTTATTATTTGTATACTATTTTAGGAATAATCCTGAAGTATCTGTACTAAAATCAATTTGCATGTATTGAAACGGCACAACAATCCCGGTTATATTCCATAAATAGAGAAAGCAAGACAAGGCAAATCGGCCGGTGCCATTCTCGCTGAAATATGGCGAACGTTTCTCCTCTAACTGCCAAATATACAAGGCACTGAACACACGACACCGGCGTCAAAGCTGCATTTTACCCGACTCGTATCGCATAAAATTAAATGACCCGCGTTATAGGAGGAAGGCTGCAGTAGTGGAAGCGACGGAAAAGATTTACAAATACGATTCTGTGTGGGAGAATTTCAAGTAACGTATATAATTTTTGTGGTTTGAACTGAGACAGAAACGTCCAAGGGAAACATTTTTAATGAGACAAAGTTTAGTTGCTTAAACTCTAAAATACCAACATTTCTTTTTTCACTACAGTACATTTATCAATATGGCGGATAGAAGGATAGTATAATATATTATATAAGACAAGTAAATTGTTGAAATTTCAAGACAATGATACACAAAAGCAATCTCACCTGATTTTCAACAATTTTTATGAACCCTTAAAATGGAAAAACAAAATTGTATTATATTTACCATAAATACTGCCAATGTCCTAATTTTTAAATTTTTGAAATAATTCTAATATATGCGAGGGTTGCCTTTTATATTTCGGAATTAGAGATCAAAAACAACTATTAATCATCAAAAATCGTTTTATTGTTTTTCAAAATATTCTCCGTGAAGATCTATACACTTCTGAATGCGTTTGAACTAATTATCGAAGCAGCTTTGCCACTCTGATTAAGGTATCTGCAAAATATGCATTCTGAACGCATCAACCGCTGTCGAAAAACGTTGACCTCTCAGTTTATATCTTACGTACGGGAATAAAAAGTCATTCGGTGACAAATCAGGACTATACGGCGAATGACTCATCACATCGAAGTTTTGAGTGCTTAAAAATGCAGTTGTTTTAGCCGATGTGTGAGAGCTCGCATTGTCGTGGTGAAGTGTGATCTGTCTTCGCGGTTGGATTTCCTCATTTCTTCGAAGACAACTGCCAACAAATGGTTGTGTAACACTCAGAATTGACTGTTATGCGTTGTTCTCTTGGTACGGTTGCGACATGACCAGTTTTTCCGAAAGAACAGGCGACCATTTGCTTGGAAGTGCTTCGTGCGCGAACAATTTTTGTTGGCTTTGGCTCATCTTGAAACACCCATACAATCGACTGCTGTTTACTTTAGGGCTCAAGTGTAAATCCACGCTTCGTCATCTGTTACTATGTCATAGACGTGTTTCGAAGCACCGCGATTGTATTTTTTAAGCATTTCTTTCGACCAATCGACGCCAGCCTTTTTTTGAACGATTGACAAATTGTGTGTGATCCAACGCGAACAAATTTTTTTGACAGTCAAATGTTCATGCAATATTGAATGTATGCTGGTCCTACTAATGCCTAAGGTTGTCTTAATCACACGATAGGTCACATGACGATCTTTCAATATCAGTTCGCGCACAGTATCAATGGTTTCCGAAACAACAACTGATTTTGGACGATCTGCATGAAATTCGTCTTGGAGCGAACTACGACCTCAATTGAATTCACCATACCATCGATGAACACTAGTCCTTGATGGAGCTTCATCGCCAAAAATTGAATTAAGTTTATCTTTTAACGCCCGTATGCACCGTACACGTTTAATCCAGATCAAGGATTTAATCGCGTTTAGTACCATAGCTAAATATGGTACTAAACGCGATTTAACCCTTAATCTGGATTAAACATGTACGGTGCATACGGGCGTAAGCAACACAAATAGCGCTAGTATGTCAAGACGTTCTGAGTACGCATAACCTCAAAAATGTCAAACTTTACGACAGAGCTGTCAGTAACACTAGGATTGTCCAGTCCCGAAATATAAAATCCCGTATAAACGAAAAGAAAACCACAAATTTTTTTAATAGAAATAAAGATCAAGCGACTAATTCCGGTCAGTGATCATCATCAGGCCTGAAAGTTTGTTGAAAGTAGTATATTGAAAGTATTATCAATAAAGTAACAAAAATACAGATACCATCTTTATTCCATTGAATAAGAAGTACATCCAAATAAAATAAATATTATTAAATTGAAGCATAATTGACCGATTCTTCGTAATAACCCAGAATACAGTCGAGTACCCAGATTTCAGCCCATGAATCTGTTTATAGGGATATAAAGATATCCAACGGTGTGATCATTATCGTATACAGTATTTTGAAAGCAGGACCGGCTACTCTTTAAGGCCGCATGCCGCACGCCTCTCCTCAAAAATGCCGGAGATACCAGAGAATAAAATACTAATTTAAAATAATATTTATATGTTTATTTAATAATTTTTCCTATCGTCTCGACACACACTATGAACTATGACTGTTATTATTATGTACTTTCCAAATTCTTCCTATAATAACAATTTATGAGCTCTCTTTGAGAGCCGCAATAATATTGAGGCCCGAGTCACCATGGAAACGTAGTGGGACACGCGCAAAAGACTCTAACGAGTATGTCTGGCAGTCGGCTGTTTTAGTGCAGATTAGGGCGCAATTTTTTGGCGGCGGACCAGCATTTAGAATTTATATGATGAGGTGTCAAGCGACTGACTGTTTTGCTTTTTTAAAGTTGTTTTATTGTTTTCATGGAATTTTTACGAAGCACTATGCTAAATAATAACGCCTTAGCTATGATATCAATAATTAGAAATTTAGTTCTGGAGATAAATAATGTCGACGAAAAAGTAATGGAAAATTTTATTTTAATGAGAGATCGTACAGTAGACTCCTATTTTGGATATGAATCATGCCATGAATTTTCGAAAAATATTTGTCGATTTTTAAATTGCACTAAACAGTGTAGGATGATCGTGGAAAATAATATTTTTGCACAGTTTATAGTTGTGGACGGAATTGTCTACTCTTACGTTCATGTGATTTTGCACAGTGGTAGTCTAAATATTTACTATTGTACCCTACCTCCGATTCGTATCTGCAGATACAGATAAAAATAGCTGCAAATCTTTGATTAATATTTAAAACTACACACCACACTATTACTTTACTGCAGTATTTTAGCTCAGGTAAAGAAAAAAAAACGAAAAAGAAAAACCATCAGAATACCCAATTAAGAAGATTAGCCGGAATCAACCCAAAGTGGACAAGAAAAGTGGACCCGAAAAGTATTAACTAACATCCTGAGTGTCCCAAAACTTTTTTCTGGACGTTCGCCACGTGCTCGGAGTTGGAAAATCCTGCAGGCCGGGTAACATTCGGGAACAAATCAAAGTGAAATAGAGTCTTGCTATTCTTTTCCGATTTGATATCGTTAAGGTAGAGAAAATAGGAGAGCCCAAAGTATCAGAACAAATTGCGGTCATGTTTCATGGCAATTGGTGCTTTCTTTCTCGCATTCGCGCCTTTATTTTCTTAGCACCGTTTTAGGGGGTTTTCCAATGCATTTAAGAAAATTACGATAGAATATATTAAAACGGAATCACTATATTGATATATAGATAGATCGACCAACGTGCCTGACAGTGGAATAAATTTATATTATTGAAATAGAGCTATTATGATTTAAAGAGAGAACATTAATTTTCGAGATGAAGGATGCATCTTTACAAAAATTTACTTTTCAAAACAACAAAAAACCCAAATTCAAATATTTATAAAATTGTTTAATTTTTCAATAATTAATTCGTTTACTGAAGAAAAATAAATTGGGAATTCGAAATATAACTACTTAATAAGTATTTAAACAGTAACGTAACAATTAGATAGAGTAAAGGTACTGCAATGAACTGTGGCACGGCACTGGATAAAAAGCGATTATTGCATCTTTTCTAATATAATTTATTTTATTTCTTCTATTCGATCCCATTTGTATCTGTTGTCATTAAGTTTTCCTACGCTTTGGTTTCTGTAGAACCATAAAAAAATCTTCTACGAAACCATCCATTATTAGTGTGCTGTCCTTGTTTTTAATTTCACTTGTTTTAGGTTTAGAATGCTTTTTTGATTATCGTAATTTGCTATTCCTATTGTAATTAATTTCAATTTATCTTATTTTCCCTTTTTCCTTAATTTTGTTACTCTCCGGTTTTTTCTTCTATGTTCCAAATTAATTTTAATATTATTTTCCATAATACTAAATATATGACTGTCTTATAATTTTCCAATAATTTTGTTTCTTTAAAGAAAAACCAACACCAAGACCATGTAACCTGATTTATCTCTGTGTAGTTGTAATTAAGTAGGTGTTTACAAAGTAGAAGCCATAACAACCCTAACTTTGAAAATTATCCACTTGCAACAGAAGCAGTGCAATTTTTTTTCGACAATGCAAATTTATTTATTTCGTTTTGGACTGGCCTACCAGTCTGGCACTTCTCCCGCGTTCCTGCTGCTTTCCCGTGGACCACCATTTATGGGTGCCCGCGATAAAACACTGCGATGGTGATAAGTGGCTTCTCCCTGACTGGCTTACATTTCTTTTGTTATACGCCGAGAAAAGATGTTAAGGTGTTCGACAAGGGTTTAAGGGGTAACTCGAAATCAATTTTAAAAGTTTGAAATAAGGACTGGTGTGTCTGCCAATAAATATATTACTTATGACTGCGGATCGCGATTTTTATTTAAAAAGGTGTAGTTTTTATTAGAACCAGACAAAAAATTAGATTATGTAGGTCATTAATTTTTCACAAATGGACTCATGCAACGAAGACTATAGTAACTTATTATTTCTAGTTTTGAGAAAATCTTAAGTAGTATTTTATGGCCTAAAATTATTTACTATATTTTATAATAGTATTTCTGGTTGCTTAACCTCTTCGTTTAGACATACCATACTAGGTCAAAGCCTTTGGCAAAAATATGCGCTAGATAATGGTAACTCAAAAACTCTCAAAAATGAGTTACTATAGTCTTCGTTGCATGGGTCGAAATATTAAAGTTCCATATGATGAAAAAAAAACCCTTTTAAGTCAATTAATAATTACTACACACTTTTATTTTATGATATATCGATACTAGGGCACCTAGTTTTGGCTACTGCGAAGACCATCATTAGGCATATATCCAACAAAGAGAAGGAGGTAAGTAATTAAACAGGAGTTTAAAGGAGTTTATAGGAATTTACAGGAGTTACAAGAGTTAATAGCAGTATACAGGAGTTTACAGACAAAAAATTAGGTAATATAGTTTATCCATTTTTTACAAATATGACATATGACACTTTAATTTTATGATATATGGGTACTAGGGCGCCTAGTTTTAGCTACTGAGGGCCATCATTAGGCATATATTCAAAAAAGAGAAGGACTTATTTAAATAAATAGCAGTTTACAGGAGTTTACATGAGTTTGCAGTAGTTTAAGGGAGTTAACATACTGTTTCTTCCTTCTAACATCCAGAACTTATCCAAATTAGTGTGTGGTGGGTCAAAACCATTATTATAATTTTAATAATATAAAACTTAAACTAAGTTGTAATGTGAGCGAGAAGAAATAAAAGGGTGTAGATATTAAGTAATAAGATATCATCCTTTGTGCTGAAGTAAGTTAAGGAAAAATCTACTTCATATAAGAAATTAAGAGACTTGTGCTTATTGGTGGTGAAAGTTAGTTAGGGAAAAAAGAGAGATGTGTAAGTAAAAACCAATAAACATCTGTGTCTTATTTTCCTGATGAAACTGCCTTTATTAGTTTCAGAAGGTTTGTATTTTAAAGTCGTAAAAATATCTCCCAAAGTAGTTTTTATTTTTTTTATTGACGTATTTAATTACATTTCAAACTTATGTCAAAGAGTATTATTATAGTTACCATTTTTAAAACACCTATGACTTCCGCCATAGTAAAACAAAATAAATAAAGTATTTAAAGTAAGTATTTAAGTATACATAATAACGCAGCAACACTCCGCCTCAGTAATGCACTTTAGTCATTACTTAAGTTCCTGCTGAAACATCTAGGATCTGCAATTTCGTTAGAGGTCTTCTATAGGTTCCAATAGGTGTTTTGACGTCTACGACACGTGTTTCGCCATCGGTTCCGGGATATAGTTTCACTACCATACCTTTGGGCCAAATATTTCTTCCAAAATTTTGATCTACGATAACGACGATATCCCCAACCTTGATTTTACGGGAATGCGACACAAACCATTTCGTACGTTTTGTAAGGACTGGTAAATATTCTTTTATCCATCGCTTCCAAAAGTGGTCGGCAAGTACTTGGGATTGACGCCAGTGTTTTCTGGACAGTAGGTCGTTCTGGTCAAAAATTCCTGGTATTTGCGCCCCATTTGGTGAGCCTAGTAGGAAGTGATTCGGTGTCAAAGCTTCTTGGTCAGCGTAGTCTAATGAAACATGGGTCAAAGGTCTACAGTTTACCGTATATTCAGCTTCCACGAATATCGTTTGAAGGACTTCTTCTCGTGGAGACTTTTCCTTTAAGATGGCTTTTATGGAAGTTTTGACGGATCGGATCAGTCGTTCCCAACTTCCCGCCATATGGCTTGCAAGGGGAGGTAAAAAGAACCATTCTATTTGTGCAGCAGACAAAGTGCTAATAATTTTGTATTGGTCGAAATCATTTAACGCATTTCTTAGTTCTTTTTCTGCTCCTCTTAGATTGGTCCCATTGTCCGAAAATAGTTTCTTTGGATTTCCTCTTCTACCAGCTAGCCTACGAATGGCCATTATAGCTGAGTCCGTAGTAAGTGAATGGGCTATTTCTAGATGGACAGCCCTTGTGCTCATGCACGTAAATAAAACTCCGTATCTTTTTTCTTTCCGGCGTCCTATACTCACTTCCATGGGCCCGAAATAGTCCATCCCAGTAATGGTAAACGGTCTGACAAAAGGTGTTAGTCGACATCGAGGAAGAGGAGCCATTTCCGGCAATGTTTCTTTTGATCGGCGATTTTTGCACCATTGGCAGTCGTTCCAGCAACTTCTAACGGCTTGCCTAGCATTTAGGATCCAATAGCGCTGACGAAGTTCGTTTAAAACCATTTCTTGGCCATGATGTCTTGCCTTTTTGTGGTAGTATGTAATCAGTAATTTTGTGTAGATGTGTTTAGGGTCGAGTATTACTGGAAATTTTGTATCATCATCTAGGAAGTCTGCATTTAAAATTCTACTTTTTAGTCTTAGAATATTGTCTTTATCTAAAAAAGGTGAAAGTTTAAGAATTCTGCTGGATGAAGAAATTGTTTTTTTTATTTGAAGATCTTTGATTTCATCTGCGAAACTATCTTTTTGAACACTTTTTATCCACAATTTTTCGGCATTGTCGAGCTCACTACAGGTCAGTTCTCCCCTTTTATTAAGTTTTTTCATTAATGTCTCAATAATCCTTATAATCCAAGCTGTTGTACGAATTAATTTTAGCCACGATGAGAATCTTGTCACGTCAGGTAGAGATGATTTCAACTGAGTCGTTTCTACGGTTACGCCTATAAAGGTCTTTTTCATTTCTGTAGTGTCAGTCATTAAGTTGTCTTTTATAGGCCAATCAGATTTTTCATATTTTAGAAATTCAGGTCCATCGCGCCACCTTGTACTTAAAGCCCAGTCTCTACTGTAATCTTCCCTGGTTGCTTCGTCTGAAACATTTTCATTGGTTGGGATCCAATTCCAATGTTTTGCGTCAGTATTTTCCTGAATTTCTGCAAGTCTGTGTGCCACGAAAGGTTTGTATAGAGCAGGATTTGATTTGATCCAACTGATGACGGTTTGGGAATCGCTCCAAAGATATACACATGTGATCGGGATGTCGTGATTTTCAAGGATGGTAGAAACAAGTCTGTTTCCTAAGACGGCGGCCTGTAGTTCTAGTCTCGGAATAGACATTGGTTTCAGAGGGGCTACTCTTGATTTGGCTATGACGAAAGAGGTTGAGATGTGAGTGGGAAATTTTATTCGAAAGTAAGCTACGGCAGCGTATGCTTGAGCGCTGGCATCACAAAATACGTGTAGCTGAATTTGTTGAGCTTTGTAAATATCTGTCACATAACATCGATTTATTTGTATGTTTTTAATTTTCTGTAGTTCTATCATCCATCTCTTCCACTTGTCTGTCGATTTCTTGTCGATTTCATCATCCCATCCGATCTTTGATTTCCAAATGTGTTGGATTAAAATTCTTCCTTTTATAGTAAAATTACAGAGAAATCCAAGAGGGTCGAATATTGTCATTACGGTCTTTAGAACTTGTCTTTTCGTGACGTGAGTTTGTTCAATTAAATCTTTAATATCTTCGTCAGTCCATTTGAAAGGAAGAGAAAATTTGTCGTCATTCGGATTCCATGATAGACCTAAGACTCGTTCAGTGGGCAGAGTAATTCCTTTGTCAAAATTAAGATTTTTTATATTGTCGTTTCTGTGGGTATCTGGAATATTTTTTAAAATTTCTTTACAGTTACTCGCCCAGTTGCGTATGACGAAACCACCTCTTTGATGAACTTCTATGACTGACGAAATTTGTTTTACAGCATCGTTTATGGTGTCCATACTGTCTAAATAATCGTCTACGTAATGGTTCTCACGAATGGCTTTTTCGGCGTTTGGAAAAATGTCTTTGAAATCTTCTGCATTTTTCCTCATAACAAACTGAGCAGTTACTGGTGATGAGGTAGCCCCAAAGGTCATGGCTATCATTTCATATTCGTCAGGATCTCTGGAACCCTCTCCATTTCTCCAAAGAAATCGTTGAGCGTGTCTGTCTTCAGGTCTGATGTTAACCTGGTGGAACATCTCTTTAATGTCGGCAGTAAAAGCTATGTTTCTTTGACGAAATCTAAAAACGATACCCAGGAGAGAGTTCAAAAGGTCTGGGCCTTTTAAAAGCAAATCATTTAGACTAATACCCTCAGTTTTTGCAGCAGCATCGAATACGAGACGATGACCTGGTTTATCGGCTCTAGTTACTACAAAATGTGGCAGGTACCAAACTCTCAAGTTCTGGACTGGAATTTCTTCTTTGGTTAGTTTCTTTGCATAATTTTTTGTTACATATTCCGAAATTTTCTTACTGTAGTCGGTACAAAATTGATTATCTTTTGCCATCTTCTTCTCGATATATTTAAGTCTTGCAATAGCTGTATATTTGCTTTTAGGAATATTTTTATCGTCGTTTCTCCAGAGTAAACCTGATTCCCACTTAGATGGACTCACTCGTTTAGTTGTCTCTTGCAAAATGTCTAAAGCCCTTTGTTCCTCCGGAGTGTAGAGATTTTCAATTTTTTTAATGCCCAGACAGTCTATTTTAAACGAATTTCTTACTAATTCGTCCATCGAGTCGGGCTCTTGCGTCACAAAAAAGGAAAATTCATCTTTTTCTCTTAGAAAATGACCATTGCATATGTTACCATGGACTACCCAGCCTAGTTTTGATTTGGTTAGCATCGGTGAGTTCTTACCCCCTTCGAATATTTCTCTGGGAATGATTAGGTCAATATTATCATGACCTATTAAGATTTTTGGTTGTACTTCTTTTAAATTTGGAAGTTGAATTTTTTGTAAGTAACCCCATTTTTGGCAAAGATGTCGAATATTTACTGACTGAACAGGAAGAGAAAGATTTCTAATGGTTCTAACGTTTTGTAGTCGATATGAAGTGTTCTCGCTTTGACCTCTTATACACAGTGATATTCTTTGAGATTCTCGCTCCTCATTAATAATGGAATTTGTCCATCGAACTGTTAGCGGATCTTGAGGACCTAAAGCACCAATGGAGTCTGCAATCGAAGAGTCTATCATGGTAATAGTAGATCCTTCGTCTAGAAGAGCATAGGTGTTGATTTTCCCGTTCGGACCTCTGAGTTCTACAGGAACAATTCGAAGCAGAATGTCATGCCTTTTATAATTTACACATAGATTAGTTTCTTCCTCTGTGGCTATATGACAGTTAACTTCTTGGTTTGGAGCGTTTTCTCGAGATATGTATTTGTGCAGTATTTGATGATGTCTGAATGTGCAACCTTCTACGGGACAACTTTTCTTGTTTCGGCATTGCCTTGTTTGATGTGAAGAAGTCAAACAGCTGAAGCAAACTTTCTTTGCTCTGACCCATTCCCAACGTTTATCTACATCAATCTTTTTAAATTCGCCGCATTTTTCTACCTTGTGACCTTCTTGTTTGCAAAATTTGCACATATAAGTAATTTTATTATCAATTTGGTTTTCATTTGATGTTGAGGCAGTATATACATATTTCTTTTTTTGGTGATGGTCTGGGTCGCACTGTGACACGTACATGGCTGCTTCGCTATATTCTTCAAGCCACATAGCAAATTCGTTGACTGTTATAGATTTTTCTTGTCGTTTAAACTGTACAATTTTCCTTCCCCATTCCATTTTTAGTGTAGGATTGAGTTTTTTTGTCAGGTCAGTAATAAGCTGAGGATTTGATAAATATTCATATCTTTTAAGGCTAGTAATAGTCACCGAGAGATTTTGTACTTTGTTTGAGAAGTCTACTATTGTTTCAATTCTATCGTCTCTTATGTTTGGTATTTTTGTAACAGTTTCAATTAAATATTGGATAATTACTTCCGGTCTTCCAAAATTTTTCTCTAGTGTTTTTATAATTTTATCCACATCTTGGGTGAAGCTTAAAAGGGCATTAACACAGTCTCTAGCTTTTCCTTTTAGGCACTTCCTTAGACGGGACATATTTTCTGAATTTGTAAATCCACATATTTCAGTCGTTTCTTTAAATTGCGTGATAAAATTTATCCAGTCCCAAGGTTGACCGAAAAAATCTGGAAGGTCTTTATTAATACATTGACGTGTCATGAGTTGTCTTATTTTATGATCATTATCTAACGTTTTTTCGTTTCTTTCTGGAAGTGGCAAAGATTCTATCCAGTCATTAACAAAAGAAGATTTTGAAGTCACTGTTTTATTGTCTTCTTCCTCGGTCGATACTAAAGATTTGTGGGACCTCACTGATTCTTCTAATTCTATTTGTTTAAGCTGTATTTCCTTTTCAAGAAGTCTTTTCTCATGTTCTAATTTGCTTGCTCTTCTTTCAATTTCTATAAGTCGTTTTTCTTTTTCTAGTGCCAGTTCAGCTTGCATAATTTTCGATTTTCTACTTTTGGTTGAAGTTACTTTAGATTTTTGAGCAGAGTTATTTTTTTTGCTGATTTTAGAAGCAGCTACGTTTGTTCTTGAAGAAGCTGTTATGTTCTGAAGTGGTTTATCCGCCGCCATGTCAGTCTGGTTGGTTTGGTTTTTTGATGCGCCACCTTTTACGTTACAGGTTTCTCCATTTACTTCAAAGCCAAGTCTTTCTGGTTTTTTCTTTATCCTTTCACTTCTTCTTACGCAAGGTAGAGATTTAGAAGTGGACATTTTTCCGTATTGCCGATTCTTTTGTAGGTTTAAATACTCGAAGGACCACTATGAAACTGCCTTTATTAGTTTCAGAAGGTTTGTATTTTAAAGTCGTAAAAATATCTCCCAAAGTAGTTTTTATTTTTTTTATTGACGTATTTAATTACATTTCAAACTTATGTCAAAGAGTATTATTATAGTTACCATTTTTAAAACACCTATGACTTCCGCCATAGTAAAACAAAATAAATAAAGTATTTAAAGTAAGTATTTAAGTATACATAATAACGCAGCAACACCTGAATTACGTAAAGTATTCCACTTGAGCACAGCTGATGTGTATTTGTCTTATTAGTAGTTAATATCCACATCCTTTCGTTTGTTTACCCTCACAAATAACTTAAAATATTCTTTATTTTCTACCTAATTACCTCCTCTCCCCACACCTCTCTATGATAATGATAATCTTATCTTGATTTTTAAAGTTATGGTTTTCTAATATTAAATTTATAACAATGACTTACACATACCACACACTTATTTGTACAAGTTCTGGATGTTGGAAGAAAGAAACAATTTTTGTAAACTTCTGTTTAATTACGTATCTCCCTTTATTTTCTTTATATAAGCCTGATGACATCTCTCTGTGATCGAAATTAGTCGCCCCTTTTATATTCCAACCATTAGGTACTGGGATTAACTCACAGGATACTAAGAATCAAATCAATAATCCACCTTTACCTACTTAATCTTAGTCTTAGTAAAAGTATGTGCTAATTGACTTTTAGTTTTCTTCCTTTGTGTTTTGTGTGTGACATTAGCGATTTTTCTCACTGTTACCTACTACATTTTAATAGCATTATAACCCTCTTAATGATCCGCATTCTTTAATTTATAAATATCCCATATGTTAAAATTTGTGTTCATATTTTATTATATATATTGTGACGCAAAAGTCTGCATTAAGAAAACTTGAAATTACTAATTTTTTTTATTTTACGTATAGAGGAGAATTTTTATTACAAGCTTTTAAATGGGCTTAAATACATTTGTCTAAATTCATTTTATGCGTACAACTTTTTAAAACGGAAACAGGATCCAATAGGGTAGTATTTGTTTAAAATTCTGTCATTAACGAGATGCAAATGGGGTTATTTTTTTATATAAAAATACATAAGATGTTAAAGACGTAAAAACTAGTGTATATTATTAAGATTCTTCATTCAAAATGAAACAAAATAACACGTGTTTTATCATTCGCGAAAATTCAGTTGTGTCCATCAAATACCCAATAAGGTAAAACTAGCGTGGACACGAGGACATGGTAACAAATAAATAAAAAGGCTGATAAGCTAGCTAATATCCATAGGACCTGAACTTTATGTTTGGGATATGCAAAACTTCTGCTCGACATAGAGTAAACCGGTGGATAACCACCAAACTCACTGACAACAGATAAGAGGATATAGAACCAGTAAGCGAAGGAGACCTAACCCTGATGTGCAGATATCCACCATTATGGAATTACGAGACTCTTCTTGCTGAAACATCTTAATGTGATGTGATTAAACAATGATCCCATCCACGTATGGACTCTACATAGAAGAGGATTAAACCTCTTTATACACATTATTTTGAATGTGGAATTCTAGCTATATAGGCGGATACACAATCTGAAATAACAAAATGCCCCAGGAATACTTAGAAAACCTAGTAAAACTAACCAAAGACACAGTACTATTCAAAAACTAGAATGAAGATATGTAATGCTTGGCATTTTATGTAATACTCTTCACAGTGTAACAGACCTCAATTTTATTCATAACTTTTTCAGAATCAATAGGTTTCATCCTTTTTGTATTTCGATCCTCCATTCTGTTCACATTTTTTTTAAATCATATGCTTTGTCCCCATATAGAATTTTGCTAAAAGTTTAAGTTGATATTAGTTTTGTTTTTGAGTTAGACTTGTTTAAATATTTTAATCACCTCACGTTTGTTTAGTTTTTTTTTTCAAATTCAGTAATCTTCATTCCCTTTATAAAGATTTATTTTCCCTGAAGATTTTAATTCGATATCTTGTTTTGTTTCTGAATTGTTTTTAATATTTTAACTAAATTAATCGATTATTTTGCCATGTAGATTTTTTTTCACATTTTTTTTTTAAATCATATGCTTTGTCCCCATATATATAGCTTGAATTTTGCTAAAAAGTTTGTTGATATCTTTTTCGTTTTTGAGTTAGAATTTTTTAAATATTTCAATCTCCCATTTTTATTAAGATTTTTTTTCAAATGTGAAAATAGGTATAATTTAAATATAAATAAAAAAAGTTTTTCTACGATCGCTATCCAAAGTGAGCGTTTGCGCTTCGAAATATAAAGGCAAAGTTGATGTTTTCCTCGAACTGACATTGACAGCTTTGTCGCTCGTCGCGCGACCAAATTGACAGCTTTGTTGTTAGCCTCCTTTCTCAAGGCCAAAAGCATGTAAATTGAAAATATATTGCAGGCAAATTAATATTTTTAGTAAATAAAAATCGAGCGAAAAGGTCGTTGCCCGCGCTCCGCAACTTTCTGTCTCAAACGGCAGAGTATCACTTTTCTCTCTTAATACACATATAATTATGTTCTACTATCACTATCCAAAGTAAGGTTTTGCACTTTGAAATACAACTGCAAAGTTGACGTTTTTCGGGAACTGACATTAAATGACACATTTGTCGTTCGCCGAGCGAAAAACTTGATAGCTTTGTTGCTCGCCTAATTTAAATTAGATATAATATAATAATATTTCTATTTAATGATTTGCAAGTTATTTGTACGTAGGTTGATGGTTTTTTTTATTGTCCAAGTTAACATTGACTTTGAATATTAACTTAGATGTAGGCAACACATTATACACTACTTCCGACAAATTTTCAATCTTTACATCTATTTTTTAAAATAATGTGATTGTAGAAAAAATAATATATTGTTATTTTTAAAACCAAAATGCTATTATTATTATTAGTTTTAATTGGTATATAAGGTGTCCCGCAATTAGACGGTCATATTTTAACAGAAGTAGAAGTAGAAGTAAAAGTTCATATAAATATAGGTCCGAAAACGTTTTGTTTTTGAGATACAGGGTGTTATAAGAGAAGTCTTGATGGTACATTGTTGTAAATATTTTCTAAAATTTCTTTTGTCACCGGTTTTCCAAAGTTAAAAAAAAAATTTCTGATTCCACAGGCCTACTAATTATTGTTTACAATTTCGAATAAGATAACATCAACTTATCATAACATTTTCAAATGCTTTTCTCTTGAAAATGATGCGTCCTAGCGAGATACAACAAAAGTAGTTTTATTATAAAGAAAACATTGGTTTTCCAAATTTTATAGTCAAAAATGTTGAAAACTGCCAACAAAAAACTTTATCCTACGCCCCCCTAATTTACCCACCTATAAAGATGATCAAAAATTGGGGTTAAGTCCATTAAATAGAGCGTAAAAAGGTAAGCATTTGTACCAAATTTTACTTTAAGTTATCTTTAAATGTGTAGAAAATATTTACAAAAGTTTGTCATCAGGACTTCACTTTTAACACGCTGTATTTTAGAAAAGAAACGTTTTCGGCCTATGTTTATATAAAATATGACCATCTAATTTCGGGACACCCTGTATTTTGCAAAATTAAAAAATAGCGAAAAAGGTTATTCCAATATCGCCAAGAATATTACTCTGAATTTTAATAGAAGTTTCGATCTTTAATAACCATTTTTGAAAAAATTAAAATACTTCTCTGAAAAAAGTAATTAATTTTTTAAAGTACATGATATCCAGATATAGATAATTTGAGGTTGTTTCTGAATGAGACACTACAGAAAGAGAAACACAAGATACTTATAAATTTAAGAAATTACTCTCTTGAAGATATTCCGCAGATTTTAACATTGCAGACGCTTCTGTCATGTAAATGCATGTAAATTTATTTAGTTAGATATTTACGCTCGGTTTTTATTAGACAAAGGCTGTTTATTCTTCTTTATATGAAATTATTATATCTTTATATTATTTCTAGAATCATTGCTTTATTATAAAAGCTGAAGCAAAATTGTCGAGCCATACTTCGAGGGACGACTTAAAAATAATTAGTGTTTGTTCAATAGACCTATGTCCAGAATCTTTTATTAAGGATGCAGCTACCCAAGTAAGGGCTTAATGATAATTATGTGTTCAATGATATCTTTTGAAACGGGTATTAGATAAATAAATCAAATTTTGGATAGTACAACAACCGTTTTACATCCAGTTCAACATTCTTTATGTTAATGGAACAAAAGATAAAAATTATTTATAGGTTAGGTTAGATTAAGAAATATTCTCCTTTTTTTTAGTTATTTTAACTATTTAAAAATTTAGCCAATGTCAGAATAACTTCAAGTCAAATCAACAATACTTTTTCAAATGACACCAAACCTATTTCAACAAAAAATGAGAACAATTTAAAATTTTTATATTTTTTTAACGGGTATGGTATCAACATGTTTCTGGAAGAATAGTAGATTATATTTATATGAAACATCGTTTGAAAATGTTTCGTTTTATATGATGTAGCTTATCTATCGTTTCATAAGAAAAGGTTATTAAAGTGGACATCACTGACACTACTTCTACGACCCTATCTGACTGTAAAAAGCAGCATATAGTGTTTTTTGCTTGCTATTTGTAGTTAAGTAAAGGGGAGGGTTGTGTACAACATATTATGTATTTCGGTAGTGAAAGCTGTCGTGTAAACTGTCAAATTCAAAGTAAGCTTTCGTTTTTGCTGGTAATGGAATAATTTGCTTCTAGACGTCTATAACAATAAAAAATATCCTTTTGCAAGCATTTTCTATCATTCGGTTTTGCTACTTGCAATGTAGTAAAATCCCTACACCGAAAGTAGTAAAACCGGACGACAAAAAAGGCTTGAAAAGGGATTTTTTTTATTGATATAGACGTCTAGAAGCATGAAATTTCATTGCCAGCAAGAATCGAAGAAATCTATCGATAAGCAAACGTACTTTGAATTAAAGTATTATGCTTAGTCCCGTTCCTCTTTACTCAACTACAAATAGCAAGCAAAAAACATGACATGCCACTTTTTGTAGTCAGATGAGGGACTATCGTCTATTGAGAGTTAAACTGTTTACAGTACATTGAAATCACAAATTGTTCTATTCCTCTATCCCTCTTGTGGGTATCATACTTACGCAATAAAGTATTGATAAATAAGGTGAAATAATACAAACAACCATAAACCTCAAAATGTAGAATTCTTCTAAATGTCCTTCGATTTGACGACCTAAAAGAAATATAATTTACGTTTAATTGATCAATATACCTTGTAAATACGATACGTTGCTGTTCTATTAGTTGTTTAATAATTTGCGCCCAACGTGGGGCATATACGTTATGATTTATAGTAAAGTCACAGTTTGTAGCTTAATAATCAGTTCGCTCACTCTGCGTCGGCACTTTTGATCTCAATGTTCCAGTTTATACATTGCGCAACTCGAATTTGTATCCCTGGCGCATACAGAATCAAATCATAATAGCCCAAGAGCCCATTGCAAATTTTTACCCTCATCTAATAACGAAATGAAATATACCACAAAAGCATGTTAAAACATTGTACTTTACCAAATCCCAATCCTGAAAAAGTGGTAAATTTTTTTTATTTTATATTGAAAAAATCACATAAGGCATGACAGCACTAATTTTGTTTGCCCTTAATAATCGAATTAAATTACGGGTTTTGAGCTTACATTAAATTGTAAGTAGATGAAACAAAATGGATTCTATGTATTTTGAAGTGATCTTTTCGAAAAAAGGCAAAACAAAATGTAGCAGTTTTTCGAAAGTGCCGAAATTTTGGATTTTGTCAATTTTTCAATTTTGCGCAGGCGCATGTCGGAAATAAATCAATATTTTTAAAACGCAGTTTACGACATTTGAAAGCTTAGGAAAAATGCTAATTTTCATGTCTCTTGAGAAATTTTGATCCGATGCACCGTTCTCGCGGTATGGACTATTGAAATTTGTTTAGTATTTTGAGGCGACGAAGGTCGAAAAATTGAATTTGTTAAATGTTCAAACACTAAATTCTTTATAACATTGTTAAAAATTAAGATATTTGAAAAAACAAAAATTCGTTTTGAACTTAAGGGATGTGACTAGTGATTCTCAGAAGGGGGCAAGATAAATCCCAAAATTGGGCATATGGCGGAAGGGCAAAATGCACTGCGGTCCTAATTTCATTGTTTGCCTATAACGGCCAAACTGTTTGAATTTTTTTAATGCCACTTACAAAGCTTACTCTTAAATGTGAAATCTTATGTGTGTGTGTGAATTTCACCGACATCGGACCATAATTGGCTAAGATATCAAACAATTAAATATTTTTTTTTCCTTAAAAAAATTTTTTTTTTTTCGAAAGTTTGAAGTAGCACAAAAATGCCAAAAATGCACCCAATGTCTTAAAACTTTTTTTTTGAGTACTCTATTGTGTCTAGAATACGATTACATTACGGAAAATTCTGCAAATATATTTTATCTAATTTTTTGACCACTGTTCATTAAGTGACGACCAAAAAACACGGTTTTTGAGAAAAGTTGCCTAAAATTGACAATTTTTAGTTTTTTTGTCTAAAAATTAAACAAACCCAAATTTTATGTCTTCCAAATGTGTATACAAAGTTTAAAGTGTGTATGTTTCTTCTGTTGTAGAATTCTCCCGACAAAAGTCCCATTACACGCGCTCCGCGGGATCCAAAACTCGTGTATACACTACATTACTGTAATTTGATTTTTTTGCGTTTTCCAGTTTTAAATTTCTTACATATCTAAACTTATTAGGCTTAAAATTTATTAAATTGTATTTTACTGACTTGTTATAAGACGTTTCTTGAGTTTTGTGCAAAATATAGAATTACCAGATATTAACGAACAAAAAGCAAGCTTATCACCAAGTTGGAACTTACACTCAGGCTTAGGATTCATTTCCTAACATTTTTAAAGTATACCTATTTGTGTATTTTTTTGTGCTCTTTTCGATGGCGAAGTTAGTTTTTTCAAATATATTTTTTTTGTTAGATGTTTTCGGAAAACCCGGAAAAAATCATATGGGAAAAAATAAAAAAAAAACTACGCCTCTGGTTTCCTGCGAATTCCCGAAAAATTATGTCAGATTTCGCCGCGGGACTTATTTTATTTGAGAGCCAACAAAAAAATACGCAACTTCTCTCATGGGCACATATGTCTAACATTTATAATTTCGCCACAAATTCATCGCAAATTTCATGTCCATGGTTCTGATCAAAAAAACGAAAAAACGACTTTTTGGTAAAAGCACTTCTGGCGGCGAGAAATTCGCCATTAAAACTACCTGTGCAATGAATTTCCGAACTATTTTTGCCTCCTCTTTTAAATGGTGCATTTATTTTCACTATCGGAATGATACTTGCCCAGATAATTAGCATTTTTACAATGGAAAATTCTGGAAAACCCGGTTTTTCCTAATTTAAAAAAAAAATTGAAAAACTGCTACATCTTTTTTTTCCTTTTTTTCGGAAAGATCACATCAAAATACACAAGGTCCTTTTTGTTTCATCCAATTACAAATTAATGTAAGCTCGAAGGGGCCTTTTTTCGTTATTTAATTGGACTATAAAGTTTTCTAGAAAATAACATATTCAAAACTATCTTGATATGTCGTTAAAGGGAAACATTTTCTTCCTCTTAACATCGCACGAAAATATCTATCCACGATTAGTAGGTAAAAATCATTAAACATATGAATCAATTTTTACTGATTTAAAAATTTAAATGTATGCCTATTGTTGCGATTCATTTTTACAGATTACCATAGAAACGAGAAAACAAACTACTATGATTATGGTTTAAAAGAATAATTGTCTAAGAGTCTTAACACCCCTATGCATAGTCGATCGCCAGCGATTCGTCAGTGATTCGCCAGCGAAAGCCCAAAAAGGTGGCGACTTGCTGGAGATTCTCACCGACATGTCTCGCATGTTATTCTTAAAACTCAAAAAACAATGAACGAATATCAAATTTTTCCCCATAAAAGAACATGAAAACTTGCGAGAGATGACATGCCGGTGACAATCTTCAGCAAGTCGCCAGCGATTCGACAGAGATTCATCTCGGTGGTATCAGGCTGGCGATCGACTATGCATACGGCTGTAAGAGTTTATAATTATTATTGACTATCTCTGCAAATGGTTTATACGTTGCCAGCCTTCTTCCTTTCGCACATACACATGGTTTAAAACTTAGGTAAAAATATTAATAATTCAGGTTTAAAAGCTAGGTTAACAATGAATTAAGATTGTAATTTCCAGGGAAAACACAATTGTCGCTGTCATGTCTTATATGATTTTTTGAATATAAAATAATATTTTTTTTCTGCGTTCATGCAAAAAACAAAACTTTATTGAACTATATTTAGTGAAAAAACTGTTTCTTTATTGCACTAGTGCAATAAAAATTTTATTGCACTCATCTGTCATTTTACTACAGCGTTTTATGATCATGACAAACATAAATATTTAAATCAACGCCAAATATTTAGTCCATTTTCATTTTCTGTGTTACGTTTTAAAAATAATTGCATATTTTATATTATTTTCAATCATTTAATAAATAAATTAATAAAAAAATGTATTTTATTAAAAATGTCATCACAAATTATGAACACAAACGTAAATTAATGCCTCAAACAAAGGTACACGATCACGCCTACTATGATTTGGATAATACAACTGCAGTTCTATAAAAAATTTTTTGGTTTTTGCATGAACGTAGAAAAAATATTGTATGCAACTCGTGCAAAAAGTGATTATTGCACTTACTTTTTGCACTTGTTGCATAAATAAATAATAACCACTTTTTTAAAGAAGGGGATTGGTACAGGTGCAATTTGGTAAAGTTGTTACATCTCTTTGGAGCATATTTCATTTCGTTATCAGATGACGGTCGAAATTTGCTGTTTCTTTAGCTATAAACTGTTGTAAAGTGTTTATTTTTGGTCTCAACTTGATATTTACGCTGATTTCCCTACAAGTTAATGCTTTTGTTTTGTTCATGTACGGCCACGGATCAACTGACCTTTAAACGTCATTATTTTACTAATTTTAATTTGCCTTTTATTCCAAATCAGTAAAACAGTTAATGCCTAATGGTCTAATATGTAAAAGTATTTAAGAGAAACAAATTAATTAGCAAATACCACATACAGGATAATTCAAAAATATAGTTGATTTTTTTTATTTGTTGTCATTGTGTACTTATACATACAAGACCATTAGGCATTAGCTGTTTTACCAATTTTTAATAAAATGCCAAATAAAATTTTCAGTGTTGACGTTAGGAGGTGAGCTGGTCCGTGGCCCCCACGGTCATAATGCACAAACGTACTATATACATTTAAGCTGGAGTAAAAAATTTGAGTTGAAGTTGTTAAAAGCATGTTGACTTTGACGGGCTGTTGAATTGTTGATCAGTTGAATGAACATTACTTCTTCTTTTAGGATATTTGTATGGATTTATTCCAAACACGTGTCATATTAAATGTAAATAGAGGTTTTCAGTAAACCAAAATATATTTTAAATACTTTCATATTTTAAAAGATTATTGACAACAACAATTAAGAATTCTTCTCTTCCATTAAAAAATATCCGTAAACTTACGTAGGTATTATTCAGGCAGAAAGAATATTTCACCACGCACGCGTAAGTGTCAATTTTCAATTTAATTATTCTCTATTAATTACCTATGTCTGTTTATAGTAAATTGTAACAAAAACCTAAAAAATAGCCGATATAATTTTACTTATAAGCTTTTACCTGATCTTTGGTTTGAAATGTCCTAATGGGTCTGAAAAAGCGATTTTCTGTGTTGAGCGTCTCGACGGAAGTTCCGATCAATATAGACGTCGTGCTTGGGAAAAGTGTCATGTGAAACAAATACGAGAGTGGGACTGTCAGCTCCGGTGGTCAACTAGTGAGGATATATAGAGTGTCTCACGTTTCATAAATGGGTTAACGAGGACGGAGACTGACAATGGAGTTAAGTCAAACCTCACAATGTTAAAAGTTATACTGTTTCATCGAACTAATATATACTTTTTGGAGAATATTTTCATTTGTATTGATGCATATATTAAGTAGTAAGTATATTCTGTTACTTAAGAACTATTTTCTTTGGTTTATGGTACAATTATCATATGATCTTATATAGTAAACGTATAGTAAACGTATAGTAAACGTATAGTAAACGTATAGTAAACGTATAGTAAACGTATAGTAAACGTATAGTAAACGTATAGTAAACGTATAGTAAACGTATAGTAAACGTATAGTAAACGTATAGTAAACGTATAGTAAACGTATAGTAAACGTATAGTTAACGTATAGTAAACGAAAACATATAGATAACGTATAGTAAACGTATATTAAACGTATAATATTCAAATACGAAGATAGATATGTTAGAATACTTTAATAGAATTTTTAACATCAGACGATTTCTATATCACATTATTTAACGATCATCAATACTTAATGTACAATTGTGTAACCCAACAGATATGTTGTGTATGAAGAGAAAATATTTCTAATTAAATTTTCTGAGGTGTATAAAATAAAATGACAATAGTTTTTGATTTTCCGGCGTTTACTTTTGCATATTATGTTTAAAAGAAAAATGGAAAAATTTGGAGACCTATTTTAGTTTCAGTTAGTACACACATCGAAATTACATATACAGTACTGTCAATTCAAATAAGGCCAGTCGACATACCTTCTGGTTTTACATAAATTTAAGAAAAACACAGTGCACATGAAAGTTATATTAAGGGGGAAGTTTGGAAAAGGTTATAACATCAAATTAAACCTAAAAAAAATGCAAACTAACCATATACATATATTCTGTCGATTTATTTTTTAGGTAATATTAGAAAACATGAAACAAAATACCTACACCCCTGTAATATAGCTGGACTGATATTCTTCGAAATAAAATGAGATAACGTAACACTTTTAATGGAGAAAAATCGGAATGGAGAAGTACATCTCTTAATTAATCAACTTCTTACTCAGATATTAGAAAGGCAAGTTAATGAACAAGAAAATATGCTGCCAAACGAACAGAATAAATATATATCTATAACACGACGGATCTATACTATATGCTAGCATCAAGACAATAGCTAAACGAACGATTGGATTAGTAGATGAGGTTTTATGGAATGATCGGCAATATCTCCAGATCTAACGCTACCTGACCTTTTTCTGTGGGGTGGTTTAAAAAGATTGGTTAATAAAACTCCTCTCCAAGATATTCAAGAACGTAGGATAACTAAAGAATATAGTCTAATAACAGGAGAACGTTACAGAAAGTTTGAAAAGAATTTAAAAGAACAACGGAGCTTTTTTGGTAAATAATTTTGTTCCACTATGCATAATGTTAACTGAAAAATAAGTCTACCGAATAGATTCATATGTTTGGGTTAGGTAAGTTCATTTTTTAGGCTTTAGTTTGAAGTATCACAAGGTAAGGATTACTGTTTTACTTTTTTAATAGCAGTTAGGGACGCTACATTTGACGAGAAGTTTCTTGTTTTTTAAATTTTAAATCATTTTGAACGAAAAGTAAAAACTATGCTTTACATGGGTACCGTGCTACGAAAGACACCACTTTCAGACAAACTAATATACATTTTATGGAACACTCTGTATAAACACAAGGAAACCAAGCGAAAGGATATCATACCATTCTACTTTATCGGAATGAATAGTATTATTTGCCAGTGTCGAGGAAAGTCCGCAACGTGCGTAAGGGCACACAATGACAGCAGGACTTTAGTAGCCCTTTTTTATTGCGAATAAAATAGCTGCACATTTAATTTTGTTATCCTTTAACGTTCCAGGTATTGAAGGTTTACGATTATTCCAGATTTAGATACGATTCTTGATATCTAATTGCACATTTTATGGCTGTTGTAAACAACACTCTTTTTTGTTTTTATGGCGTTAAAAAAGCACTTAAAACGTCTTTATTTGTATTAGGGTATAATGCAGGATAGAATTTTAAACACTTTTTATTGATGAAGTGATAATTATTAATTTTATTGTGAATGGAGTTCGATTGACGAGTTTCTGAAGATTATGTCTTATTTTAAAATTATGCGTGATGCTTTATTAACGACTGACATTGTAAATTTATCATTATCTTTTTCGGAATTATTTTGGGTGCCGAAATAATGAAACTGGTAGTGTTTTCTATAACTGAATACTGCAATAATAAAATTTTATTTATATAACATAATCTCCTATAAGGTATAAACATCTAACACAACTTTCATAAAGTAAATAAAAGCCCTCTATTTTGGTTTGTTTTGCATAGTCTGCAACAAATTTCTCAAGATGTCTTAAATTTATCATATTTATGTCAAAAATCTTTTATCTTTCAAGTGTTTCTTAAGTTTCGGAAACGAATAATATTAATCTAATGTTGCTAACTTCAGAGAATATGGCAGATAGTTAACCAGTTCAAAACCAACTCCACAATCAACGACTTGCAAGCAGGGAAATTATCTTGCAAAAACACAACGATAACACCTTTTAGCTCAGTATAATATACTTCCATTATAATTTTATTGTCTTCTAAATAATCTATCAGAAATATCTCATGTCCTTAAAAACTGAATCCAAAACCTTTTTAGCCAATTTTTGAATTCTAAATTGTTTTGGTCGTGGGGAAATAGAATACTTTAACTATTTATTTTCTGGATCATAGTGATACCACCTAACAAGCTGATTAAAACAGTTAGAGCCGATGTCCTTTGACGCTGTCAACCGAAAGCACTTCTGATCAGCATTTGGCCAAAAGCTTTCTCATAGTCTAGTCCAGCATAAATGCTCTACAAAGAGTACTAAGAACCATAGATGAAATAAAGAAAAGCCCAAAGAATAAAGATTTTTGCGAGATGATTACGGTAGACACAGAAAACTCCTCCAATAATGCCCGATGGGATGGTATACTTAACGCAATAAAGAAAGCCCCAGGCCAAGTAAATATCTCCTATGAATTATACAATTAGTAGCTGACTGACAGAACACTTGGAAGTGGGGAAAATACATAGTTTTATGTGGAGTCCCTCATAGCTCAGTTTTGAGATCGAGCATTATAACGCTTGTGTTCTAGCTTTTGAAAAATTTAATTACATGTAAAATACGGGACGTTGTGAAATATTTTCTAGGTGTTAGAATTAGACGTCGAAAAGGATTTCGCATCGTGGAAGACGAATCTGTAGAGCACATTCTATATACATGCTCTGCCTTGGAAAGAACTAGGTTCCAGATCTTCGAATTGACCCTACTAAAGCCTACCGACAGTTATACTAGCCATCGATGAAATACCACTCATATCTATAAAAGTGAAGAAAAGGATATATCTATTCAAGAATAAGAACGAAATCAAATCAGTGACGAGTGAAACAATGTAGTGGGATGAGGGACCAATGTGATGGAAGGATCCACATAGTCCATAAAATTTGGCTTCTACCTACATAGAATAGGAAGAAAGGAAGGCTATCTTTGCTGCTACTGCAACAACGCAGATGTCAGAATACATACAGTGGACAGCGAGAGAAGAGCAATGAACGAGTGCCAAAAAAAAATCAAATAAAACAATCATCATCAGTGATTTGATATAGAGAAGAAAGGAATGGAACTCAACTATGTTTATAAAAGAAATAATAAAGAGAAAAGAAACTAAAGAAAGGAAATTGGAAAATTTGTAGACATGAAAGTAGACAGAACCTGACCATCAAAATTCCTGAAGTAATGCTTGCTCGGTTTCGGGGATCCTCAATGGCAAGAGGTGGAGTTTGAGTGGGTATGCCACACGTGAGTCCCACATTGCATGCAGCCTGGTTTAGCGTCCATAAAAGATTTCTCCTCATCCGAATTAGTTTTACCGCGAATCAGTTTAGGATTTTTATCTTTGACGAAACTATTATGATATGCAATTTATTTCAATTGAACAGATAAGCTTCAATTATATGCCAATCCGTAGTAATGAAACTTTCCACCGTTAGGTACATAGTCAAAAGATATTACAAATTACATAGATTAATTCCTATAAACTTACAGCTTTTATATTCTCCACTATTTATTAAGCGTCATTTATTGCAGCTTTAGAGGCAGAGTCCGATTATACAGTGAGCATCATAAGTCTTACCCCCCCCTAACTAACTCGTTACTGGAGTCTTGTTAGGAAAATCGCCAAGACAGGTCGATTTTTGATTTCTACAATATACATTTTTGTATGATTAGTTTACCCTTAATTTCATCCCTTACTAGAGGGGAGCAACCCTTTCGAAAAATTTTAATGGCATGGGGTGATTAGTGATAGCTCATTTGAAAGGGGGTTTTATTCTCTATTCAACCGTGCAAAAAAATTTGAAATTTGCCTTATAACGTGTTGATTTATTAATGTTTAAAAATAACAAAATAAGAATGCAATTAGACTAACAGTGACCTTCTAATGGCAAAAAGTCTTACTTCACGTCTGAACCGAAACCGAAATCATGCAGGGCCGAATTTTAATTCTAAGGATGAGTGCGCTACGTTAATTTCCGTTATTCTGAAACAACAATTAGTCGAGAATTAATGAAGCAAATTTCAAAATTTTGTACACGGTTGAATTGAGAATAAAACCCTCTTTCAAATAAGCTATCACTCACCACCTAATGCCATTTAAATTTTTCAAAAGGGTTACTACCCTCCTGAAAGGGATGAAATTATGGGTAAACTGTTCATACAAAAATGTACATTGTAGAAATCAAAAACCGACGTGTCTCAGCGATTTTCCTAAGAAGACTCCAGTAACGAGTTAGATAGGGGGGTAAGACTTATGGTGCTCACTGTAATTAGAATACTGCTACGTCATAACCATTACTTCGAATTTTGAATACATATTATCCATAATTATCAATAAATAAAAAATAAGTAATTTGTTAGGTATAAAAGAATATTTTCTATATTAGTATAATATTAATACTCCACTAAACCCCCTAGTAGGCGGTGATAACCAATTAATTACTTTGCCAAATCATGACGTAGCTGTGTTCTTCTAATTGTAATCGGACCCTAAGTATGAATTAAATTTACATTTTAAATTGGGCAGTAGTTTACTGGCATTGGTAATAATCACATGAATATCTGTACATTTTTAACATTAAATCACCTCGACCTCTTCAGATATATTGTGGATATCCTTAAATTGGTTAGAGTACCTTGTCTAATTTGGTCTTTTGTAGGAGACACCGTAGACTAGGAAGTCCCTCTCCGAGCGTAACTATTTGCTCTTATTTATTTTTCTCAAGTTAAAGGAATTTCTGTAGCACAATACGTGTACTGCAGTTTCTTCCGCTTTCTGGCAGAATAGGGACAGGATCTCTCCTGATAGGTCGATGGTATATTATGTTTGTTAAGCCTATGATGCCTTGTTAATAGATTCTTCTTTTAAGAGCTCCCTGGCCTGTCTCTGTCCTGGTGAATTGTTCCACCATGTTTGAGCTTTGTTTAATATCCACTGCTTTGTGCATGTTCTGATAGTTGTCTATAAGACTTCACATTAGGGTTCTGGGCCAGTTAGAACCTTTGAGGTTTTTTCCCAATTTCTTCATTGCTTTTATATCCTTTATAGCCTATATAGCCTTTATAGCCAGGCTATTTTCTAACATTAGTAAATTGGTAATATTTTTTGATGACTTCTTCTAGAACTGGTAGGGCATGAAACATGTTATATAATAGGCGGATTATCTATTATTTAAAAAAATATTTTTGTTAGTATTTCTAAATTATGGCTATATTTAATCTAAACACAATCCTATAATTGGGTGGTATGTATAAAATTAAAATCTATCATTAAAAAATTATTGTAATCAGTTTTATGTTTTATTTTATGTTTCATCAGTAAAATTATCATAAAAAAATTAAGAGATTCCTTTTTGGTATAATACAGAACATTTTCAATCAATAACATGTTAATTATGTAAATTGACAGAATAACTCCTTATTAAATCTCCAACAAGTGTTATATAAATATGCTCATCCGAGCCACCCATTTACTACACAGCGTGTTGTCCAATTTGGGTGCATTACGAATTCTGAATATAAATTGA
The DNA here is from genome assembly GCA_927349885.1 of Psylliodes chrysocephalus. NCBI lineage: Eukaryota > Metazoa > Arthropoda > Insecta > Coleoptera > Chrysomelidae > Psylliodes > Psylliodes chrysocephalus. The sequence goes on along the minus strand of OV651818.1, from coordinate 52,666,209 downwards.
AGTAATGAATATTATAAATATCTTGCATTATCATGTTATGAACCTCAACAGGTAGTCGATTAAATTTGAATACAATGAGCCTTGGAACAAAAAACAGGCAATCCCGAAAGGGGTGTTTATTTGTTGACCGGTAAATATATTTTCTTAAATAGATAAGAAGGAAGTGGTGTGTGGGGGGTAATTTTAAATAAAGAACGTAATGTGAGGTCTGTATAGTACATTAATACTATTACAAAGTTGCGGAGGAATAATTTCAAGTTGGACATGTGTTTTTCTCGTATTGAATAGCCTCGTGGAACTATAGAATTACTCTGTTGGGTATTTTTTAAATGAACAGTAATTGCTTTGTAGCAATGTTTCGTGATAAATATTGACATGAGCATTGTTTTCCTCGCATGTTTCCATATTGTTTGTTTATCCAAAATTTAATCTAGACTAGTGCAATAATAATAATTAATATAAAAACGAAGGTACACAGAAAAAACGGCCAAATATATTATTTACTTGGTGGCGTAGTTATTTTTTCTCCTCCAGTCCATATTATTTGCAATTCCAATAGTCATTATGTTTGCCCACTGAACCAGTGGAACGCTACACGATCCTGTTGACCTAATAAAAAATCTGATGTGTCCAAGACATTACTTTCCTGTCTATTTATTATAGGCTTTTTCCGGTTATTTTGTACATTCTATGGTATCACCCCTGTAAATGTTTAGAGGATCAACTAAATACATATATTTTCCACACACACACACACACACATCTTACTCGAAACATATTTTTTATATATATTCATAGCCAACGAAACTACAGAAAAATTAAAATTTTACACTTTTCTTAAAATTTTTCCATTACTTTACATTTTAGAGAAATCATGTATAAAACAAGAATTATAGAGAATAACATCACAAAAAACTTTTATTTGAACAATTTTTTTATAAATTTGAATTTTGCATTTTTTGTCAAATTTCTCGAATACAGATCACTTGAAGAAAATTATGTATAGGACAAAAATTATAGAGAATAAGATAACAAGCAACTTTTATTGAAGAATTTTCTTCTCCAAGATTGAATAACAGATATATTCCATAAAATTGAATAAAGACCATCCATCTATAAAGTACCCCCTAGATATTCCGACCATGGCCAAAATCTAATCAGCTCACCGCAGGATGGATTAAAGCTAAATTTTAAAATTTTGTGTTTTTCTTTGTAGCCGTTCATCGGTTGTCGACACACAAACAGATATCATCGCGAAAATAGTCAAAACTTTTCTTATCTATATACAGACAGGAAAGTAAAAATAGCACAGCTGTGCGATGTTTGGAGAAAATCTATTGAAAGTTGATTAAAAATATGACATTTTTTTAATAATTTTCGACGGCATCTGCTGGAAGTGCCAGTGCTGGCATCTGCACCAGAAACCGGTGCCGGCATCTATGTACTACATTCCAATAAATAAAGTAGTTAAGAAAACCAATAGCCAAAAAGATTATTTTATTTAACCATTTTCAAATAAATCAAACTATATAGAATTATATAATTTGCTGTTTTCTGGACTTTTGAGGCCAGTTACGGTACTTCTAAATACTTTTGGACGTCCTGGTTTCAGAATTTTTGCTGGCATTTTTACGTTTTACCTGTAGTTTCTTGAATTTGATATTATTTTTGATGAAGTGAGGTCACCTTCGAAATCCTTTAGATTCGCCTATACTTTCGCCTCACATACGGAAAGTCTACGTCATCCGACGAAGCGAACGCTGGTAGAAACTGCTAGAAATTGCCAAATCTGATCGAATACATTCTTCTAGAACAATGCGGTGCGCAGCATTTTCATATAAATTGACAAATTTGAGATTGGAGTTTTAGTTTTGGACAGATATTTGAATTGTAAAGATAGAATAAAAGTATTTAACATCAATCAGTGTAGTTTTTAAGTTTAAATAAATATGAGTATTAACTAAATTAGCGTATTTAGTGAACATTATATAAATAAAATAACTGTTTTGAAATAGATGGACATTACAGTATTTATAATTTTTATAATAATTTATTCTAGAAACTTACAAACGGAAATAATTACTTCTTTAGTAGATCCAATTTTTTTCATTTTGAACTTCCATTTCATGGAACTTAGTTAAAGCAATGAAACTAGGTATAATTTTCTTTATAGCAACAGAATTAGAAGAATTAATGTCACTGGTAATAATATGTTTTTAACCATTAACTGGTCCGGCACTCTGCCAGTAACGTAACTGGTCCGACGTAGTCTGTGAGACTACTTCTTTTCAGAGGACAAAAAAAAAATAAATAGGCAAAATGAAATGTTTTATTTAACGTAGATGTTAAAAACATTACTTAATAATAATAATAATAATATGTAAAAATAAGCATGTTTAAAACTAAATTAAACCCAAAACTAAAACCCGCACAGAAATTTTGAAAAGTACATATTTTTAAACGAAAGGCAAAAATATAAGAAAAAAAAAAAGAAAAATTCTTTCATATTGCAATATTAAATTGTCAAAGTGTTAGGTAAACAAAAACTTACATAAAATACAAATATAAAAAACAGTTGATTTCCAGCATGAGCAAAAGTTCACTACCTTTCAACTAATTGCTGCCACAGCTTTTAGAAAACTGACGCCAGTCTGTCAGAAACATGGCTACCTGTCGAGGTCCAATAGGGAAAGGATTAGATGTACGGACCTGCCTGTGGGAGATCCCACTAACCAATAAGAAAGAATTGTTTATATGGCGTAGTATGTCAGACGACGCCGGACCAGTTAAGGGTTAAGAAAAAAGTTTTATATGTCATAAATTTATCGGTAACCACTTTTTTTGATTATTTGGTTAAAGGTAGGTATTTTAGTTGGATCGATAATCACTAGAAAAAGAAAATAGAATTGTTCATACTTTTAATTCTCGCAGCCAGTCCAAATATTCTGCAAACCTGACTCTAGTGTTGTTTCCCTATTGCAATTCGAAATTGAAGCTCCCCATTTGTACCACCAAATTTTTTAGTAATATCTCCATTTTCAGCACCATTAATAATTTCTATTTGGTTAACTGCGTTTGTATTTGCAACTCTGTTTCCGTTGTTGATTGCACATATTGCGGTTCTAATAATTTATATTCTACTAAATTGAATAGACTGGAATAACCAATTTCTTGAGTATTTCGAATATTTGAACAATAATAAATATTCAAATCATATACATACAAAAAATTTTGATTTTCATCCATCACACAAATCTTCCACATAAAATATATATAATATATGGCCCAATAATAATTTCTGAGCGATCACTTATTTTTATCATCCTATTGTATAGAAAATATTCTCTTAGAATGGATAAATCATAATAATAATAATAATAATAATAATAATAATAATAATAATAATAATAAGTTCCATTTGAACCCCCTGGTATGTACTAGAATTTTAGTAGTAATCTTCTGAAAGGTAACTTACCAAAAATGATATTATCGATAGAACCATTAAAGAGTATAGTAGTTTGTACAACAAGAGTGGATATAATAGCCATACCGCACGAAGACGAAGTTGAGCACGACGCCGTCTGAGTGCGATATGAACAATGCACTCGAGTTGTACAGTATTTTTTTTCTACAGCCCACTAACGAAAATCTACAAATTTAAAGAATTATTTCAGGTTAAAACAAAATCACTAATTTGAAAATAATTTATGACTTTTACTTATTTATAAAATAAACATGAAAAAAAACATTTAATTTTAGTCTTCAGCCGATATTTAAACTCCACCGCCAGATTTTCGATTTTAGTTTTAATACTTATAATTAAATTTTGTTTCATATAGTTTAACTTAAATTTTAAAAGTATTTCAAAATGTGGACGAAATAATAATAGAAATGCAACTATTTATCAGTTTTCCACAAAAATTGCTCATTTTTGTCTATAGTTAATCTCAATAACTAAAAAATATACAATTAGTTTGACAGAACTGTCACTTATTTAAAATTTCAAAAATAATGCCCTGGCGCGTCGCGTAACACTTTCCTATTCTTAACAAACTCGTCAATATTTAGGCAACGAAAAACAATTATTTTAAATAGTTAAAATTAAACAGTCTGTGAATTAACTATTAACTTAATTTCGATTCTAACTTTCTCAATTCCACGTTTATGTCAACTTTTTTATACTTACTCTCTTAAGACCGACGTTTTGTTGAATTGTTTACACATTCTGTTTGTTATTTCTCCCAACTCTTTCTCTAAGGCATTGCAAAAACGAACGAATAGAAGAAGAATTCAACCTTGGAAAAATCTTTATTCAACAAATCGTCGATTCCGTACAAAAATAGCAAAAACTCTTGATGCTCTCCTTATTCAGAATTGGTCGGTAAAAAGTCAAACGAACTTTTAAACTGTTCAGAAACGAGTTCGAAAAAGTTGAAACAACGATATTTGACCAACATTTAATAAAAACTTCCTGGCAGAGAAGAGAAAGAGAGAAATCTCATCCGAATTCCAAATTGCGTTCGTCGGATTGTATTTAGCATACTTCAAATAAACCAGGGACGGCTTTTAAGTTGAATAGTATTAAAAATGGTGCAAATAGGGACTATCACTATGAAACAAAAAGAATCAACAGTCTACAAAATCGGTTCATAGGGAGAAAATTCTATAATTTCTAAAGATAATTAAGATGACAAGTGGCAGCAGAAACTAGCTTAGATATATTGTTAATTTTCAAATTATTCTAGATTTTAATAAGCGCAGCTGGAGTTACTGACATCATTCTGGTAGTACTAGATATATGTGGTTGCAGAGGCGCAGTAGCATTTCTTCTGTATATGTAAGGTGAAGAGGATGAGAATGCCCCACAGTCTACAGATTTACTGCAGTCGGCAATATCGTCGGGAGGTGCCTCTCTTGTTTTAACTGGTTCCACCCAATATTTAAACACTAATCTTCTAATGACAATCATAGATGAAATGCTAAATAGTCTCTTCTTCTTGATGATACCACCTACTTAGTGCTGAGTCTAATAGCTCAATAATATGGAGGTGATTCTGTACATGGAAATGACTAGTCAGTGTCTGTGATCAAGCCCAGATTCTGTCAAGTCATAGGTATTTGTTTGATGTAGTGTTGTCAGGTGTAACAATAATTATTGTTACATTTCTGATTAATTAATCTCATTCTACTCCGCATGCGATGTCTATGTCTTGTAGAATTTTGTGACATTGCATTGACTTGACTGGTACTAATACTACGGATCCTTTTTTTAAACATAGTATTTCCTGTATTGCTAAAACTACATAGTTATTTCACAGTTTATTGCTAAAGAATCAGTTAGCTCACTTGGACCAGTTGAATGTTCCAAAATAATATCCACTCCAGGGATTCAAATTCGGGATGCGCAGAAGACTGCTGTTTAAATACAGGTGGTTGTCATATATTGTATTGGTTATGATTTGATACTGTATGCGCCAGGGATACAAATCCGAGCTGCGCAGGGTATAAACTGGAACATTGAGATCAAAAGTGCCGACGCAGAGTGAGCGAACTGATTCTTTAGCTATAAACTGTGGTTAATTTATGTAAATATACAATTGTGTGCCTAGATTAGCTATTCCTAGTGATCGCTTTTTACAGAAGATTGACTTTTCCTGACGGACTTGGCGATTATCAAACGTTTTCTCCAGAAGATTGACTGTTTCTGACGTTGCCATTAATCGCAACGTTTTTTTGAAAGTTCGGCTTTTCCGAACGTTAGATTTTCTAAAAAGCTACTTTCCTGGCACGGTTTTTTAAGTACCGATTACATTACTCCAAGAAAGAGTATCAAGGAGTATAACGACCTCACTTTGAATCCTAAAACGTCCTGGAGTTTCTAGATTGTAAGAAAAGAACTAGTTTGGGTAAATTACACCGTTTTTTTTTTGTTAGAGATCTGCCTGTACATGCTTCATGTGTTATTTATTTTATATAAGCTTCCAGCTATGTGTTTAGTGGTTGTAGCTCAATGGTTGTAATGAATTTTTAATTTCAGGTATATATCTTAAAATTTTTCTTATGTAAAATAAAATGTAACTTAAAAGCTCCCTAGCAACTGAATCTTTGAATTTCACAAAGGAATGTAAATTTGTCGCGATCGATGTTGTTAATTTATTGGAATTGTCAGGTCCAAAAAATATTTAGTAGGCTGCCTTCTTGACTGTGAATCGACAAGACGGTTACCTTTTAATGTGGCGTGGGATTTGTTTTATCTTTGGCCAAGACTTTGTACTATTAACTTTCAGTAAATTTGGTTTGTTCAGGGTGAGTAGAGAACCTGTCTGGTATCTGTATAAATGAGCATGTTGCTGGAAATATCTGTTGCTACTATGAGAATCTTCGTGAACTCAGGGTGAACTACACTGGCATAATTGCTCAATTTTATGTTTAGATTTAAGGATCTGGAGTATATTCGACACCCTGATCCTTGTTTTGTTGTAGAACAATTTGTGTAAATATGAATTGTAACTGTCAGTAATTGCTAAAAATCAGATTTCCGCAACCTTTTACCCGGATAATAAAGACTCAAACCAGGTATTTCGTGTCGTAACTTTCAGGCGTTATTAGGGAGGTCCAAACCTACATTGAAAACTAAGAAAATCTAGGTGGCTCGTTTTTGACAGCAAAAATGATTGGACTAATATAAAATACCTACTTAACTGATTAATTTAGTTTAGTTCAAGAAACTCGTCTAATATAATGATCCTTAGTAAGTAGTCTTCTGCGAGTAATACTTTTAACAGACTTTTTGCAATATTTTTTTTTATGAAACACACATTATATACCATGTATAGATATATTGAAAATTGTTTCTTTAAATTCCCTATTTTATTTGGAAGACTTATTAAACTTGTATGGGTTTGAAAATTAAACAGTGTACGACTGTGGCGACTCTGAAGAGGTGTACGTGTACGAAACTACTCGAAAATTGTTTTTACACATATTTGGTGTTGGTTTCTGGTTTAAAAATGTCCTTCATATAAATGATTAAATATGAGTTGAATATTGAACGGTAGCGTAGGTGTCTATGGCGCTCGCGTTCACTTACTAGCAATTTTGTGGTAAAGGACACATTGGCTTTGAATCCTACAGAATACCAGGTGAATTTATTTGGATAGTTCTCTATAGGATTTGATGGATGCCGTATTAGCAGAAATTTAATTTATGTTGATATAATATCCAGATTATAAAAATCGCCATCTGTATCGTTTCGATGATGGTGAGTGGGGTTTTCCTCACCTGTAAGTCAAATGGCCCCATCATCACCTTTAAATCGCCCCGGAGCATATAGATATGTGTTATGTTTTAGATTAGAACACTGAAAATGGTAACTTAAACACCTACCATTAAGAAATGTATTTGGAATCAATTTGAAAAGTTTATGTAAAACTAAAAAATACAGAGGTACTCGCACGAAATATCTTGATTTTTAGCCCCTGTCATTTTTTTTAAATTTCGATGCATTATTATATAGAACTAATAACTTTCTTGACCAAGTTTTTAGTTATACAGGGTCATAGAGTCACTAGACCCCGATAAAGTTAATCAAATAATATTAATTTTGACTTTTATACTACAAAAGCAGGACCAGTGATAAAAAATCAATTCATGTCATCTTTTTAGTCAGTAAAAATTACGAATTTGTATTGGGGTGAACTAGCAGCTTCCGTGAGCTATAATCAGTAGTAATACTTTAAGTACTTCAAAATAATCAGGTTATATATCGATAACTTGTTGCATAATTATAAAGAGTGTCAGTTTGACAGTTTAAATCTATCAAACTGACACGATTTGTAATTATGCAGGAAGTTTGAGATGTATAACCGTATTTATTTTGAAGTACGTATTGTATTTGATACGATTATTTTTTGAGTAAATTAAATAAATATCAACAATTTATTAATTTAAAGACATATTGGTACATTGAAAATTACAATTATTAATTATTGATAAACGTCAAAATTTGACGGTCCTGTTAGTTAGTGTATTGTTGTCGATGTGGTTACTACGGAAATTAAATTATTGTAAATATTTTTGATTGGTGGAGCTACTCTATGTATAATCAGGTATTATCGAAATTATACGAGGTAACTTAACTAAATTGAACGTTCTAATTGGTTAAAAGTTATACGAAAAAAATAATCAAAATAATGCGCCCATTAGTAAATACACCGGTTATGTTATACAAAAGTGTTATACAAAAGTGTACTGAAAAATTGTACTTTAAAAATATTTAATACACCTTTTTATTTTTGATCAAAATACCATTGACGATATAGTTTAGCTGTCCGCAAACTTGTCAATTAATCTTTTTGACAAATATATGCCTATCAAAACTAATATAACAATTAAAGGAGACGATGAGCGGGCGGCCGCCCGGAGCCCAATGATCTAGGGACGCCAAAATCATGGAAAATTAAAATAGACTGATAAAAAAAATGAAGTTACAGGCTTTTATAAAATGCACTAAAAAGTAAAGAATTATTTTTATGATTCTGATATCATATCACCTCGGAGGGGTGAATTAGGGAGAGTATTATTACTATTATATAAAGTGACTGTCTCGATCGCTCGTTTCTAAATGCCACTCATCCACCTTCATAGTTATCAGGTCATGGGTAGAAATTTTATAAAACGGCTCTGAAATAATGGCAACTTCAACCACTTCAACATTATAACTTGTCGTGGCGACGGGCGTTTCTATAATGAAAAGGGTGAATACTAATACTGAAAAAGTTTCGTCGTTACTAGGGTTCTACGCGACTTTTAACAGTTCTTACCTAATTGCGTTTTTGGCCCAAAAACCGTAATCGTTTACTCTCTTAGAGTCCGAACCCTGCATCGTTCTCGCAAAAAAACTTCATCTAATTTCTTTTCGTCATTTTGCGGTCGTTATTTTACCGAGGTGAAGATGGTGTCGTCCTAAAATACTTGTACGAGGTAGTTTCGTGTGTCTTTTTTGCGTCAAAATAAAGAAAATGCACAATTAAAGTTTAATGGAAAAAATGTCTAGACTGCAGTCGCGAATATGTTGTTTGTTTTCTTATCTTTCAAGATATTTTACTGTAGAAACTCTTTTATAAGAATCTTTTTTATCATTACTTTAAAAAAAACTTATTTCTCATAAATTCTGCATTTATTAAAAGCTCAAATGCAGTCATAGGCTATCAGTTTTTTTTTCAATCGTATACGAGGTTTGTCGAACAATATGAATGTTGTACAAGAGTATCTATTACTTTTTAAAATATCGAAAATTGTTTGTCTATAAAAGTTGATTAGAATTGAAAACGACATTCTAATAAGCAAATAAATACATCCATCTACCCTAAAAAAATAAGATTTTGTTTTAAATTGATCTTTATCCTATGATGCAAATTGATATAGTGAAATATTGGATATTATATGGACTAGTATCAATAAAAGCTTTTGCAAGAGGGAAGAGTTTGTTTAATTATCTACAGCTAAAGTAGAAATTTTGGTAATCATCAAATTACTAAAAGACCTGTACTTAATAACTTGTTTATTTGATAAAAATTATCTTCGAATGCACATAGGCGGATCCTGTGCCTCAGCAAGAATTGATTGATTAGGTGATGATATCAATAAAGAGTACATCCATAATCCAGTATAGAACGAATGTAAGATTTATAAAATGTGATGGCGATGTTTGGGTCTAAACCCCATTTATTTTTAGAAACTAGACGTAGGAGATTAAATCCTTAGTCTATGACGAGGCTACTTTTGAATATATACTTAATATAAATGTTTATTTCTATTTTAATGCAATGTAAGATTTCTACTTTTTGTATTCTAATAGAAATATATATTTGTATTAAGTATATTGGGCCTCTGTAGACTCCTCGTAGATTATGCTACGAGCCGCCTCTGCTTATCACACTTTTGCTTCATGTATTTTACATGATTGGTTCACAACAATTTTTTATCTATAACTAAACCAATGTATTTGTATTCATTGAATATGGGTATATAGTCAAGTCACCTAATTTGCAGTATTTAGCATTTCTGAGCCTGTGACGCGTAAGGCACATAATAGCTCATTTCTCCTGTGAAATACTAATATTCATGTCACTGATCCAGTCTTTCAAGCAATAAAATACGTATTTAAAGTCTCTCATACAACGTTTATATGAATTTTGGATGGTATAAAAGCATGTCATCCATCACATCATGCAATTCTACTGTATATATTTTAAACAGAAGTGGGCTGAAACAGCTCCTTGTGGTATACCATTATATACGGTTCTCGGGCTATGTAGTACATTTTTATGATCACGAACAAATATCTTTCTGTTTAGAAATAATTTAATTATGTTTGCAGATACCTTATTATTGATGCCAATTTTATTTATCTTAGATTGTAAAATACCTAGATCAACCACGTCATTATATATGCATGCACCTGTTAAGTCTATGAATAAACATAACGTAAGATATATAGTTAAAAATGAGTAATTATTGCAAAGAATCAATAAATAATAGGAATCACTAAATATTCGTTTATAATTACAGAGAAACCATAAATTTTAATAAAACTATCTAAAGCCAATTAAAAAAATTAAGGTTCGGGGCTTAAATCCCATTTGAGGCAAAAATAATTTTAATGTTGTATTATAATTTCAATTGTTTATGTTACTTATCTTTAAAATAGTTATTTTATCTTAATAACTAAACTATTTGTTAAAATTTTGTATATTTTCGTTAGTGTATCATAAAGAAAAATATACTGTACCACTAAAGTGTATCGCACTCAAGGGATTGAGCATTCCGCCTGCGGCATCGTAAAAAATATATATGTGAAAATATAAAATAATTGAGTCTTATAATGTTTAAAATGTTCTTATACAGGGTGTTTCCGAACTTGCCGTCCAAATTTGTAGAGCTGGTAGTTCGCATAATTTGAGAGTGATTGGCAGATTTCATTTTTCTAAAAAAATATAAACAAAATAGAGCCATTATAAAAAAAATCAAAGAGCGGATCCTACCCTGAGCGCGTAACGCAATTCGCGATTCAAGGTAAGTGATACGCCAGAAGCAGCAAAATTTCGTTACGTCTTCGGATTTTAGTTTTTGAAGAAATGGATAAGACCTTTTATTTAAGAATCAAAATTTGTGTCTAGTAATATGTAATCATACTATTTATTTAAGGATTTTTTTATAAAATCGATTTATTATATTGATTTTTTTTTTTAAATATCAGTTCATTTATTAATTTTAGTTTTAAAATCAGTCAGAGACAAAATCAGTTCATCATTTGGCAACATTGGCGTTCCTGTTCATTGTTTACATTTTAATTTGTATCAATTACAATTAGAGTTTTTTGTTACTTTTTAGCTTTAAATTTGTTTATTTCTTATAGTATGTGATAGTATTTAAATTAAAAATGAAATCTGCGAAAAAGCAAATTGCAATTTGTATGGTGTTATTGTCAAAATCAAAACTGGAGTATTCATTATTTTTCAAGTGCAAGTCATAAAATTCTGTTTCTTACGATAAATGGGTATCTACAAATTCACAATATTGAAATTTTGCAAAACGTTGTTTAGAATCAAACTCCAATATGAGTTGTGACGGTTTTATTACCATTTACATGTATACAAAGTACTACACAATTCACTTCATGATATAAGAATAAGGATAGTAAGATTTTTAAAGAAGTTCATCAATAATAAACGTTTGGTACCTGATATGTCCTTTAAACCACATAATAAAACATGTCCTGGGTCTAGTAAATACATATTTCTAGATGTTCTTGTAGCAACCAATAGGTCAATATTTCCAACAAATTAGTTCGTACTACACATGAAAAATTACATTTATAACGAAAGCACGAAAACTAAACTTAAATTAACACTAAATGAAACTCAAAAACACTATTATAATAAGAATATTATCTAAAAACAGTTAAAAAATCACAAATACAAAATCCCACAACACGTAAATAAACAAACATCCTACTTATACGTGACAAATGACAGGCGCGCGAAAATTAATTTGAATCGCGAATAGTCGCCTGATCGGTTACTCATCGAGATTTACAACCGTAGCGCGCGCGAGTCGACGCACTCCCATCGCTGTGCAGGCCCGTACCTCTTTAAAATTTTTAATTAATTTTTAATTATTTTAATTTTAAATATTTTGGAAAAACGAAATCTGCGAATCGGTTTCAAATTATGCGAACTACCACCTCTACAAATTTGGACGCCAAGTTCGGAAACACCCTGTATATAGAAAACGAAAACATGTGTTACTAGTACCTAATTTTCTGTAATTCAAAAACTTAATCAAATACTAATTTATTTTTTTTTATTTCAGGTAAGAAAAAGAAATACACATTTTTATACATTGACTGGTAAGTCACAAAATGTAATCGTCCTTTAGTGACCAATAATGACTGGCGTTTTTTAATTTCGACAAGTTTGTTTTGTTGTATTGTAATAATAGTGTTTTCGTTTAAAAATATTTCATAAGTGAAACTGCATCCAAAATTACCATATACAGATATTAATAGAGGTTTTAGATTAATAATATGTTTTTAATTAAAAAGTAAAATGGCCCATTTAAACTTTTTTGATTGATTTAATGAAAAAGACTAAAAATTTTAAGATAATTTTATTAAATAATTTATTACAAACATATACAGTGTGCCCCATAAAGTGTTCTACAAATGGAACAAAGTTTATCTTACATTTCACAAAAAAATGTTCTGCATCACTTGAAAATTGACTGGGGACCTCGAATAACTATGACCAAAGATAGTGAATTTGGAAAAGCTACCCGTCAAAAGAATTGCAGTTATCAGTCTAGAGGTAAAACTACTTAGTGGCCCACGGACCTCAACAAAATCTCTGACTTACTAGATTTTTTATTTCTAGAAAAGTTTCTCCTAACTTTATTGAAGTTGAAAAAAAATTGTATTAGGCTCGGTTCATTTAGCCGTAATTCTGACCTTGAGTGAAGCAGATATTAAAAGACCTACTCTTACCAAAGAAAAGGGGCTTAAACACTCTTTGTGGAACCTAAGCAGTTTTGCAGTATCAGCAGTAGCACAATATTAAAAGAGATTAAAAAATAAATATGCAGTAGAAGAACCGATAATTGGAATAATATCTTGGAACTAAGACAGGCCACTTTTGGGTGAATATAACCAGAAAAGATCGGAAGCCTTTATCTGCCTGATCAAGAACAGGGTACATATTGCAACAGGGATCCTTACCGGACACTGTCAACTCAAAGGACACCTAAATGTAGTACAAGATAGTGAGTTCAGAATCTGTAAGAAAAAGGACGAAAAATCCATTCACATTCTGACTGAATGTGTTGTACTTCAGAATCCAAGGGCACTGTACTTAGGAGCATATCAAATAGCAGTGGATAATAAACATTACAAATCCTACTTGATGCCAGATAGGATTGCAAGGGTCGTTATAGACATACAGACATGCCCTTGTTGCTTAAAACGACAAAAGGAGACACAATATATCATACCGAACCTAATATACCAACAAAAGTACAGAATTAAACTTTAAACAAGAATATTCTGAATATATGTTTAAAAACAACTAAAAAACTGATGAAGAAGCTGAAAAACTTTACCAAAATTATTCAAACAACTGCTTGCAGTAACTTCAAAGAAATTACCAATTTAACAAAGGGAATGGACTACCCAGTTGAGATCAGAGAACATAAAGTAGATGGCAACAATCTAAAGCTATATCTTATAAGGCTATTTTAAACATTAAAACTTAAAAACTGAGAAGGAAAATTCAAAATCTCATCAGAATCTCTCATCAGATGAAGGGACAGATTACTCTCTGTGGACAGCCACCAAAAAGATAAAAAGAACTATTATCTTCAAACCTCCCAACAGAAGAGATAAGAATTTATGGGACAGTAAACAGTTTTGTTTGCTGAATATTTGTCAGATATTTTTCACCCAATCAGATGCAGGAAGAAAATAAATATTCCCTTTGTTACTCCGAGGGAAGTAGCAGAAGAGATTAAAACTAACCTTAATCCGAAGAGAGCACTAGGCTTTGATTTAATCACAGTGAAATCTTGAAGCGATAGCCTAATAAAGGTATCGTCGTGCTGACATACTTATTTAATGCCGCTTACAGACTAAAACATGTATGCTGAAAAGTTGCAGTTTAATGATGCTAAAACCAGGAAAATCGCCAAACGAAGACAAGTCTTTTGGGACTATTTCTCTCTTACCAATTGTGTCAAAATGATTAAAAATAACTTACCCTTATAGAACACTTATGAAGCATATTACTTCTTTATATAAATTATTTACTTTAAGATAAACTAGTTTTCTTAAATAGATTTAAATAAGGAACTTATGAAATCAAGCAATAAGATCAATTTATCCTCCAGCCTTTCAAAAAATGTAACTTTCATAAATTAATTATATATTTGTATGCCTTATAAATATTAAATAGAACTTGTTTCTCCAAAAAATTTTACTTTTTAATTGTTTGTTCTCATTTCATTTTATTTTTAAAATGTTTTAATCTGTAACTGTTTCTAAATTTTGTTTGTACATCATAAATTGCTTAATGCCACAAGTGCTTAGCATACATTTTTTTTTTCAAATAAAATTGCATGAAATATAAATTACAAATGTTAGCTATGTGCACATGGCCATATCCTATTTGATATATTTCTCGGAACATACATTACGTTTTTATAATGAGAAATTTTTGCAATTCCTTCTTGTTTTTATAAAAGTAGTTAACTTAAATCAGCAAGTTTTTTTTTAATTAGTTTGCTTACTTTATCTTAAAACCCACTATTAATTTATTTAACTGACATCACTGTTTTATATTCGCAAATAATCCAAGGTTTATTCTATTAATTTAGTGCTTTACTTTGTATCAGATAACAAACATAACGACATTAAAAATTAATATTTTCATCCTATCCATTATTTGCACGACCCAATTTTTATATCCGTAACACACTGTCCTAAAAATATCAACCTTCTAACTTTTTACATCCCATTCGCCAATGACAAACGGGTTTCCTGCGATCCTGCGAGAGCATTGTAATTAATGCTCACACAAAAACTGCAGGACTTTTCCCAGAGGAACAGAAACGGACTTTATGGACCCAAAGTAATTACGTCCTGCTTCTCACCCGGTGCTACAGTCTACCTTGAAAATGTAAAAATGAAGTTAATATTCGTAAATGTCAGCGGCGGGCAGTCGGGGTTGCCAATACACATTATGTCACCAAAGAAATACTTGTAATGTAATTTTTTATCAAAATTAACAAAGCGCTTTTGGAATTAAGTCGTTGTTGTTAGTGTTTATTGTCAAGTAAAAATAATCCAATAATATCGCTCATCACTCTCAATATTTGTCCTATAACAGTGTTTATTAAAATATACCTTTGTCATCAGGTGACACTTGTCATTTTGGCGTGAGAAGATGTTAATAAAAATAAATATAAAAACCACCCTTGTAAATGTTTAGAGGATGAACTAAACAGATACATTTTTTACACACATCTTACTAGAGACACTTTTTATATATATTCATTGCCAACGAAAATACTGAAAAATTAAAATTTTGCAGATAAATTTTAGAAAAATCATTTATTTAACAAAAATTATAGAGAATGATATTGCAAATAACTTTTATTTTAAAAATTGTCTTCTCCAATCGTAAATATCAGACATTTCTTAAAGTAAAAAAAAAAATCGATACCCTATAAAGGACCCCCCAGATGCTTTGACTGTGTTTAAAATTTATTTAGTTCACCGCAGGATTGAATGAAGCTTAAGTTTAAAATTCCGTGTTTCTCTCTTTATCTGTTCATAAGTTGTTGAGTATACAGACACAAACACACACGCACACAGACATCATCGCGAAAACAGTTAAAACGGATTTAGGGGCCCCCAAAACGTAAAAATCCGTCGAAAACTCATAATTCCTATACTTTCTTTATCTAAACAGATAGGAAAGTAAAAAATTTTGCAGGGAATACAAGTTTTTCTTTATTGATCTCCTATTGGTGTAAAACTCCTTATTGCCCACCTCCTATTTGCCTGCCACTGACATTTAACGTATATTAACTTTTTTGTTTTTTTTGCTGATCCAAGCCGTTAACCCTTTTTTGTTTCCACTTAAAAGTATTAGGGCTATAAAATAAATTTAATTAAACAATGATTTATGTTAAGGAGTGAAGCACTTTCAAATTTTATTATAGAACTAATATTAATTGAAAATATTAATAGGAAATCAAAAATATGCACACTTTTAAATCATTGTACTTATTTTTAAGTGATTTCGATTTGTTTAATAAATAAAACAACCAATTTTGTAAAGTGAGTATTAGAATAAAAAATTGATACCTGATTTTGTCCTGGATATCGTCTTTGTCCTGGATATCGTATCCATGCTGGATATCGTCCCGTCCTGGATATTGCTTTATCCTGTCTATTACTCCTTGATTTCATCTTATAATTTTTTTACGTATATTACCTGCATTCCAGATAAATATTAATGAACAACTATGGTGACCTAACATCTTACGCAACGTAAACTTGTAAGATTTTAATTAATTTCTTTCGATCTTTGTAACAAATTGTTACGTAAAATTAATTAATCAATTAATATGCATTAAATAATTCATTTCTAACCCTCGTTCTTGATAACAAATACCAAATTTCCCAAGAATTGTTTAAATTAGAATGACTGCCTTTTCGTCGACGATATTTTGGATAGAGCAGTTGTATGTAGTTTATTTAAGTATTTGATGCCATCTATAATGTGAATTTCAGTTTGTTTAACTTGATTTATCTTCTCTTGCCGCGAAATATCGTGTAAAGCTTATTAGTAGGTCTTCCAAGGACTCAACACTTTCTAGAATACTTAGTGGTTCTCAACAAAATTATTTACTTTTCTTATTTATCTGTTGTAACTACTTTGCCTTCATATTGTCGTACGAGCTATTTTTGGACCAGTCTGTTTTTGCTCTAATTTCTCTCTACCTTATTTGGGCCTTTTACGGCCTACATTTTTCTTATTGCCAAGAATATTCGATAAAATATGTCAATCTCGCAAGACCTCAATGCTTGTCATCAGTCGGAGTGAACCGTCCATTCGAATATATGCTGGATCCTTTAAAGAATGTTGACGAACCATCTAGACAACAATTTCTTTAATGAAGATAATCACACAAATGTTACAATATTGACAGTAAATCTTGGCCCGTGAACAATTTAAGCTACGCCTTACTTAATTTATAGTGTTCGGTTTTAGAATGCACATTTTTCCATCAATTTTGAGCTAAATTACATGATTTTAAATAACATCAGTAGAATTAAGTATAACCTTAAGTAAAACCGTTACACCTAACTAAGGTATTATTATTCTAACTAACGTCTTCGTTTATTATTATCCTCATTATTATTACCATCATCATCATCTGCGATTACTATTAATCCTCGCTAATTTTTATCATCTGTACTTAATATTATTATCATCATCTTCGCTTATCATTATTATGGTTATGATTATCCTCGTTAAAAATCATTTACATTCTGACGAACCACCACTGCCCACAGTTTTTATCTTAAAAAGCTAAAAACGAAGCTAATATACGAATATATCTTTAAATTGCAAAAATTCTGTCTCGTGCGAAATTTCTCGGACGATAAAATTTAATCGAGTTATATTTTGCTCTCTGCGTTTTTCTCGTTTTTGCACTCGAGAACCGAATGCCGTAAGACAATAAAGATGTTAAAAAAGATGACCACGATTAAAATTAAAAATAAAAGTGATATTTAATATACATATAAAAAAAAGTTAATTCAATCGATTTTACAGGCAAAGAGTAGTATAAGAAATGCGTTATTAAGTATAACGTAAAAATACAAAATAATTTTTATTAAAATTTTACAAATACATGGTTCAAGCTGTAACAAAAGTTTGTTTTTGCAAACGGCTGGTAGTCTTTTATATTTTCAACCGACTTCAAAAAGAGGAGGAGATTCTCAATTCGTCGAAATATTTTTTTATCTATGTTTATTGATAATTCTTTACCACGTTATCCGATTTCTATGATTTTATTTTTGTTAGAAAGTGAATACCTCAGTGGTGGTCCTAATTAAATTTGGGGATCTTATGATGAGATCTAACCTACCAAATGAACTCTGCAACTTCAGAAAAAGAAACTTCCTTAAACTAAACTAAACTAAACTAAAAAAAAAAAAATACCATTAAAAATTTTGTCTACTACGGTTACATAAGTTTCGGTTGTTCCGGTGGTCAATCTGCGGGCCTTCGACGTCGCTCAGACGTTAGCTAGGGCGTGGTTAGCTTATGAAAATTCCGAAAATAGTAGACAAATGAGGAAATAATTAAAGGCAAACCTCAAACCGATGTTCCTCTATAATAAATTTATCATAACAAATATATGCAATGTTCAACACTTAAAATATTATAAAAAAAAAATCTATCAACATACCCAATATGTTTGTCAATAAACAAATTCAAAGTTTATTCAAGAATTAACTAAAACATAATAAAATCATGTTAACAAAGTTATTTTTCCAGAACTTCACCAAAAAGATTTATCCTAGAGCTGTGTACAGATGTATAAACTAAACGGCACAAATTAAATAATCATTATTTAAATTTTATGGCAAGTACACTTTTCCATTATTTTATTTCAGTTGGTCAGTAAGACAATAAATGGTCAGGGAAAATAATAAATGGTCAGTATAATAATAAATGGTCAATGAAAATATTAAATGGTCAGTATAATATTAAATAGTGAAAATAAATGGTCAATATAAAAATAAATGGTCAGGGAAAATAATAAATGGTCAGTATAATAATAAATGGTCGGTGAAAATATTAAATGGTCAGTAAAATAATAAATGGTCGGTGAAAATTATAAATGGTCAGTATAATATTAAATGGTCGGTGAAAATAATAAATGGTCAGTATAATAATACTCGTTTTATTTGTACATCGGTCTCCTTTTGACAAAGTAGGTGAACTGTGTCCAGGCCGTTGATGTTTATGCCAGTCGGCGTAGCCAGGTATGGATTAAAATTTTTTGATGGCGGCGAAGCCGCCACCCTACGAGAAGTCGTTGCTTCATCTTCTTGTTGTCACGGCATTAATATTATTTGTTCATGTATGTGAAATTTGCTTCTATGGTTTATAAAATACTACTGCTAGTAAATGAAAACAAACAAGACGCATTCACACAAACACCTCGCACCACCTCAATTACAAATAATTATTCATTAGTGTTGTTCCCGATACGCGAGAGTATTTTTGGACAATTGATTTTTGAAATATATCCTGACAGGCAGACTTAATTGTTTTAAACAAAAACATAAAATCTTCAGTTTCTTCTTTACTGCAAACCAAGAGCCCAAAAACATGAAAAACTCGATCTAAAAACATAATACTACTTATTAAATGCAAAATTATTACCGACTACTGCATACTAGCCATTTATTTATTACCGGCTAATTCATATATTTTATTAATTTTTACTGAGCATTATAATTACAAAAGTGAACATAGAAATACAGGCCAAATAATAATTTTACTGCTCCAAAATTCAATGTTTACTCATCATATTTTCTTTTCTTTTACAATATTTTACTGACTGCTTGTAATATTATACTGTACTTAATGAATTAAATGCTGTTCAGTTAATTACAACCCTAAACTAAATATTTAAAGAAAGTAAAAAATCACATCGTACGAGTATATGTCATGTGCATAAATCCATCAATAGATGGCACGGTAAGTCGTTAGCACTGGTAACAAGGCGAAGGACAAAATGGTAAGTAGAATATTATATAACCCTCAAAAAATTAATTTTTACCTTTTTACAATACCACAGTATACCATAAAAGGAAATTATAAATAAAAAATAAATATGCCTTAGGAACACTTGTTAAAAAAATAGAATGTCTAACTTAACAAAATAATAGGCATAATGTCTATGCCCACATGAAATCTGTTACACAAAAACCTAAAGTTAGGGTTTCACGAATAACAGCATCACCATCAACATCTTTCCATCCAGAGAAAGTAACATCTGTATTTAACCAGTGACCTAGTGGACCAGGTGGCTAATAAATCAGGAAACCAAGAATAGATGAACCAGTGAACTAGTGGTGTACGGTGACCCCACGGGTAAACTCTTAAAATATAAACAAAACATTTCATTACAAAATTGTCTTAACTTCTCCAAACTATAAAATTAATCACATTAAACTGAATTTAGAATATATTAAGTACTTAGTATGAATGAACATTACATTGACTCACCAAGAGTCATAAACAGTATTACTAGAAATATACAAAATTGACAATTAATAAGTGAATAATATTACCAAGAATAGACCTAAACCATACCTTTATGGGAAAGAGTTCAGCTGATAACTGTCCAAGGTTGAAAAAGCAACAATCCAACTGTACTTGAAGAATCCACTTACAAGACTACAAAACTAATGCCGATGGACCTCCAATTTTATGTCGACAAAAGCCACTTAAGCGGGTGTGACATAAGTTGTAACTAAAGGATGGAAACCTGACACAAAAAATTTTTAGATTCCTCAAATCTAAAAAACTTGTACCTGAACAAACTATATTTGAGGAAAAATCTAAAAACCTCTACATGGGAAGACCCGATGGTCACATAAAATAAGATTTTTTCCTCCAGAGACAATTAAGAGATCGCTTTCTCTTTCAACTGCCGAAAAGCAACCTAACCAAAGAAGCTTGCCACCTTATTTTGTCTATCCTTGGCTTGAGAAGGCCGTGTATGTATCCTTACTGAAGCGATCATTTACCAATATGTTTTAGGGACTATTTACGAAAGACTAACCTAAAAGATACCAAAATACCGACAAAACTAATACTATGTACAATAAAACAATACTAATAATTGATCTCTTGACAATAATTACTACAAAGGATGTTCGCGCGAAATATTCCCTAAAACACGAAATACTACACTTAACGTAGAACGTGCCCCCCGTACAGCAAATCGCATCTCTGGATCAGAACGCTAAACGTCGTCAAAGCTGAACTCGCCTATTGCGAACGTACCATTCTCTGACATTCGGAACAAGACCTGAAAGACAAATACAAACGTTCTGTAAACTGACTTTTATGTCAAATCGTTTTCTCACCACCAAAACAAACCTCTATTGAATATATGGTTTTCAACAACATTACTGGTTAACTAATAAATTAATAATTAATTTTCATGAGGTATGGACATAAGAAAACGAGAAATAAGCTAGTTTGGGCTAAAAATACAGTAATTAGGGAAGGTTAACTAACAAATATTGTACACGTTAAGTACTACGAATAAATTCCATTACTCACGTCTAATGAAAAGGTGATTTAAATAATAAAAATGACAGGTAGTCTAGAAGAAGTTGTCATTGAATTCCGCTAGTTTTCAACTAATCATAAACCCAAAAGTTTACAACAGTACTAAAGCACGTTTATCTTTTTTTTTTATTTAGACAAGGTAAGTCGAATTTAAAATCGAATGTTTCGAACTGCCAAATGTGCACGTTACAGAGATCCATGAGACAATTATTATCAAACTCTTCTTTTTTGGAATCGGTTTTTTAAAATTACTTTTGTACTTGTTGCTTAACAACCTTGTAAAGATCTGTAAGTAATATCTTTTTTCTACACCCGTATTATAATAATGCACTTATATGCCCATAATCCGTTTCATAATGATACCCATTATGATACAGATTTTTCATTACGATACAGATTTTTAATCAATAGAAACCTACAATTTTTCAATCAAGCATGCTGTTTGACGTTTGTCCTAGGTTCCTATGTAATTATTTTAGTTGTCAAAACGTATTAAATTTTCGTAGGTAGCTAAACTTCGATAATTATAATATTAAAATGTCTGATATTAGCGATATAGAAGACTCCTCCACACATATCGGAGAAAGCAGAAAATACAGTACAAAATATTTTACCGCAAAAATCTAGGGAAATACCAATACCTGAAGTAATACCATTAATTACAATTTTGTAGAATTTTTTATAGAAATACGAGTAATTACTGTTATTGTGTTCAATACCAATATAAATATAATATTTATAGGTCTTGATTATTTATCGGGTGTAGAAAAAATAGCGTATGCAACTCTCATGTAATGGTTATTAAAACACTCGCATAAACCATACGAAACTCGCCTTTGGCTCGTTTCGTATCCCGGTTAATGCTCGTGTATTAATAACCATCATTACATGATCGTTGCATAATATACTATATTAATCCCATTACCATTTTGAATAACACGAAAAGATTGTGTATACACTAATTTATTAGCGACCATATTTTTCATTTCATTATACATATCACAATATTTTCCCATGACTGAAACCGGAACTCCGGATACGAACTATCCTTAAATTCATTCATCCTTTTTCCCCTTTCGCTCCTTCGGCATGGCATCCCCGCCCGCCCCTTTTTTGAGTTGTTTGTCGGACCGAGCGGTAGAGAGTAAATTAATGCTCATGCTGGGTCCTTTGTTCCACCGTTTTAATGCCAAAACGCGATAATTAACGATGCCGAAGAACGAGGAGACTTTACTGTTTTCGCATGCCGTGCCATGCCGGTCTTCATGAACCGACCAGCCAGTCACTTTTATAGACCGGACGATTTCGGCTGAACAAACAATAATACAATTATATCGATTATTGAAAAAGTAGGAAGTCAAAGCTACTTTAAACCATCTACTTATTATACGTCATAAATAAATAAATAAATACATCTAGTACCACCTAGCTAGAGGTGAGGATATTCAGAAATAACGGAAAATAATGAGTTTCCATTAATACCATTTTGGCATGGCGTTTTAAATCTATTTTAAAGGGTACATCATGGCGACATCGAGCAAGAGTAACTTTTGTGAGTAAAAGCTCCAAGTTTCCTATTTTAATGCTAGAAATGTCAAAAAAAGATAAATTAAAAATTTGGGAAAATGTGCATTGCCTATGATCGCAATAGAAAAATGGTTTCTGCTACTTTTAATTGGCCATGAAACCCCTAGTATTCGTACCAAGTGTAATCTTTTAAAATAGCTGGATTCTGGACATTAAAGACATATTTTTATTTAACTTTATTGATTTCTAGCAAGTTAATACATTAGTAAGTTTGCTTTAATCAATTTATTCTAATCTGGTATAGCTCCATGTACGTGCAATTTCTGGATTTGCTTTATATTGAATTTGGGTAAGTTCCAAAGAATACGACTCTCTGGATAGCGTGATTCGGTTTCTAAAAATATTACAAAATATGAATACCAAAATAACTAAACGACACCAAAACATTCTTGATTTTTTCCTTCTACCCATCTCTAATTCTCTGATTTTCTGTTCTTTCCTGGTTTTCCTTGCTCTCTCCTTTTAATAATATGTTCTGAGCTGCTAATTCTACCAATATAATTTTCTGCTTGGTCAACTACTCAATCTTTTCAATCTACCTTGTCAATTTGAATATTGCCAAAAATGTATGATTTTAATTAATTTATAAATCGTAAATTGAGAGCCTATCCTAACTTTTTTATGTACGAAAATTTGTATTAAATATATTTACGAGCAAATATTTAAATTCTATTTTATTTATCAATCCATTTAATCATTTTGCAAGATCACTTCTTATACTATAGGAAATTAAGGAATTACAAATTGAAATTTTGGTAGGTAGGTAGGTAACTTTTCAACTACGTTATGCAAGTAGAACATTTTATTACAATAAGGAGATCATCTGTGTTGGATATTGTTTAGGGATGGTAACAGAAAAACTATTTACCTTTGGAATGTGTCTATTAATTATGTAAAATGAAAGAATGTAGTAGATGACTACTTTGTGAGAAACCAAATATTGCTCTTAAACAAGTATTTCACCTGCCTCCGCATCTTTGTCAGTACAATCCGATATCTGCTGTAGAGAATATGTAAACAATACTCCCATCGTCACATTGAAAAAAAGGGATGGAGGAACAACGAAGTTAACCAAGTTTAGAACAATATACTGTGCTGTATGAAGCATGAAATAGTTATTTACGTAACAAGTCCCAAAAGTGATATTTTACGGGATGAGTAGGCAGTTTCCAGGGCGAGCCGTAGGCGAGTCCTGGAAGCCTGCGAGTCCCGTAAAATCACTTTTGGGTAGCGTTAC
Organism: Psylliodes chrysocephalus; assembly: GCA_927349885.1. Taxonomy (NCBI): domain Eukaryota; kingdom Metazoa; phylum Arthropoda; class Insecta; order Coleoptera; family Chrysomelidae; genus Psylliodes; species Psylliodes chrysocephalus. The sequence continues at coordinate 52,641,942 of OV651818.1, read as the reverse complement.
GTACAATATTTTTTCTGCACCCGTTTATTAGATAAAATATTAAAAAATAATAGGGATAGATACTATAAATATTACTTATGAACATTAAATGTACAATTATAACAATTACTTATATTAATAGTATTAGGAATATTAGCAGAAATGGCTGTGTTGAAATTAGTATTAGACGTTGCAGTACTTGTACTAGCTTTCGAGATATTAATTTTTATCATCTTGCCATTTTTGGAATAAATTATAGACCATTTCATACCTCTCTCTTGACTTTACTGGCAACAATTCTTAAGTAGCGACTTTAGCAGCTTCACTGATTTCATGTGGAATAATCATTTCCTCGTCACTTTCGTTGTCGATTTCCATTTCTGGATCGGAAAATTGAAAATACAGTGGAACTATCAACAAATTTATTTTGAAAAGCGATGTCATAATAAAAATTCCGTAAATGTCATTGCTAAGGCCGCCTACATAGATATTGAAAATTATTCCGAAAGTAAAAAAATCGTCCCGAAAGTAAAAAAATCATTCCGAAAATAGCTACTTTCGGTACGATTTGTGTAAAGTTTCACTTTCGATTTAATAAATCATACCGAAAGTTCTATTTTCGGGACGGCTGCAGAAAAAATAATGAATTCAAGACGACTGGACAAAACTAATATTATAATAAGATGAAACTTGGATTATCATAACAGAACGAGTGGTATCGCGACTATCGATAATCGCCTAAGCTAAGACACGAAACATGTCCGAAGGACGAGTTAAATCATTTGACAATACGCTGAGTGCATTAGTTTATGTGCTTATTCATAGTTCCGATATTAAAAGTTATATTTAATAGATTATATGACGAATTAATAAAAAATTACATCTCAATAATTTACAATTACAGCACAAAAATAATAACAACATGATAAGCTTGCCTGCTAAATCTTTACAGCATAAACAATGTTAGATTGGGCCCTCGTGAAGCAGTGGACCCTTGTTAAAACGGTGGGCCCTCGTTGCAGCAGTGGGCACTCGTAAATTAAATGCAAGAAACCTCGTAATACGTGATTGGACCTTTTTTTTGCTCTCCTATGAGAGAGAGAGGACATTTTTTTGCTCTTTAATGAGATAAGCCATTTCTTTTTTTGCTCTTTAAAGAGAGAGGACCTTATTATTAAATCTTCAATAAGATAACTTTTTTTGCTCTTCAATGAAAAACGAACCATAAAAAAGTTGGGCCCTTCTCTCTTCTGACCGGTAGGCTCTGGAGATCCCAATCCGACACTGAGCATAAATGTACCCCAAGCATGATTATCAGTTATTAATCAAGAACGGTGTACGATTATCGATTAATAATCAGCTAAAAGTAGAGAAAATTATTACGTTGTGAGTGATATAATCACGATAATGACATTTTCTTAGAAGAGCTTTTTTACTGGGGATATATTTTCGCAACTATTTTTATTTGTGGGTATTTAATCTCTTTCGTCAAGATTGCAGTACGCCACAGAAGTATAAAAGTGATAGACCCTTTGTTTAAAAACGATTCCTTAATACAGTTTTTAACAGTCTTCTAATCAAAACAAAATTGCACTAAAATGAATTCCTAGTAAATATTTAGGGGTCAATACAAAGTCAACACACATGCATGTTTTTATCCAATGACCACTGTTGCCAAGATCAAACAGTGAAAATCCCCATTCAAAAATTACCCGATTTTAACCGAACTAAAAAATGCAATAGTGATCAATGAAGTGATGGAGTGATGAAAATATGACTTCTGCCAATTAAAAAATTCTTTATTTACCAAAATTAAGTTAATTAGTATCTCGATTTGAGTACTGATCATAAATACTTCCGGACCTAAGGGCTACGGTCAACATTTCACTGTTTGGATTTCTTTTTTATAAAAAAATAAGACTTAACGAGCAGTTAAGCAATCCCATAAGGCCCATATGGGGGAAAGAGATTAAATAGACCTCTTTCAATCTGGGAGTATTAATAAATACCTACCACTGTGTCTAAAGTCCTTTTATGTGTTTATTCTTATATTTTGTTTTGCTTCATGATTTCTATATTAAGTTTAAAATTTATTGATTTCTATATTTTTCTTTATAAATAAATAGGTCTTAACTAATAAGTTAAGCAAGTAACCTCTTTTTATTAGGGGAGCGTTAATAGTATATTGTGTTTCAACATTTGATGTTGTTGTTTATAAGTAGGCGCGGATGTGAAATGTTTTTTATTATTTTTCTTTTATGGTATATTGTTGAATTGTAAAAAGGTAGAAATTAATGTTTTACTCATTAAATTAAACATATTACCTAACATCTTACGCATATTGTCTTTCATTTGGTACCATGCTAACGAGTTACCGTGCCATCTATTAATTTATTTTTCTTTTTGGATATATCCGTATGACACATACGAATTAATTTCTCACTTTCTTTAGATATATAGTTTATTTAGTTAAGAATGCATCATAAGCTGTAGAATAATGTTTTGGTGAAGTTCCTAAACAATTTAAATATTGTATTTTTAATAAGTAATAAGCTTATTTCATAAAAAACTGAATACTTGCATTTATTGGGTAAATTCATTATAAAGAAACATAAGTTTGAGGTTTTTTTTTATTTCTTTCCTCATTTACTGCGTTTGTGTGGAAATAAGATCATAGTTTGGTTATTATAGGAACTTAGTTGACACCCCTCCAATTTGTCTACTATTTACGGAATTTTTGTAAGCTATCCACCCCCTAGCTACCGTCTGAGCAACGTCGAAGGCCCAAAGGTTGATACCTGAACAACCGAGAGATACATTTTTATTGGTAGTTATTTTTTTAAATTTAAATTTTAGATAGTTTTCCTTACTGGAAGTTGCACAGTACACTCGATAGATTACAATCATATTATATAGCATCTTAGCCGCCATATTTTAAATTGTGTGTAAGGGAATGATAGATATATCAGTCCAAAGGAAAACCTCTATACAGACACAGATGGTTTCTATAATAATAAATATTGTTCTATAAAAAGAATAGTTTGTAATACAAATTTTTCTAAACATAGATTGTTTTAATCTTTGTAAAAAATTCTATTTGAAAGACAAAAGCAATAATTACCAAACTAGTTAAGATAATTGTCGAGCAATGCATTAAAACTGATTCACTGGTCTATGACATGCCTCTTTGGATATGAAATGGCGTTCTTCATGAACAGTTATTTCAGGATGTGGATTTACGACTATGACTACGACTATACGATATTACGATCTGTTTTTTGATTTGTCGCCAGTCGGGGGATATTCAGACTCTCTCTTTCGCGAGTCTGTTGCATTTTGAGGAATGAGGAATGTGCAGTTCTGATGAAATATTTGTTTTGAATGTGCAATTTCGGGTCCACAATGGGCTATATAGCGTGTTTGTAATGTTTTTTTGTAGGTCTTGTTTCTGCTTTGTGTGCCTCAATTGATATGAATGGTTAATGGTATTTTTGCTAATAGTACGTACGATATCAGAATTAGATCCGGATGTCGCTGTTGCAGAGAATTTTCAGTCGTTAAAAAAATTTAATAATATACAAATTTTTAGATTTTTTATTTAAATAGAACATAAGTATGTATAAATGGGCTACATACTTTTATCTGACTTCTTGTAACAATATTTTATAATAATTTGTAAAGAAGGAAAGTGGCAGGTTTATTTTAAAAATAAAAGTCATAATAAAAAATAAACTCCGAGCAACGTCAGTTTGCAGACGGTCCCAAGGTGAGGTGAGATAATCTTTATCTTTTAATAGACTTCCACAAAAATTAAGGTTATCCAACCATGTACTAAAGTCATGAAATAGCACTGTATGTAGTACAATATGGGGTGTCAAGTATTTAAAAGATTTATTGAGCCCACTTTCTGAAAGCAAAACCAGAAAATAGTATGCATTCCTATCATAACCCTTCCAAGCTTATTTGTCCTAGGAAAATGTTGAATTTGAAGCCGATCTAAGCTAGTAAAATGGTTCTTTTCTATTTTACACATTCTGCACTAATTTTCTTCCACTAGTTCAGGTTTTCTAAATCGTTCTTTAAGTGAGCAATTTATATGGATCTTCGTTCTTATGAAGGAACTGGAATATTAGTGTATGGGTCTAGATCCAGGCACTCTAAAAGTTTGGGAAAATACCCAAGCATCCTCCAGACGGAAATTAACGCCATGGAGAAGTGTATTCAGTTTAACATCGAGGTATTATCTTGTTCGATGACCAAGCAGCCATCAAAACGCTGAGCTCTTACGTAATCAGCTTAAAAATGGTCCTGAAGAAGCCTAGAAAAATTGAATAAGCTACGCAAGGAAAATACAATTACTCTCACTTGAGTCCTGGGAAATAACGGGCTACAGGGTAACGAGATTGCAGACAGTCTCGCAAAGAAAGGGACTCAAACTCTCTTTGTGGAACCTAAGCCGTTCTGCGGTATCAGCAGAAACACAATATTAGGAGATATTAAAAAAAAATGGGCTGTAAAAGTATTGATAATTGGAACAGTCTCTTGGGGCTAAGACAGGCTAAGATATTTCTGGGTAAATATAACCAGAAAACAGGCTACGTACTGTAATAGGGATCCTTACTGGGCATTGCCTACTCAAAGTTAGTAAACTGAGAATAGTAAAAGATAGTGAGTGCAGATTCAGTGGAAAGGGAGACAAAACCTCCATTTCACATTCTGACTAAATGTATAGTACTCCAAAATCCAAGAGCACTATACTGCCGTCCTAAAAACAGATGCCGTATCTACTGAGAGCGTCAAGCGGTGAAAATGAGGTTTAAAGTTATTTCCTCAGTCGGTAAAAGTATTCAAATGCGGCTAATTATGTTGGATTTTTAATATTTTGGAAACATATACGGCATTTCTACTTGGTAAGAAGTTAATTTAGCTTGCCACGAACCTATTGATGCAAAAACTTAAAAATCCGACTTTTTGTAGATACGGAATCTATTTTTAGGACAGCAGTATACCTAGGAGCATATTAAATAGAAAAGAGAGATTACCTAACTTGAAGCCACTCCAAATCACACACTTCCTTCAAAAGATACCATTGGAAGGGTGGTTATACGCAATGAGATATTTCTTTGCTGCATTAGCAACAGTAGGGGGCACAATAGGTCTTTTAGGTCACAGTGTATTAACACCACATTCTCAACATGCTTGTCTTGGTCAGATGGACTCATATATTCGATATTTTTTGTATTTTTCTCTCTTGACTTATTCAGTTTGTCTATTGTACGCATTTATAGACCATCTTTGAGCTAATTACATTGTAGCCTAATTATCATAATTACCTATAAAAGTTTGAACTGGAAAATGAAAGTTAAACATAAACTATTTATATCAATATTCTATCGATGGATTCATTCTAACCGTAACCCACATTTTTTAATATAATTAATAAAAAAAGATGAACACTATCGGTCACTGCAACCTTTTTTCTTAAATAAAAAAAATTCTAGTTGATTCCCGCGTTTTCTAACAAGTCCTAACCCGCACGATACATGTGTCAGGAGAGAGTTTCTTGCCTCTACTGTAAAATTTACTCTTTGTGGAATACGAGGTGTTAGAATTAAGCCATCGCTGTTATTTGCAGATCTTAAAAAGTAATTCTTTAGATAAACATTCACTAGATTCAGTATAATCTTAAGGATTAACGCATTAAAATCTACAATTTTTATTAAATTTTATGGAGTGCAATACTCAAGAGTATTCCAGCTTGATGACAATATATTATGTGTTAAACTCCCTCGATGCCTCTTCTCACCTCTATCATTTGATAATTTTCCGAAACATCAGAGACAACAGTTTAGAAATGCAAACACGCTTGAATCGGCGCTAGTTTACACCGTTTCGCTCTCAAACAGGACGAACAAGGGAACAAAAAGGGCTCGTAAGTCGCATCCCAGATGTCGTTTCGCACCCGGTATCGTCTCCCTCTCGGCGCCGGTGTTGAGCGTCACTTCAAATGATGGATAATATGCGTAAACGTGTACTTTTTCATCCCCCACACTCATTATAACATCAAATGCTAATTTCGTAATTTTGGATGCGTTAAGGCGTCGCATGATGCGTAATGTCTCTTTTTCGAGTTCACTTTGATTAATAAATCCTACTGACTGCTACAATTAGTAAGATAATAAACAGACTAAGTTAGAAGTTTATCTGATTAAATTTGACATTTTTACATTACTTATAAAAGTGTTGGTTTAATATGTAATAATAAATGGCATGCAGTGTTTGTTTAAATTTGGATCAATTCCTGCAAGATACACTGTGAAATCCTTAATATGAATAAAACTTCCGAGAAGACCTAAGACTTAGCTGTATTAAGCATAATTTTTCTATACGGACTATCACAGAAACCCTTCAAATTTATTGAATGCTTTCTATATTGCCATTGCGTCTACAATGTCCATGAAAGAGCATAAAAACATTTATATTATAAATGATAGTCTACTTTCAATAATTTTTCGCAGATTATGTTGTAAATGAGTGGGACGATCACATGGTCTCTGTGACCCACATGGGTATATTGAGACTCATGCCTCATGGTTCCCCGATCAAACCACACCTTTCGAACAAGAAATTGGTTGACGTGGGTGAGACTTGTATATAGTCTGTAGGGTGCAGTTGGATAAAAACAAATGTACGAAATATTTTTTTGGCAGGTGAACATCCTTTATGGACACGAGGTACAGGTTTCTGCTTTTTCCTAATGCGGTAGACTTCTGGCTCAGTGTCCATCAAACTCCACTAAAACCACCTCTCACTCCACAAGTACCGAAAATGTCCTCCAGAGGCTATTCATGTATCTGCGACAGTCTTGCATTATACTTCCATTTTTCCATCTCTTTCTCTGCCTTAGTTCTATTTTCATCCAGTTCGCCAATTCTCATTAATGAGCTTCTCCAGCTGAAAAAACGCATGCTCTATCGAGTGTACTTCTTGGCAGTATCCACACCGATTAGTAGTTGAGATTTTAAAACTATACGTATATTTGTCCAGATAGAAATTGCGAAATAAAGTAATGTGTGTTTTAAGTACATTTTAACCACTGGTCAATATCAGGAATCAGTCTCTTTGCCCAGGTGGCCGTTATTTTTTAATCAGCTGTCCTGCCATTTTCTTATACTTTCTGTTCTTTCTATGTTCCTTATCAGACTTGTCATTTCTCTATTATGTTTCGTGTTTTGATTACCAGAACATTAGTAAAGATACAACCTGTGATAACTTGTAGAGCCTCTGCAGATACTGTGCGGTAAGCCGACGCTACTTTGAGTAGCAGTTTTCGCTGTAGTTTAAGTAATAGGCTCCTATACTTTTCTACATTCATTGAGCCTTTCCAAACCAGTGCTGGTACAGCACTGTAGATTAAATAACGACATTTAAATAGACTCGCTTTGATCCACTGGGCCCCTTCACGTTGGGCTTTATTATAGATATGGTTGCTATCTGTTTTTCGGCATTTATTAATGCATTTTTGACATGTGTTACAAACTTAGAAATACTCTAAAATATTGTACTTCCTTGCTTGGCGTGATTGTTCTGCCTTCTAGTTTAAATCCGATTACCGTCCTGTTTCCTTTTCCCCTGACCTAAAGAGCTGGAATCTAGTTCTTTCCAAAGTAAGGCAGGCACATAGAATATGCTCTAGATATTCGTTTTCTACGCTACAGAATCGACAATACGTTGTTTGTTGCAGATATGTCCTTCCCATGTGGTTACCTAGACGATAGTGTCTTGTCATCGGTCTCATAAGAATTGATTTGAGCAGAGTCGTTCATAAAAGATAAACTCCTTTAAACGATCGGCCCTGAGAATATCTCCAGTACATACGTGTTACACCTTTTGTGCATGTTGGCCTTTGGTAATAATATTTCCAATGCCAAGGAATGACATCGGTCCTATAAACTCAGATTCGGTTCCTCTTTTAGCGAGCGAGTCGTATTTTCATTGCCCTCACATCGCTATATCCTGGAACTCAGATCAAAGTAATTTTACTCAACTATCCTACTTTATTCCATTGCAGTTCTTTCTTGCTGACTATTTACCAACAGGAGTCTGTAGGATACCATCCTGGTTTCCCTTTGCAGCAATAAGTAAAGATGAGTTAGACCCACCATAGTCTTCATGACTCCCATTACTGATAAAAACAGGCAAACTACTGTATTTCAGGCAAATTTGTGTCATTTGCAAATCATGACAATGCCCAGCTCATCAAACTAATATCTGTTGGGAAGCGGACACCTCATAATAGACTCTAACTACTACAATAAAATAATCTTATCAGCAACTAGGAATTTCAATGATGTCTGCATTTTGTAACATTAATTTAGTATCAAGTGACTAGCCCATTTAACTTGTCAATCCTCCTGTGACGGGTTGGATGATCACCTTAAATAGCCTAACTCAATGCTTCAAAATTGTGTTTGCCATGCATTAAACTGAGATTTTATTTTTGTAGATATCAATTTATAAAGAAATTATCACACTTCGTCCTAATTTATCTCTCCACTGATTTGACCTATAATTTAGGTCTATTCATATTACAAATACCCACTACCTCTAGTTTCATTTCTATTCATATTACCCTTTTAATTGTTTTTAACCACAGCTTCATTATATTACTCACTCTATAAAATTATATTTTTAAAATACCACTTGGTTTGAGCTCATTCTATCGTCTAACATTTATGATGAAGTAACTTCAAGTGATAACTACATACAGTTCCGTTTATTATAAAGGAAATTTTAGTGAACACAAAGTATCAAAAGACGAAAATGTCACAAATTATTTGTTCGGCAACTCGTATTTAACCATCAACCCAGAAAGAGACGACCGCATTCTAAAAGAAAGAGGTAGCTATGGGAAAATAACGTGAAGCGCCAAGCATTGAGACGCGCGTTATCATATTCAAGTAATCTATGCTATTCTAATTTTCCGCGGCGTTGCTTTCTGAAGAATTACGCCCCTGGGGGGTCAGGGGGTTGAGAGTGAAGTTCTGCGCGATGTGAGGGGTAAAGAGCGCCAGGGTGATGAGGTTAGACAAGCCACAGGGAGTTGAGTTTTGAAAGTTTGGAGTCAGAGCTAGGAGATCCCTGTCGTGGAATGGAAAGGCGAAGACGTGCACTCGAGGAGACTGATTGTCAGCTGATCACAGCGGCGTAGGTATCGGCTTTTATTTATTGATATTTTTAAAACAGTTAATTTAGTATATGTTTTGCAGCTAATTTGCTAAAACGTATATTGTTATGCATATTATTATTTAGTCTAGTTTAATTATACAGTATGGTTTTAATAAAAGGAATAAGTAAATTATTTCGTAAACCAGCGACTTTATAACAAAGTCCTGAAGTCGGTCGATTTTTATTTCTAAACGGGATTTTCGTCAGATTTCTTTTGTTTGATTTTTGATGTCATTTATGTGAGTCCGATAACGTCATCGATACATTTTTCTAAATTTAAAAGTATACCATTTGAATGGTATTTTAAATATCTAGTCAGAGATTCCAATGTCAATATATTATACAGTCTACATGTTAAAGTTTACAGTTTACAGTTTACAGTTTACAGTTTACAGTTTACAGTTTACAGTTTACAGTTTACAGTTTACAGTTTACAGTTTACAGTTTACAGTTTACAGTTTACAGTTTACAGTTTACAGTTTACAGTTTACAGTTTACAGTTTACAGTTTACAGTTTACAGTTTACAGTTTACAGTTTACAGTTTACAGTTTACAGTTTACAGTTTACAGTTTACAGTTTACAGTTTACAGTTTACAGTTTACAGTTTACAGTTTACAGTTTACAGTTTACAGTTTACAGTTTACAGTTTACAGTTTACAGTTTACAGTTTACAGTTTACAGTTTACAGTTTACAGTTTACAGTTTACAGTTTACAGTTTACAGTTTACAGTTTACAGTTTACAGTTTACAGTTTACAGTTTACAGTTTACAGTTTACAGTTTACAGTTTACAGTTTACAGTTTACAGTTTACAGTTTACAGTTTACAGTTTACAGTTTACAGTTTACAGTTTACAGTTTACAGTTTACAGTTTACAGTTTACAGTTTACAGTTTACAGTTTACAGTTTACAGTTTACAGTTTACAGTTTACAGTTTACAGTTTACAGTTTACAGTTTACAGTTTACAGTTTACAGTTTACAGTTTACAGTTTACAGTTTACAGTTTACAGTTTACAGTTTACAGTTTACAGTTTACAGTTTACAGTTTACAGTTTACAGTTTACAGTTTACAGTTTACAGTTTACAGTTTAAAGTTTACAGTTTACAGTTTACAGTTTACAGTTTACAGTTTACAGTTTACAGTTTACAGTTTACAGTTTACAGTTTACAGTTTACAGTTTAAAGTTTACAGTTTACAGTTTACAGTTTACAGTTTACAGTTTACAGTTTACAGTTTAAAAGGATAATCTGGCCAAACGCTCGTTTACAAATAAATAGTGACGGGTTTCACGAATTTTCTATAAAGTCGCCGGTTTACGCAATAATAAATGTATTCCTTTCTTTGAAACAATACTGTATATAAGAAGCTATTAATAAAGATTGTGAGAAACATTATTTAAAATAAACATTATTATTTCTAATAATAAAAATAATTAGTCATCATTATACCGAAATCTACCGTTAGGCTTTGTCAGCAATATATCTTTCTTCACTTTAATTTGACCTATTTTGAACCATTATAATTTTAATTCTTTTACCTTCATATTATTAATAACAGCAACCCACCATATTTTCCTTTATCTCCCTCTCTTACCTACCATGCAACCCTGATGTTTTCTAGTAAGGAATTCTGAATGTTCAATTTTGTCCCATCTTTATTGGTTTTGTCCTAGAACATTTATCACTAATTTGTTTTTATCCACTCTCTATTATTCAATTCTAATTTTATTTAATTCCAAATATAACTGACATTTACTCAAAACTCAATACTCCTGATCCATATAATCGTACAATAATATTGTTATATTTTTATCAAAATGTGTGTTTATACTTTACCCACAAAAATAAGTATATACATACGACATTAAAAGTTTTAATTCACAATAATCCCCAAATACGGGTCTGTATGATTTAATTTATCTTCTAATTGTAATAAAAGAGTTAAGTACAATTAATTAAATGTGCATAGGCTCAATTATTTTAAAGATATATGTAAACTTTACTTTATTTACTTTAATAATTCTACTTCCTTTGATCTAAAATGTTAATGTTTATACATATACATGCATACCGAAAGTACTACAAACAAAATAAGCTGCTTATCCTTGTTCAGCCTTACTGCATAAATCACTGTATGTAAAATAAAAGCCTTTTTCCTTATTTACAGATTTACTTACCCTAAACTAATCTTTAAACATGATGTAAATTAATATTGAAGCATTTAAATTCCGTTCCATTTAAATTTAGGGTTCTGAAACGAGAAAAAAGTCGGTCAACAATGATATCGTTCGATTCGCACCTATCTCAAATCCAAATTTCAATTTTTCCCCTAATTCAGTCTATTCAGTCTGATCCTGTTCAAATTTCCATCATAGTGCCTTTATCGTGCTGTCTGGGTAACTCAAAAACACTTTCTACCCCTTCCGATTGTAGAAATGCAGAGCCGGATTTAGGATTTAAACCAGTTTTTGACTGGCTAATGGATATCTATGCAACATAAGAAGAAATCAAAAACTATAAGGCTGGTCACATCAGTAATAAATAGAACGAGTATCGCTTAGGTATAATAAAAAATTGTTTAATAGACCAAAAATCTAAAATAGTATAAAGAGCATTGAAAAAAAAATACGACCTGCTGAATATCGAACTATTATAGATAAAGAGAATATATTGATATTAACTATTATTCCATGATCCAAATGACAGAAGGACAGCGAAGAAATCTTATTATTAGTCTAAGAAGAAGCTGCATTGGAAATACATTGCCAAAACCTTTATATGGTGGCAATAGCCAAAATACCACTAAGTTTCCAAATCAAAATACAAAAAAAATCAGGATTGAGAGTTGGTCTTTTCACATGCCGCTGTTGGCTTACTAAAGATACAAAAATACTGCCCTGGCTATCCAAAAAGATCTATATGGTCTGGTTAACAAGAGAAAGATTGATCAACCAAGATACTATAATGTCTAATAAATTATTGAATTTTTGGTTTCGTTCAAACCTAAAATAAAAATTTTGACCGATTGGAAATTGTTTCAGATGCAATTTTATTTGCAAAGAGCGAGATTAGCAATGTAGGGAAGGTGTCCAAGCAAAGAAAATTCCTTTATTGTAAAACTGAGTAGTAGGAGTGCCTCTATTGCTGGTGCATTATCGTGAGTTTGAGCATAAGTTTTGGAAAGATTGGTGGGAGATAAATTTCAGTATACCATTGAGCGGTTGCTCTTCGTTATTTTTTGAGCATAATTGTTTTGATCAATTCTCGTTTACCAAAAAACTAATTAATCTTTTTTTTGTAATTAATTATCCTAAAATACTCCTGCAACTGCTAAAGTTAAGCGTACACCCCAACGCATTTTGTACATTACTGAACTTAATAAATCAAATTCACACCTTGGGTGTGCTGGGAGGAACGACTCTGCACTAATCAATTTATCACAAAGTGGGATATAGGGCGTGCTAACTTTTATGAAGCTGTCGCTGTTCCTCTAGTTAATTTGCAAAACCCAAGAAAATTTTAAGCTGAATCTGTATAAATATGGTGTACACTACTTCATAGAAATTAGACAACTAAACAAAAATTGTTGACGTCTTCGCAGTTTCGAATAACCAAACTTTCTTTTTGTACTTAGTTGAAAGATCATATTAATACAGCTAGGTTTCATAATCTGTTATAATTCCATTAACACTAAGTGTGAGGGAATGTTCACGGTCTGGATGGGTGACCAAACTAGTAGAGCTCAAAGTCCATTCAGACGGTGGAATGTTGCGTAGTATATATGTTAAATGAATGGGAAGGAGTAGGACATCCGAATGGTGCCAGAATAAGCCCATGAGGCTTTAATGCTGGTATGGGAACCCCAGAAGGCAGACTCGAATTGAAGTCTGACTGAGAGTAGCAATGCTAGAACACACGCCTGATTATAAGAAATAGGCTGGAGCCCAAGCCAGATTGAGGAGAAGAGCAGAGGGATACCCGAAAGGGGAAAAACATTGGTATTCTTCTAGAGTATCAAGTTACCTGTTCTCTTGGTCATATCTCAGTCGGAGCGGGACTCATAGTAAACAAAGTTCCCGTACTTTTAGGCTAAAAAATCCCGTATAATTTCACATGAAATGTGATTGTCATTATTTACAAGTTACTTAAAGGCGGCCACATTTTCCACAGTAATTGTAGATTTTGTGACACCCGCTCTTTCTTCGTCGTTTAAATTCTCGAAGTCACGTTCAAATTGGTTATATCATGATCTATAAACACTGCTATGACCTAAATCATCATTCAAAAGAACTGATAAAATATTTTCTTGGCATTGCTGCGGATTTAGATTGAGTTTGAAATTGTAAAAGATTAAAGCAGAAATCTTATTTCAAATGCTGAAAAATTACGACCTGATCAGTACCAAAATAACAAAATGTAATAGCAAAAAGTGTTCTTCACAGCAAAACTTCCAAATCTGAAATCTTTTTTTGACGTATATCAGAAGAAGTATCGCAATCTGGTGAGGGTTGAAATGTTAGCACTCATTCGCCTGTGAATAAAAATACATTATTATTATAAGGATACTAAATTCGAGGATTTATCAATGCAGTTATATTTATAGACTTTTAACCTCAATCTGTAACATAAACAACAGGATTTTATCAATTAACCGATTTTATCTTGTGTTGATTTTTTGCCGAAAACTTCTCGTCAATACACCTCTGTACACTTTCAGCTCTTAGAAGTTTGTCGAAGCCGAATTCCATCAAGTTGGCAACATCCTCTTGTCTTTGTGGAGCTTTCTGCTCGAGGCTAATCCTCCTTGATATGCCAGATGACTGACTTTCAGGTGCCAACGCGTCGCGATATACCCATTCGACGCTCTATACTTTAATATGCAGTTTGAAAGTTCTAATTTCAAAGCCGTTTGAGAGTGAATAGCTAAATATGTCTGGCTTCGGGCCGTTTGGTGTCTTATAAAAAAAAAATAATGGTATTTTCAAGAAGAAAGGGTCTAGCAAATCACTATGACTTAGAGTCAGAATACGAATACGAATTGCAATTAGTAGAATGCTTTGGAAACAAACGTGTGTTTGTTGTCCAAGCTTCTCTTTGACATTTATAGAAATAGATTTATTTTACGTAAAATGGTGTATAAATTGTAAATTTGTAAAACTAAAAGTTTGGTTCCGCAAATGCCTAAGACTCAAATAGTTCGTTTGTTTTATAATTAAGATATTATTTTATGATATATTTTTTTATAATATCAAATGTATTTTACCTTTATATTGTTTCTGTGAGGTGTATAGATTTTCTTTTTTGAAGTAAACTGAAGTAAAATCATCCAATGTCTTTATAAAGGTATCTCACATCTCACTCATACACGTAAAGTTTGAAAAATTGCAGTCAACAATTCAACTAACTAGATATAACCAAGTCCGTGTAAAAAAAATGTTTAAAATGTTTAATTTCGTGTCAGCTAAAATGTCTATTTTTTAAGATCAAACGTGCTGCCCAAGTTCCCACTTGTCAGCATTTTGACAGGTCGTTGGAATACCATCTTTTTATTTTTGGGATTAGCAAGCATGCGCAGAAAGGAGTAAACAGGTCCGAATTTAGAATGTTTGACAAAATAAAAGTACTTTGTTTATAAATTGTGATATGTGTGGTTTTTTAAGCCTTTCTTTAACTAATATATTAACCAATTTATAGTGAGAAGGAAAATAAATAGCAAAACTGTAAAAGTGTTTATATTTAATAAAATTAAAAAAAATATATTTATTTTACTACATTACATATAAAATGTTTATATCAAATCCAAATTAACCATGAAAAGATACGTCTGAAATAAAAAATTCTTAAAATTATTTTAACCTCTTAAAAAATAACTTATCGTATATTGTAAATGATTGGAAATAAAAATATTAAAAAGATCCAAATACACTTAAGCATAAGTGTAATGAATGTTACTAATCTTCTATCTCTTCTCTCAAACCAATACTATCTGATGAACTTACAATGTTGAAATGAACAATTATTTAGCTTTTATGTATATATTTAGATATACGAGGCCTGTCTAAAAAGTATCGGACCTTACGTCAGAAAAAATATTTCAAATATCTGATGGAGTTGGTACCCTAATCCCCTTCAAATTAGACCCCTTGTGCTTGCACACACTTAGCCCATTGATCCTTCCACTGCTGGAAACACCTTTGGAAGTCTTCTTTTGAAATAGTGTTTAGCTCCGTTGTCGCGTTCCGCATTATCTCTTCTCTACTCTCAAAACGGGATTCTTTCAGTGGCGTCTTCAACTTTGGAAACAACCAGAAGTCGCAAGAAGCCAGGTCTGGAGAGTAGGGAGGTTGTCGAATGGTTGTAATTTCATGTTTGGCTAAGAAAGTGTCAATTGGGATGAATGTGCACGGGCGTTGTCGTGATGCAAGTGCCAGTTGTCCGGCGTCCACATGTCTGGTCTTTTGCACCGAACTGCGTCACGAAGTCGCCGTAGAATATCTTGATAGTACTCCTTTGTTACTGTTTGTCCTTCCGGTACGTATTCGTGATGCACAATTCCACGGACATCAAAGAAAACAGTCAGTATCACTTTGATTTTGCTTCGCACCTGACGCGCTTTCTTCGGCTTTGGAGAATTGGGATGCTTCCATTGCGACGACTGTCTTTTTGTTTCTGGGTCGTACCCGTACACCCATGACTTATCTCCAGTTATCACGGTGTTGAGAAACTCAGGATCAGTGTTGGCGGTGTCCAGAAGGTCTTGCGCAATGTCAAAACGAAGATCTGTTTGTTCCGGCGACAACAACTTGGGTACGAATTTCGCAGCCACCCGGAACATGTTTAAATCTTCAATGCAAAATTGCATGTGCAGAATCTTTACTCACTCCAACCTCTTCTGCAATCTCCCGCACTGTCAAACGACGATCTGCCATTATCAAAGTTTGCATCCTCTCAACATTAGCTGGAATTCGAGCAGTTTGGGGCCTGCCACAATGCTGCTCACTCTCCGCTGATGTGCGGCCATCTTTGAATCGGTTGAACTACTTCTTAATTTGTATTACAAACATCGCATCTCCTCCAAACACCTGCTGAATCTTACGAATTGTTTGGCTTTGAGAATCACCAAGCTTTTGACAGAATTTGGTGCAGTATCTTTGCTCAATTCGATCAGTCATCTTGCGAGAAAACTAAATCAGACGAACACTAAGAACAGCACCTTACTTGGCAACCACCAGCCAGCGACTTGCACAAGCGAACGCGGTGAAAAAATTCAAGCATGCCTATTAAGGTTCCTCCTTCCAATGTGCACAGTGGCGCCGCCTTAGAAACACTACTTTGCGCGGAAAAAATTATGGTCGGATACTTTTTAAGACAGGCCTCGTATATTCATAAAAATAAATAAAACCATTATATTTTTTGTAAATTCACTGTTGATTTTGGAAAAAAGGGAGTTCTAAATTTTACAAATATATACATTTTTGTCTGTTACAACAAAAGGTATTTAGATTACATTTTTGAATAACATAAATCAGATAAATAAAACTAATGCGATCTAGTTCTTAAAGAAACTTAAACTACAGGTTATCTAAAAAAGAAACACTAATGTGTCAAATAAGTTTATAGAAAAATAAAACTTCCTGACTTGTTAAGTTATTGTAGGCTTTATATAAAACAAATTACTAGAACTAAAATAAAATATGTACAGCATGTTTATTAAGCAACCACCCTTACAGCATAAAATATATTTAAACAACATAATTTATGAAAAAATTTTTTTGAGTTTGTATCAATCTTTTTTTGGAAGGGATAAAGCAAATTCATCATTATCTAAAAATATATCCCTAAAATGGTCCAATTTTATTATTTATGTCAAACAAGATTGTTTTAATTAAAAATAAGTGCTAACATATTGGAGAAAAAAGATTGGGGAGTATCCATCCTCCAATAATATTTAATTTACTTATATCTGACACATCCAAATATTAAATTCTCTGTAATGTATATATGTATATACTTATGTATAGCAAAAATACTATATTAAATTACCTTAATGTTTTTCTTTGGACTATATTTTTTGACCAAAACAGTTTTGTAAGTGCTTTGATGGTAACTGTTTGATTGTCTGTCCTAATTATATCAGATTCGTAAAACTGTCTTGAGCAAATTATATTTGTAGGGTTAACATTTTCGCTGGTACTTCTTCTAATATCCCTTAACCAGGCAGTTTACCGTTTCTTTCCAAGACTAGAAAATACAAGGTAAATTATAAATATACAAATATATGACAATAAATACAGTATTCTCAATAAGCAATCATCGAGAGAAGGCAAACCAAACATAAATTATTGAAAATATTACAATAGATTAATACAGAGAAGTAAACTGCTGCATCGTAAATCTAGAGAAGGATATGAAACATGAGTACGACTCTGTAAGTCAATTAAACTGCTGCATCGTAAATCTAGTAGAAGGACATGAAACATGAGTACGACTCTGTTAAAGTCAATTAATTTTTCCTAAACACGTTTTAATCATATTAAAATGATGAAAATAATACATTCAGTAATACAATTTGTTAATAAAAACTGATTAATAGATCAGAAAAACGTTAAATAATTGTGACAGCTGACGCAACTAACACATGATATTGACTTTGTTTTACTGTGCAAACTCCCCAATCCCAAGTTTGACCAACATGGCGGCGCCCTATAATAAACATATTTGAAATATATTGCAGATAATCATTGTATATCTCCTAACACTCTAGATCTGTAGCTGACTCACGCAGCAAATATAAAACGATGTTTATCGCCGAGTTACATTCTCTTTAACCAATCATCAACATGTATTCTTCTAACCTGTCAAAGTGTACATGTTGATGATTGATTTAGGAAAGTGTAGCCAGTGACAGACATCTTTCCATGTAGGCCCAGTCAGAGTGCCACTATTGATTGTTATAATAATACTATCTATCCCTAATTCACCCCCTTACGAGTGAATTTTAACCCCAAAAGCTGAGCTTGTCCGAGGAAAGGGGCGACTATTATTATTTGCCGTGGAGCTCCAGGGCAATCTAAAGATGATTGATGGTGCTGTTTGACTTACAGGTGAGGAAAACCCGGAAAACCTCACCCACCATCATCGAAAACGGTAACGCATGGCGATTTTTAATCATCTGGATGTCATATCAATAGAAATTAAATTTATATACAACCATATATGTAATGTTGTCATTACTTACGTCATTGAAGATTGGGAAGTGTCACATTACATACCTCTACTTCCCGCCCTCACTTCCCGCCCTCACTTCCCGTCCTCACTTCCCGCCCTCATTCCTCTATTCTAGATGAATATTTTTTTATTTAAAAAAAATAACACATTTTTTTGACAAATTTTATAATACCTATTTAATGGCAAACAATAAAAAACAACAATGAACTATAATACAACAAACTACTTATTGATATTTATTATTCGCGAATTTAATATCCGTCTTTATCTGACATTTATTTATATTGGTGACAGTTGTTTACCCCGTAATCACAGTAACAATATATTTACTTGATTATTCTGAGAAAACCGCGCGCTTGGTAATTTGTCGTTAAATGTAATATTTTATGTTCAGAACGAAACAGAGATTTATTAACTTTGATCGAAATATGAAGGTTGTAAATAAAATAGTATACAAACCTCGGTAGGAAGTTTCATTCCTGTCTCGAGATCATAGCTAACCTCGACGCTTCGCGTCTCGGTGATCTAACTAATCTCACGACAGGAATGAAACTCTTCCCACCTCGGTGTGTAATATACTATTCTGCGAATGCGGCATCCATCAAATCCTATAGAGAACCATGCATGCATGCATGCATGTTGTCTGATCTCTTAATCTGTATTGGAAAAATCTGAAAAAATGGTTTCATTTAATTTCCAACTATGAAGTTTAGAGAAAAGGAGGACAACCTCATAAAATGGTTGTTTATCTTAAAAAGTGTCCACTAAAAAGCAGTAAATATGGTTTCAGAAAGTAGTCAGAATGGCGCTAGTATACTAGAAGGGTCTGATCCAATGATATATAGTTATATAGATTGCTCATCTTGATGTAAATCAGTTGACAAAAAACGGGTTTCTATCTAAAATAAGAAGGAGATAGATACATATTATTTTTTAGAATATTTTCAATATTTCTCTATGATTATAGCTCAAACACGTTTCACGAGTGATATTCTGGCCACTATCTCAAATATTATTTAATGCATTTTAATGAACAACCATATGAGATTGTCTTCTTTTCCTCTATACTCCATATATTATTTATAAATGGGTGAGCCGTCTATATAGCCAAATACATCATTGGTGTGATCTGATTATCGATTCTCACAACTTTCAGCGGTTTCAAATTGTATTCTGGTACAGTAACTCCATCTTAACACTTTTTGTGAACATGAGATAGTTCTCCATACCTCTACACTACATATTTCCAACTAATAACAAAATATGTTTGTACAAAAATGAAATTCTCAAATTAGCAACAATGCTGGCCCTGTATAATTCAAGTTTAACTGTAGGAAAAACTTTAAAAGCTTTATGGTACCTACCAGAGGCGGCTCGTGACCAAAATTTTGGGGGTTCACAGTTGCAAAATATAGATGTCGGTACAGATATAGGTAAAAAACTGTCAGTATTTTAGAAAGGTATATTGTAAACTTTCTAAAACACCGAAAGTTTTTTTCATATATCTGTACTGATATCTGTATTCTATCACTGTGAACCCCCAAAATTTTGGTCACGAGCCGCCACTGGTACCTACATCCAATTAAAGTTAAAATCAGATCTATATTTAATTTCAAAAGTTTATCATTTTCTAAATCAGATCATTCGAATAGTAAATACCTTCAAAACTTTTATTAATATTATAAATATAATTTCACTAAAAGTATAAGTCAACTTTATTTCATAAATAAGAATTACTGTAGACAAAAATAAAAATAAATCAATATTCAATTATCGTACCACAGTATAAACATTCTCATATAATTTCCGATTCACCGAACAACTCAAACTTCGTAAAAAAACTAACTTCTTGAAAACTAAGTTTTCCCAACACGATCCTTGAAAATCGTTCTCGTCTAACTTCCAAAACAGCCAAAACCCCAACTTCGAAGAAAAATATGCAAAACTTTAGTGTCAAACAATCGTACCCTAACCTTCGACAAACATTTCTCAGAAATTCTGACAATCAATAACAAGGGACTTTCCATAAGGCAAATAACAGAGAATTGTTAGGATTCAGGAAATTCGAGAAATGAAATAAGTTATATTGTCACAATCTATAAAAATTCCCGAACCGGCTGTAAAACTTGGATGTGGCATTTGCCGAAAGGGTCACGTTTCATCAGTTTTTTTTAGGTCAATCTTAACAAAAAAAATTTGATGTACGTTTTATGTAAATGTATTTTTTAAATAGGAAAATATACATTGTTTTTAATTCCAATTACTTCATTTCAGTTTAAACCGCGGCTAGTTGTATTGCCTTCCATTGCCACCCATATGAATATATTGTGGCTTATATTTGAATTAGATGAGACTTGTTAAAGTCGGCAGGCTCCAGTGAAGTATAACCAAAGATCTTAAACTAATTATCTTTTTCAAAACAATAAGTTAATTCGGGCCTTCGACGTCGCTCCGGAAATAGTAGACAAATGAAAGGCACCAACTGTGTTTATACAGTGAGCACCATAAGTCTAACCCCCCCCCCTATCTAACTCGTTACTGGAGTCTTGTTAGGAAAATCGCCGAGACAGGTCGATTTTTGATTTCTACAATGTACATTTTTGTATGAATAGTTTACCCTTAATTTCATCCCTTACTGGAGGGGAGCAACCCTTTCGAAAAATTTAAATGCCATGGGGTGGTGAGTGATAGCTCATTTGAAAGAGGGTTTTATTCTCTATTCAACCGTGTAAAAAAATTTGAAATTTGCTTCATTAATTCTCGACTAATTGTTGTTTCAGAATAACGGAAATTAACGTAGCGCACTCATCCTTAGAATTAAAATTCGGCCCTGCATGACTTCGGTTTTGGTTCAGACGTGAAGTAAGACTTTTTGCCATTAGATCACTGTTAGTCTAGTTGCTTTCCTATTTTGTGAGGTTTTGTTATTTTTAAACATTAATAAATCAACATGTAATGATGCAAATTTCAATTTTTTTTTGCACGGTTGAATAGAGAATAAAACCCCCTTTCAAATGAGCTATCACTCACCACCCCATGCCATTTAAATTTTTCGAAAGGGTTTTTACCCTCCAGTAAGGGATGAAATTAAGGGTTAACTAATCATGCAAAAATGTACATTGTAGAAATTAAAAATCGACCTGTCTCGGCGATTTTCCTAACAAGATCCCAGTAAGGAGTTAGTTAGGGGGGGTAAGACTTAAGATGCTCACTGTATAGTGGTCAAGCTATGTTCCTATTTCCCCACAAACGCAGTAAATGAGGAAAGAAATAAAATACCTCAACCTTATGTTACTTTGTAAAACAAATACCAATTATCCCAATTTTATTATTAACAATTTTACAAAATTACATTTAAGAAACAAATCTGTTTGCCACAAGAAAAAACACAACAAACTCACAAGTTAGAATTCCAAATAATATCCATATCTCAAATTGGTCCGAAGTAGATTAAAGGGAAGTAAAAAGCTCAAAGTCTGTCGACCACATAAATTTATTAGGTTGCAAGCGCTTTCGACCTAAAAGGTCATCATCAGGCAAAAAATTTTTTTTGTAAGTGAGTAGGTACAATCTGCAATAATAATTTAAGGTATAACAAAACGTTTTTTTATAGAAATGCTAGGTGTCTTACCACTATGTGTCCACAGAAAAATAAGTATGTTGAATTAAAATGTAAAATTTAAGTAAATTGTAAAATGTAAAAATTGTAAAAAATGGAACACACTGCCTCCCTCATTCGAGGTTGGATCCAGTTCTAGTTTTGAATTTCGCCTGCCTCCATCTGATGAAGGTGGTTTCGAATAAGATAAATTTTGAAGTTCCACATGTGTGCTTAAGGCACCATGTGGAAAGTGTTACTTTTTGGAAAGGTGAAATACAGCTACTCCCCCTATCCCCAGTACAAAAGGGGTAAACGGAGTCCCTCTTGTGTACACCCTTAAGCCTAAGCTTAAGGGGTATCATTAAAAGTTAGAGTTCAAAAACTAACTCTAAAAAAAACATACAATACTTAAATTGTTCAACAAACTTGTAAATAATTTACCTTATGGCTTTTATAAATAAACTAACGTAGCTAAATATGGTAAGAAATTAAAATAGTGTATATGTCATATATGTAATGCATGAACCCAAAAGAAAATAAACAGATGACTCGGTCGGTCATTTGCTTGGTACCAGGCGAAATATAGTGAAATTTTAATTTCTACCTTTTACAATTATGAAATAAAAAAAAATATAAATAATCATGTACATATCCACACCTATAAACATCAACGTTTAATGTTGAAACACAATAAACCTTTAACACCCTCCAAATCGGAATAAGTTACCTGCTTAACTTATAGTTAAGACCAAACTATTTATAAGAAAAGTATTAAACCATGAAATTTTATAATTAAATATAAATTATAAAACAAAATAAAAAGAAAATGTAATAAACACATATAAGGACTTTAGACACAGAGGTTATTTACTGAAACTCCCAGATTGGAAGAAGTTATTTACTTTATCTCCGCTCCTTATATGTCTTATGAGATTGCTTAACTTACTGTTAAGTCTTGTTTTTTTTATAAAGAAGAAATCTAAATATTGAAATGTTGAACGTAGCCCTTAGATCCCGAGGTATTTATAGTTAATACCCAGGCCGAGACACTCAGTGCTTAAATAACAAAATTTTAAAATAGTGCTAAATTAATTAAAATATGAAGTTATATTTAGTAACGCAATAGTAATTAAAGTAAAATCCACAAAAAACATTATGTGCAAAAAAGTATAAATAATATTGAGAATACCTTAAGAACATTTGTTTAAAAAGGAATGTTTAATTTAATAAATTAGTAGGCATAGGTATAATATATAAAAAAAACCTAATAGAAGGGTGTCTGCGTTGACAGCATCACCGTCTTCCTATCCAGATAAAGAACCATCCATGTAAAAACAGCTCTTAGTAAGCCAATGGACCACAATTATACGAACCAGTGTTCTAGTAAACCGATGTACTGTATCCCCACTGTTGAGTCTACGTTGAAACCGTTGATCTCCGGAGTGTAATAGGATAACTTGATAGTTATAGAAAATATAAATTTCACTTCTTGACAAAAATGGCACGATGTCTTTACTTCTGCCTTGGAAAATGACAAGCCGAGTGAGTTCAGAAATTCAATCCTTATGAATTAATCAGCATATATCTTAGAGGCTATTTGCGAAAAATTACCCTGGCAAATAGCTCCTGACAAAAATCGATACAAAACCGATCGCGAAAAATCTCCTAAGCGCGACAAATCCACAGTGAAACAAACACACCTCGTACAGCGAGTCGCGACTTTAAGTTGCTAACTGTGAAGTTTCCATTACCTGGAAGTCGGAACCACATTGAGCGACATACAACACATAACACTATCAACCATCGTGTTCCGTCGTCGACTGACATTTAACGTCAAATCGTTCTCGAGCAATCAAAATCCCCAAACCAATAATATTAAATTGAAATAATTACTGTAAACAAGAATTAAACAAATTCGATGAAATTGGCATCGTTAATAATTAATTACCTTGAGGTAAGGTTATAATACATAATATATAAGTAAATTCGCAATGAGACTATCTATTTATAGGAGAATCGAACACATTAAACAAGCCAGTTGGGTGAAAACTACAATAAAACGTACAATTTTAGGTACTAAGAACAAAATACTATACTCCTGTCCAGTGATGAAATGAATTAAATTATCATAATGATATCTGCAGGTTAACAATACATACAGCTAGTTTACGACAAAAATAATGGCTTTAAAAGCTTATCAACAATAAATAACGTCTTAACTTTTTTTTCGAATATTTAAACAAGGCGAGTCGAATTTTTCCCTAGTTATTTGAGCGGCTAAAAATGCACGTTACAGAAGAAGAGAGAGAAGAGGGAGAAGAGGAAGACGAGGAAGAGGGAGAAGAGGGAGATGGAAAGACTTGGAAAAAGAAAAAGAATAATACATTAATATGCTGTTAGGAAAAGGCGGAACCAGCTATTTGGAAAAGCTTAGATTTTGTTTAATGTGATTAACAACCTACTTTGGTTCCAATGGACCTAAATTGATAAATTTCCTTTGTGAATATAGACGCCTTATACAGGATATAACAAAAAGATGTGTAACAACCAACTGTCTAAAGGACTAACGCTCGTCACCAAATGCAACATCCAACTAGCCTAAAAACCATTTCTAACTACTGATAGGTCTTTAACTACTGTTGTTAATATACTATTAAGGGATTAGGGCAGAGCCGTCACCAGCCAAAGGGTCCTGGAGTCCAGAAGAAACATCTATTCACCAGTGGCAAATAAAAAATAAAAAAATTAACTTAAAAGAATAAAAATTATCCCTTAATAGCATAGTCGAGCGGTTCTTGGCAACTAGTTTTAAACTCTTTTAGTCCTAAGGGAATAGAAACGCCGAGGCTTCTCAAATGCTTGGAGTATTTTACTGGTTTGGAACGGGAGGAGAGATTAATAATAAGTATTAAAACATTAACAAATGTATATTAACAATAAGTATAAAATTTGACTAATAGTCTTAATAAAAATGAATAAAATTTCATTTAGGAATAAAGCACTATAACTACATAATAATATAAAAATATGCATAAGATAAATATGATAATTCTGGATGAAAATGTAAAATTGGCATTTATATGTAAATCAATTATTATTAAATAAAACACTTTAAAATTAAGCTAAAAATATTTACCCATAATTTACAAATCGTACACAAAACTTTATTCTACACATCACATTGTTTTGGGACTTGGGGAAAGAGTCCACAAAAAAAAACGAGAGCTTTCGCCCCTTTGACCACCTACTTTTTTAGATAATGAAATTCAATTAAAAAGAGTACTCCTCTGAAATTTTAGATCTGCTATGAATATTTTTTGGTTTTCTTTTTACTGAGCTATAGGTCCTTGAAGGAAAGGTCATATTGGAATATATTCAAAAATAAATTTTTCTATTGACCTTAAAACACTGAATATTAATTCACATTTTTTGTTTTTTTTTCCAATTTTAAAATTTCATTTACTTTATTATTCCCTTGTAATATCGGTCATCTATGAAGTTGTAAAGCAGTAAAAAAATCGTGAACAAATATTCAAGATCAATAGAAAAATCTCATTATATTTTTTAGTATGACCTTCCTAACTAACAGACAAAAAAATTAAAAACAGATGTAGGATTTTAGTGGCGTCCTGTTTTTAAATAAACATTATGATTATTATTCAATAAAATTATTGTTATTGTAATTGTTATATACATTTTGTAAATATATCAACAGATTAAAATTTTTAATTTTGAGCATATTAAATAGAATGTTTTTTTAAGAAATTGATATGAATAATAATGATAAAATCTAATTGATTAACAATTTTTAAGCCTACGTTTATTAATCATTAAATATTTTTAATTTATGCTCCAGTGGAAGGTAATAATAAATACTTTTAATTAAAAACAAAATCACAAAAATTAACAAAAAAACAAGATATTGTTAATGAATTAGATAGAGGTTAAAATGTTGGCACTTATTTCTGCTAATTTTAATAGTAAAAAAAAATGTAAAAACTTTTGTAATTTGCCATTAACATTTTTGGTGCAGGCATACCAAATTATGGTTATAAAAATCAAAAAATAACCTGTTCTATCACGTCTCAGTTTAATTATTATTGGTTTTTATCTCAATTATTGATTTGGTTAGCATTGTTGTTAAATTAACCACATACATAATGTAACCTTATTATACGTGTTCGTCCTGTTTACAAATAATATTGAGGAACGCATTAAAGCACAAAAGCCCATCAGAATTTAATCGCTGCTATCGGAAACCGAGTTTGTAGTAAACACAGTTGTTTACTTACCTGTATATATACGTCCAATGTTATGTACAGGTACATTAGAACTATGTCAATATGTTGAAAAAGAATATAATTTTTGTTATTCATGCATATATGGTGTTTTGAATAAAAATGAATGGCTGTTTTTAAGTTTCAACATACACTATAATCGAACAGCTTTATCATATTTAAACTATCTAACTATGTAAAAACAACTATTATTTATTATTTAAACTTTGTTTATTGAAACCAAAAAAATGTATGCTTGTCAGTACCAATGTAACAAATTCTGGAGAAATGAATTAGATAAATTCAATATCATTGCATGAAGACAAGTCGATTATATTAGTTTGATCTGATTGATTATCCTTTTAACAGTCGCACTAGGAACGGGAGGGTCAGCCAATGACCCCAGTTTATTATTTTTAGCATTACCAACCCATTTCTAATTTCTCTTCAAAATCCTTTTAGGACATTTTTTATACATATTTTTTCAACCCGTTGACATACGGTTTGTTGAAATTGGTAAAATATTTGACCTTTGCCGGACGTTTTTATAACGTGCAGTACGAACGACATGCGTATGTCCTCCTAATAATACCAATTTGCCTGATATACACGCCGTTTTACAGGTATTATTACAGTTGATAAAGATATTTTTTGCATTGTTTTATTTATTTTTTGATATGAGTGGAAGATATTTGACTGATCGTGAATTGGAAGAAGCTCTTTATGAGGATGAAGATTTTTGCATAGGGATCTCAAGAAAATCATAGATTCAGATTTGCAAACCTCAGACGAAGAATCTGAGGTCGATCAAGGTGAAAAGTTGTAATAGACGAGGAGCTAATAATATTCCATGGCAGATTCAAATTTCGTTTATATATTTCTACAAAACCTGGTAAATATGGAATTGAAGTTAATGTGCTCTGTGACTCAGAAAACTACTACTGTTTTGCTGCAGAACCATATGCAGGAAAAGTAATAAACCAGCCTAAAGATTACAATAGTTGTCCGAAAGTTGTAAAACGTCTTAAAGAATTAGCAAAATTGCAGACCAGTGGTCGCAACATCACAATGGACAGGAAGTTTAAGACAGTCCCAACAGCAAATTCTTTGTTGGAACAGAATCTTAGTCGTAAGGACGATAATGAATAACAGAAAAGATGTTCCACCAGAACTTATACCTCAATCTTTGAAGGCTGCAAGGCCTGGCACTATTCGCTTTGGTTTTCGGGACCGTAAAACACTTGTAAGTTTTGTACCAAAAAAGATTAAAGTCGTCACTGTTCTTTCTATTCAACATCATGATATAAAAATTCGGAACGATAAACCAGAAATTATTTTATATTATAACTCCACAAAAACTGGCGTCGATACGCGCTTGATAAATGTGTAAGAGCCTATAGTAGTCGTCGAGGCACAAGAAGATGGCCAATGGCAGTCTTTTTTAATTTGATTGATATAGTTACCTACAACTCCTACATTCTCTTCATAAAAACCAACGAGAACTGGACAAAATAGAATCCTAAACAACAATCTGGAAGAAAACTTTTTTTAAAATGTTTAGGCAAGGAGTTGTGCCAAATAAACATGAATAATCCAAAATATAGGGGGACTTCAAAATAAATACATAGCTGCTTTGAAAATTTTTGGGTTCGAATGTCAACAAGACCAGTCCACGAAAAGAGGTGTTGTTTATCGTGAGCCAATCGGACCAGCTACTTGGTCTCCTGTGCAAAAAAATTCAAAAACAGGAAGGTATTTTATTTGTCCAAGGTCGGCTGATAGAAAATATATGAAGGCATGTTCTAATTGCGAAAAGTATATTTTCCCTAGGCCAGCGAACAAATTATTACACTTATTCTGCTCAAACACTGTTTCATTAAAATGTTTAATAAAATGAGTTTTTATTATTAAAATTGATTTTAAACAAGATCCTTGATTTTTTGCAATTTTTTACATTAGACTTCAAAAAAATCTGGGGTCAGGCGCTAGCCCCCCTGTTCCGAATTCAAGAAAATCTGGGGTCAGTCGCTAACACCCTGTTCCATTTTCTCCGGGTACCCAGTTAGATTAGATTAGATTTAATTAGGACTATGGGCCATGTGGCCTCCCCCACCTCGACCTTTTCAGATCTATTGTGGATATCCTTTAATCATTGTTTAGAGTACCCTGTCTAATGCGGTCTTTTGTAGTAGACTCCATAGACTGGGAAGTAGTTCTCCGGTATAGCTAGTTGCCCTTGGTTTTTCTTCTCCAAGTGTAAGGAATCTCAGTCTTACTAGACCTTCGCAGAAGCACAATACGTGTTCTGCCGTTTCCTATTCTTCTTGACAGAATCGGCACAAGGCCTCTTCTGTCAGACCGATATTGAACATATGTTTGTTAAGCCTACAATGCCCTGTTAATAGACCTACTAGTATTCTAGTATTTTTCCTATTAAGGCTTAGTAGATGCTCGGTGAGTTTAGACGATGGTCCCTTTAAGAACTTTTTGGCCTGTCTCTGTCCTGGTGAGTTTTCCCACCACTCCTGAGATTTTTTAAACATCCACTGCTTTGTGCATGTTCTAATAGTTGTTTTTGTTACACCACTGAAGGGTTCTGTGCCAATAAGAGCATTTGAAGCTCCTTCTCGGGCTAGTAAATCAGCCTCTTCATTGCCTTAGTGTCCCCTGTGGCCTGGCACCCAGGCTAAGGTTAGTCTGTTTTGACTACCCAGCTCTGTTAGGGCTTCCAAACAGTCCCACACAAGCTTTGAGTGTACCTGCATGGAACTGAGTGCTTTTAACGTCGCTTGACTCTCTGAGTATATGACAATGGCTTTTCCATTTACCTTCTGTCTTAATACTTCTTTTGCGCAGTGATGTATTGTTGCTATTTCTGCCTGGAATACTGTCGCATATTTACCTAAGCTCAGTGAGATTCCTGTTTTTGGCTTGGTACTATATATACCTACTCCTGAACCTTCATGGGTTTTGGAGCCGTCTGTATACCAGGTGAGATCTGCATGAATAGGAAGTCCTCCCGTCCACGCTTCCCTATCTGGTATACTTACTTTATATTGCTTTTGAAAGCTATACTTTGGAAGCATTTCGTCTGAAGGCATTCCCATTTAGGGTCCCAGTGAGACTGTTAAGGTATTATAACTCTTTCTTCGCTTGTCTGCTTTAATATTTACTCTATGTAGTGTCATATTATCTATACCTAAATCGGTACAAGTTTTTATTTTATTTTTTTACAGTGTTCTTACTACCTAGAATAAATATGAAATATATTCGTTCAGTTGAACGCAATAGCATACTGTTTCGTTTTGTAGTCTGTACGTAGACAAGCTAATGTCCATGTGGGTGTAGAAAAAAGTATAATTGCAATATAGGTAGGCGCATAATTTGATGGATGATATCAATAGTGCATTGGGATTGCAATGTGAGTGCAATATTGTGGGTGCATTATGAGTGCATTGGGAGTGCATTGTGAGTGCATTGTGAGTGCATTGTGAGTGCACTGTGAGTGCATTGTGAGTGCATTTTGAGTGCATTGTGAGTGCATTGTGAGTGCATTGTGAGTGCATTGTGAGTGTATTGGGAGTGTTCTAAAAATTGTACAATTTCGCTTAAGATTAACCCCTTGATTTCGTCTCTATCAAATTTTATGGTAATAGACTTCTTCCAATGTCGTCTAATTTGTCTGCTATTTAATTTTTAAATTTTAAATTGGCCAGAGGATCCTGTATTCTAACGTTTGTGTTTGCTTGATGAATTAATATTTTTGCCATTAGTCAGTTGTAGGGATTTTATTACTGCATTTTGTGAATTGGTAAATGTGATTGGATTGATAATATAGGTTGAAACTGTTTGCAAAGTTATCAGTTTTATAGAAAAATCCAAAATAACTTTTTGCCATTTTTCTCGAAAATCATTGAGATTTGGACCTTTCTTTGCTAGATTTTGTTTGTTGCTTTTCTTGGGTTTGATGTTAGCTACTACCCATCAAAGTATGTGAAACAATCGCCCCTTTTTCCACAGAACAGGTAAGTAGGAATTGTTATTGACGTACACCTATTCGCTCCGTGCGTGACAGCAGCGTCAATTCTTTTAGGTACTAATGGACTATTTCTGCATATACTGACAATACAATTTTTAATAGAATTCGTAATTAAAAAGTATGTATGTTAGTTTTAATAAAAGTATATGGATTTGTAAAACAAGTTAAACATTAATTTATTATATATCACTAAGTCTAATAAGTTGTCTTTAAAGAATTAACCTATTCTGTCAAAATAAAAAAATACCATTAAATAATAGCGTGAAGTTAAAATGTATAAACAGAAGGATTGTTATTTATATTTTCATTTTTGTTCGAAAGAAAACATAGAATGAATGAATAAAACTTGTTTCCTATATCAGTAAGTCACAAATTGCATTTCAGCCACATACAATAATCAAAGGCTGAAATCTTGAAATTTGGTCCTTGCTGAACATTTTAGAATAAAGGGATGTTGAAGAACATCGTAAAATTAAAATTTATTGTTTATTTAAAACCTTTTAAGTTTCTGATGTCTACTATTTCCAGTATTACTGTTATTATTACAAAACTAAAGGTAATTTTTCTTCCATTTGTACACCTATCCATTTATTTCTTTGATTTAATTTCCACTTTGCTACTGAAAATTTTTATAATTTTCACTGGTTTTTTTTACTAGTAGTTTTACAATTTTCAACACAGCAACTCCGGTTGCTTATTGTATTGTTTTTACCTACTTTTTAAAAAAAAAAGTAAAATGTATACGTGTATTTGATATGCCAAAATTACAAAATAGTGCCCTAAAATGCACGAATTATCCGCAGCTAGCGCTAGTGCCCTACCATGACTTCGCACTGAGCGAATAGTATACCCTCTATGTTCCTTTTTAACAGATTAATTTTATCAATATAAACTATGCTGCGACTGTATAATAATGTAATTTAACGGTTTTTTTAATTTTCATTCGATTTCTTATTATTTAGCCTACTCGGATCACAAAAACCGTAAAATAATCATATTACTCATTGAATAACCAGAGCAAATAAAACCTGTCGTAAATTATACCTAATTATCCGCATCTGAGACTGTTACTGGTGTGATAATTCAAGACTGAAAACTCTTTATTCTTGCTCTAATTAGAATTAGAGTCGTATGAAATTACGCGGTTTTAATTGCTACTGAAAAGGGGGAGTATACCCTTTAAATTCATCATTATTCATATATCTTGGGTTTATGATAATTAATTTGTCGCTATAAATTTCTGCGTCCCGCATTTTAAATGTGCTTAAAATGGTAACGCCGGGATATAAAGCAGAATTGAAAGATTAAATTAGTAACTAAGCAAATTACTGTAGTAAACCTTGATCCAGACTCACATTAAAATTTTGAATTAAATCGTCTAAAAGTGTGTTTGAGATTTTCGATATTTTTAGTGTTCCTTTTCATACTTGGCAAACAGAGGAACACTTATATAATCAACTCGGTGTCTATCTGTCTGTCTGTCTGTCTGCTTGTCTGCCTGCTTGTCTGTCCCAAGCGTTTTACCCAGAGACTATTTGACGTATGTGCATAATTGAAATTTTAAACAGTTGTAGGAAGTAATAGCCCAACCCTGCAGAAGAGGCTAGCCACGAGTCTATTGTGAATTCTCGTTCTCGCGGCAGTTAAGCAGTGAAGTCTCCGGCCACGACTAGCGGTTAACCATCGAGGACGTGGAATTAATTATGATAAATGACTGTATGATGAATGGAAAGGTGTAAGACATTCAAATGGTGATACAATACGCTATCTGGGCTTCAGTGCTGCTAGGCGAATCCCAAGAGGAGGGAAAGAAAACTGGATCCCAAGCCAGATTGAGGGGAGCCAGTAGCTGAACCCAAGGGGGAGTCTGCTGGAATTCCTCGGGCTTGGCACTATGAAGTGCTTAATTTCATTTATATATTTTCTAAAAAATTGTAAAGTTTGATTGTAATTAACTGCTTTTCATTTTAATTTGAAATAGCTTAGAAAATCGATTACTTTAAACTTTATAATTGTCAGTTTTAAATCAAATCAAACTGTATTTGGAATTAAACGAGTATTTACTGGTTATGGATGTAGTCACATTTACTAGGCAATATATCCTAAGAAAGTGCTCTTAGCAAGGTGTAAATACAAAAAAAAAAAAAAAAAAAAAAAAAAAAATTAAATGGTGCACTCTTAGTCTATTTATATATATTTTTTTAATTTATGGGCCGTTAAAAAAAGGAAAGTTGTCACACATAAAGTGCGCATCATATGAGATTTTGATTTTTTCTAAATGCTCTAGATAAATTTTGACTTCAAAAGTGATAACGAATGACATACACATGGTCAATCAGGTGACTTCTTGTAAATGTTAAAATTAACATTTTTTTCATGAAAATTACAAAAAATTACATTAATTTTGAGAAGTTTATGAAGAAAAAGTTTTTTAAAAAAATATGTCTTAAATAACATTAATTAAAACGAGAGTTTCGTTTAAAAAATATTTTATACAGGTTTGCTCAAATTACAGTAACCCAAAACTGAATTAGTAGAAAAAATGTAAAAAAAGCTTTTGATTTCACAGTAACATCATCTAGTCTTTGGAGTCAGTAAGATAATAAATGCCAGTCTTGACCTCATCCCGTTTGCTAAGGACGGAGTGACGTCACGAAATGAAAAAGGTAGTCGACAGAAAATATTTTACTGGGTTCTTACATTTTGTTCTAATTCTAATATTTTATTGTTATTTATATTATTATTTATTGTTATTTATATTTATATTTTAATTTATGAACTATGTTCTTTTGTTAGAGTTTTTATAATATTGGTAGTTTGATTTTTTAAAAGATAATCTACAAAACAGCAAGAAAAAATTATGTAATGATTTCAAATAAATTACTTTTTATTTAAACTATAAAGAAACATTATTGTGTGATTGATTTATTTTAAATATTTTTGGTGAGGCTAAAAAATATTTTGAAATTTTAACATGCCTGGAACGAGCTGAATAGTGTTGCTGTTGGCAAACAATTTTTACACACAAAAAGGGACTGGTCCTAAACTGAAATTAAAGGCTAATTGTAAGATTTTAGATTATTATTCGTCAATTAGCATTCACTATTATTAAATTAATTGCAGCTTTGTCCACCCTCCATTTACGATATGATATTTGAGTAAAAGTTGCCAATGTTACATCAGAAATAAATATTACTTAACAAAAGTGCTCTTGGTTGTGTTTAATGCTTGTAAGAAACCATCTCATCTGCTTTTAAATGTAGGGTGGACAATGCTGCAAGTACGTTAAAAATATTAAATGATAATTGCAGAATTATATTCTAAAATCTTATCATTAGCCTTTAATTATTACAGTATAGGTTCAGTCCCCTTTTCTTATGAATTTTGTTTGTAATAATTGTGTTTGTAAACAGCAACACTATAACTTGCTCCAAATTATTTCAGGATACAAACAAAATGTGGTCCGACTTCGGCTTGGAGGCCGTACCTTAACCCAAAATGTATAAAATAAACCAATCACACATTAATATTTCTCTTTATGGAAATCATTACATGATTTTACTGTTTTGTAGCTAATCATTTAAAAAATGAAACTACCGATATTATAAAAATTCTAACACTAGAATATTGTCCAAAAATAAAAATATAAACACCACTAAATATTAATAAAATATAAGAATTTTTAAAAAACTAATGTACGAATCGCAGCAGAATATTTTCTGTCACCTTGATTTTTCATTTTGTGACGTCAAATCTCCGGCCCTAGTAACTGGACGAGACCACCGTATTATCGACGAAACGTGGGTAATTCACGTGAAAACTCTATGTGCTATCTAAACTTATAACTGAAGGGACGTTATGTTCAAAAAAAATGTAATGAAATAATCTATACATACATGACCCCCTAATGAATCAATCTGTATCAACATATATAGATATCGGTGGTTTATTCTGCAAGCATAAGCAGCTTTCCTGTCTTTTGACATCTAGGTTGATTTTTATGATGAAATCTATATTGATTTATATACTTATTTAAATTGTATTTACATCTTTTCTATCTCTTCTACCTATATCCTAACCACTCCACATCTGTCTGTCGTCAATACTATACGACACCTCTTTACTTTGTATTCTTTATTATCCTGTCTTCAAAAATTCTTGTTTTACTTCAAACGAATGATAAGAGACGACCAATTGCATGCAAAGTGCATTAACAAAAAGAAATATTGCATGTTTAAAAGGCCTGTCTAGAGAAAATCGTCGAATTTCTATCGAGGCAATTGCAGGAAATGCTGTGAAAACAGAAATTGTTCATTGTATTGTACATAAACTGGACTACACCAAATTTTGTGGACAATGGGTTCCTCGTCTTTTATTTTTGCAACACCTCACGGAGTACAGCCAAAATGGTAATTCATTCCTTTTTTAAATAATTGCTGGCCAGGAAACTTGGTGTCATTATTTTGACTCATCTAATAATTTGTCATCGATACAACGTAAATATTCAAATTCACCACTACCAGAGAAGTTAAAAGCATAACTTTCTACAGGAAAGATGATGTTGATATTTTTTTTACCATGAGGAACCCTTGCTGATAGAGTTTGAAGAACCTAGAGTGCATATCAATGAAAACCTGTACAATGAAACTCTGAACAAGCGTCATCAAGCAATAAAACAAAAAGTTTCACGTCGTTTCATTCTGGTTCACCACAATACTCGGCCATGTCGCCATCGTAATAAAATAAAATCTGGAACAAAAGAAATATACTTTAGCTCAGTGGCACTGAAAAAAAGGCGTTAAAAGCTAACCGTTTTCAGTCGGACGCAAAACTATAAAACACAAAAATTCTGTCAAAAAAGTGGTGGTAATTATTTATAAATATTTTTGTCAATAAAGTTTTTATGGCCAACGGTGGGTTTAAATAGAATAATCCTCGTAACATATGTTTGTCGTAATGCTTTTATTATCGTTTCTGTTTACAGTATGTGATAAATACACTCTTAGACACTCTTTGTTGAATGTTCCAAAATAATTTCCACTTCAGGGATACATATTCAGGATGCGCAGAAGACTGCTGTTTGAATATAGGCGGTTGTCATATATTGTATTGGTTATGATTTGATTCTGTATGCGCCAGGGATACAAATCCGAGTTGCGCAGTATATAAACTGTAACATTGAGATCAAAAGTACCGACGTAGAGTGAGCGAACTGATTCTTTAGCTATAAACTGTGACGATAGTAAGTGTACATGACAAGTTTTATAAAAATTACCTGAACAACTAATCAACTCTTATTGATCAATGTTATGACCATATTATATTTTTTTTTGTTTTTATTAAAAATAGTATATTGTTTCACGAGTGACGAAAAATGATTTTTGACGAGTAAAACACTATACTTTTTCTACGAACTCTATTATGTCATGTAGGTACCTACTAAAATGAAAAAAAAAACAAACGTTAGCAAATGCTTTATTTTGTGTTAGGAATAACAAAAAATTAACCAACAATTAAATATTTCAGAAATATTATTTATTATTTAAATATTGATTTATTGTTATATTTGAACAATTGTTCAAAATTATGGGGGTATCACACTCAAGCTTTTTATTTATTGAGGTAGATGCCGACATATTTGTTCTACTGTTAAATGTCATTTCAGATGATGATGCGCCATAATCGGATGAACTAGTAGTTTCCTTATTTTGTACAGATTGTAAAATTTTGGTTTGTATTTGGTTTTTACTGTTCGTGGATTCATCAACATATCCTTCCGCAACACTACTAAATTTCCAACCACCGTGATTTTTTAACAGAAGCAAGTCACCTCCTGCATCCACTAATAGCGTTGCGGATGTTCTGCGGAAACAGTGCCCAGTGTAATCTTGAGGATTCGGAAGCGTTAAAAACTGAGCAATTTCATTAGGAAATTTACTGATTTTATTAATTCCAACAACCTGTCTGCTACACTTTCCATTCTGATAGTTAATAAAGAATCTTGAATTAATTTGATCCATGTTTGCGGGACGTAGGCTCATATATTTTTTAGAAATATCATAAAAGGGTCCAAAAATATGAAAAGAACGCGGAACTTCTGTTTTTGCATTACGGATTTTAACTAACAGAATACTTCCAGTATCCTTTACATCGCTTATTGTTAAATCTTTTAGTTCGTGGTAATGACAAGCGCTAGATAATCCAAAAACTAATGCTACCTACAAATATTAGTAGTTATGTATTAAGTATTTGTTAAAATAAAAATAATAATTCTGTTACCTTTGTTATTAAATATTTATAGTCAGGTGCATTCTTTAGGAAAGTCTTTATGTCTTCAGGCGAAAAATTTTTGGATTTTTGGCTTTTAAAACCATCAGATTTTCTTTTCAAAAGCGAAGTAACTTTGGATATTTACTAATATCGACATAATTTTTAACAGAGAGTGTAGTTCTTAGCATCGAATAAATGGACCATAACGTCGACAGTTTAAAATTTGAACATATTTCTCCAAAGTATGCTAGTAGTACAGTTTCCGAAAATGATTTCACTTTATTTTTTTCTCTCCAGTCCAAAAATTTGATATAAATTTCTTCATATCTCTTTTTTGATTTGGCCGGTAATAAATCTGAAGAGGTTTCTTCAGCTTTAAAAATAATTTCTGGGGGAGTACAATCGCTTTCTGACTCAGACATCATGAAAATGTGTTAAATTTAGGACGAACTGAAACTGACAGTTCTCAAAAGTGATAAAACTTCAAATAAACAAATGAAAACCAGGAAACTAGATGTAGATTGGTTTAATTTGCACTATTTTTATACATTTTTGTTTTATCTTTAATTCATTAAAGTTTAGGTAAAAACGCATATAGAATTTAATGAGCATCTTTTTATTTCATTATTAATAATTATAAGCTGCCAAAATATTATACGAGGCGACTGATATATGAAAATATGTAACAACTTACTTTCGTTACTAGAGACGAAAGTAAACGTTATGGGATTTTTTTCTCACTAGTGACGGAAATCAAGTTTTCGCTGAAAGTATCCTGTGGCGAAAGATGTCTTTTTGTAAGAGTTCGTAGAAAAATAATATTTTTTTCCTACATTGTATTCGACATAAAAAATATTTTAGGCTAATAAAATATAATTTCTGCCGCAGATCTTCCTACTCTTTGACATTAAAATCACGCAATCAAGCACAACCTCACTTCTCACCTCGATCATCGTTTACCCAAATTGATATGTCTCGAAAGCGTACCTACGGCATTTCGAATGCAATTTGCGTTACACCCTTTAGAGAATTAACTTATATTTCATCTGTCTTAGGTGTAATTTGAGAACCGTGCACACCTGCTTGCCTTTATCTTTGTCTCGCTCTCTCTCGTTCGACCCGACATGGCCTACTGAGACAACACGCGTGGACTTAATGAGAAAGGGTTTGTCTGTCTGATGGATCACCCACTACAGCGTGTTCTTGAGTTCGTTATAGGGATGAATTTGGCGTCCTATAATTGCATTAAAACGACTGAATTCGGCTGGTCTCGCCCTGACAATGTTGTCAAATTTCAAAATCTCTGAAAGATAATTGTCTACTATTTAAAATATTACAGGAAAAATTATTTAAAGTATAATTCGAAATTTAATAACTTCTTTTCGTAATCTACCATATAATTTATTTTATTGTTGAGAGATCAATTACTAACCCGAAATGAAGGAATATTTTTTTATAAATTGAAGGGACCAATGCAAGAACTAGTCATGCCCTTTAACTTTTGACTTTGGTAAGTTAAATGTTATAGACAGTTCCATAAACTTTTCCCCTTTTGTGATTTTACTAAGTCTAATAACAATATAATTAATATTGTTTTCTTTATACACAGTTTTTGTTGTTAGTGGTGCTAGTAGAGATACAATTGTGGTTCTTGGATAGGTCTATGCAAAATATATCACAAGACATGGTCACTTTTTTCCGCGTTGGAAAAGCGCTATCCCCGATGGCTCAAAGTAATTATGCCCTACGAATACGCCGCCAAAAATATTTTACGAAACAAAAAGAAAATCTTAGAAATAGCAACATTGAAAAACATTACCATTATTGACGACAAAACCCCTACCCAACAACAGATTCTTCAAGACTTAAGAGATGAATTGGAAGCTAAAAAGCGGAATGGCCAAATTAATTTAACAATTTAAATATCCTAACCCGAGAATACCGATCAAGGAGAAGCGACAGCTTGGTGTTTTCAGTGTACCGTTTTGTAACGCGCATGTGCGAAAATAAGTTGTGTATCACTCAAAATTATGTTATCTGTCAAAGTCAGTCCAAGTTGTGTTTAGTACGTGAGCAATGTTAAGTGATATTTTTTGGTGTTTGTTTTGTGTAGTAATAAGATGAAGATGTTTACACACTTAGGTATTCTAATACAGATATAAAATGTGCCCAAAAAGTTATTAGGAAACTAAGAATGTTATCACATGTTTATATATTAAGTATAATGATTTAATCATTTTTGACATTTTAGTTTTCATATTTGGGTATTGTATTTTGTGAAATATATGTTTTTCTTCTTCTAAATAAATTTAATAAACAATGAACTGCAGATTTTGTTTATTTTATTTTGAAATTATATTTAAAAAAATAAAATAAATTCGCGTGTTTCAATTAGGATTGGTCAAAGTAGGCGAAATCCCTTTATTATGGCTAAATTGTAAGTTACAATTATATCAATATAAAGATATTTTGCCCATTCATATTTACATTTATTGAATGAATCATACTGGAGTTGATTTTGGAAATATTGGTGCATACTTAAATAAGTATTATTTCTAAAAATTTGCCTATGCACACATAGTCCAATGGACGTCCACTTTAGATCTATTTGAGGGTCAGGACGTCCATATCCGGGCATCCAGTGTACGTACGTTTATGCTAATTAAATTGACAGCTGAATATCGATACCCAGAGAACGTCTGTTTTTGGACTTAATTTTAAGTTTAGTAGTATTTTGACGTCCAGTGGACGTCCATCTTAGGTCATTACTTATTAAGCCTACCAGATAATACCCATTTATATATACTTCTTTTTTTAATATAACTGGTCATTAAAAATTGACAAATTGAATCTATGGCATTTCATTCTATCAGCGGAAGTTTGAAATCTTATTCAATTATAACTGTATCTAGTAAAAAGTTTTCA
This sequence comes from Psylliodes chrysocephalus, assembly GCA_927349885.1. NCBI lineage: Eukaryota > Metazoa > Arthropoda > Insecta > Coleoptera > Chrysomelidae > Psylliodes > Psylliodes chrysocephalus. The sequence continues at coordinate 52,602,394 of OV651818.1, read as the reverse complement.
AGTGGTTCCTTGGTCGAGCTCGTCTAGCGATTGAAAGCGTAAAACGATAATGGATGTGTCCTGAGTTTGATTCCTGCTAAGGTCAAGCGATTTTTAATAAAAAATAAATAAATGGTATATAGCGGTTTGCGAAAATAATAAACAAATTATTAATAATATAAAATAGTGTGTGGTGAGTTGCGGTTCTGTAAAAAAAGTGGGGATGTGGTCTCAATGGAAATATAATCCTGGACGTTTTTTGAATGTCCAGTATTCGACGTCCAAATATATTCCAGAATTGGACGTCCTCTAAATGGTCAAAAGTGTGCCATTTGTATACTTCACTGGACGTCCATTGGATGTCGGAAGTCCAGAAATTTCATTTTTTGACGTCTAAATATCCAAAATTGTATATCGAATGGAGTCCAATGGACATATTTGTATTGCCTGGGTGATAGCCAGGCCAGGTATTTAACTCTAAATACATAAACCTTAAATGACATCTGGTTTAATTTGGCGAGAAAACACTTGTTTCTGCAGAAATGAGTGATACACTTAAAAGTCCTTTTAATATATTATAAATCTAGAAATTCTAAAAATATGTAAGTACTTTTTAAACCTAAAAGCTTTGAAAATATATGCACATTGCAAATATTTAGTTAAACCTCTCAAACATAATGTCTTTTTAATTGTTACCTAAATTTTTTTTGGCACCCTTAATTTTATTTACCTTATTTTTACTTAAGGAAAAGGTAATTTAAATATGGGGCTTTTATTACATTTTTAACAATAAATAAACCAAATATTGAACAAATTTTATAGATAAATTATAAAATAATAAACATCTTTTACTTTTATAACAAATAATTAATTATTACATAATGAATTATATTTTGGTGCCGAAATTTCACCTTTACTATTAACCCTAACTACTTCAATGTAATTAAATCACATTGCAAGATTTGCGCATGGATTATAACAATAATTTCAGATAATTTGCCAAACTATTTCGCTCAGTGTAGAAAATAAGCATGTTTCTCAGCGTGCTAAGTTGTGTATCAATCAAAGTTATGCTGTGAAAAAGGTACATCCGATATCAAAGGCACCGACAGCTACTGTCGCTTCTCCTTGATCGGTATTCTCGGATCCTAACGGTATTCCAAAAATTGTCAAGACAAATCCCTTTCAATCCTGCTAGTCGACAACCTCCACAATTTTATGATTGGACCCTTATGTATACCAACCTGGATTCTCTAACTGTTAATTTAATAGTTTTTTATGCTTAGTGCAAGATTTTTCTCCCAGCATCATACTAATTTCTGAAACTTGGCTCAAGTTGTCCATTCCCGATTCACTTATTAACATTCCTGGATTCACAATTTTTAGAAGCGACCACGCAAATAATGTTGGTGGAGAGGTCTACATTACTTTAACTTATTCTGTCTTAGATATCAATATTTCCAATATAGATTTAATCTCGTTAAAACTATCATTGTTTATATCGTCCTCCAAAGAAAACTTCTCTAGAAAACGACCAACATATTTTTGACTGTATTAAATCAATTTAATTACGAGTATTAAAACTAAAATGTTATGTGTGGCGATGGAGCAGAGACTAGGATTGGGACTAATTTTTTTTTTCAAGTTTATTTAAATATATAAATTAGTAAAAGTTATAAATTATTTTTAAATTAGTTGTTTTATCTAAATAACATAAAATAATTGTTAAAAGTTTTAGATTTTCAATAGTGGACCGTAAAAAAAATTACTATATAACTCGAGTGGATTATCCGTATCGGCCATCATATCCACTCTTGTTTCCCAAACTACTATTTTTTCCTGAAGACTACAACTAACCTAATACAGATCAGATCTGTACATTACTAAATAAAACAGTTTTTGTTATTTTCATAAATTAGTAATACGGCAACACCGTTTATCCCCAACAGTCGGTGAATAAGGATAATTTCATTTTCCCGTAGAGTAGATTTGACGTGGATTAGGAAAGTTTGGTGCAGTTAAATTGCATGGGATCGACTCCAAGAAATTACATCATACCTAATGCAAAACTTTTTAAATGAGTTTGTGGACAAACTAACTTATACCGTTTTATGACAATGGATTTACGACAGAACACTTGTAGAAGAGTTGGATAGTGTTTTTATAGACTTCTTTTAATAAAAATTGATTTGCTTCATTTGGTATAAAACCCAAAAATACAAATATTAGATATCAATTTTTTTTCGGTCGTATACGAGGTTTGTCAAATAATATTAATTTTTTACCTTTATTTTTGATTATCGTAAATTGCTACCAAAAAAAAGGTGATTAGAAATTAAAACTACGCTTTAATACAAAATTACATCCATCTATACTGAAAAATAAGATTTTATTATTTTAATACATTTCTTTCTATAGCAACAAAATAAACTTTTTCTTTACATAATAAAAATTAATCTAGAATGTACTTTGATACATTAACATGTCTGTCATTAAACTTCTTTAAGAATAAATATTCATGGCTATTGAAAAGATAAAAGTACGTATGAAGTCTTATTTTTCAGGGTATATGCAAATATTAGAATGAAACAAACACTACATTCGTGTCACAAAATATTGCCATCATGAGCTCGTTCTATTAAAGTGTTAACGTTGTTGCCAAATTGACCCGGATACAATTATTATGTTTCATGATGAAAAACTACTATTATAAAAACTTAAAAAAATATTAAAAAAGGAACAAACCCTAATTAAACAGACATATACAACTATAAAAACTCTACAAGAAAGTTTAAACTATATTACCTAAATAATTTTATTTTGAGATATTTATTATAGTCCGATGTCTTTTCCGATAGAAACATCATTTTTTTCATACATTTCTCAAATGATTGCCTGCATGAATAAAGGTTTACACTATATACTCTTTTACCGGATGTTTGTGGAATTGTAGGTGAATCTATAGCACTAAGGACATACGAAATTTTCCACTTCGTTTACTACCAAATTTTTATGTTTTAATAATGAAAATAAGTTTGACACTAAACAAATAAAATAACAGATATTTAATCAATAATAGTAGTTGACACGTTAAGTGTAACTGCAACAAAAATATCTGAGGACAACATATTACTTGTGTTTTATTTATTTTGACCTTAAACAACTACCATACAGATGATTATTATTAAATAACTTATAGCCCAAAGTCCCTACTAAAACCAAAAATTTAATTCAAGGAATAATATAATGAGAGAGATTTATACAGCTTCACTCCTAGGATCTTTCAAGACGATTTTACACAAGAATCATGGTAGGAAAAAAAAACAAGATAAAATAACAAATACAGAAAAAGTTATTAGATATACACGAAAAAAATTAATCTGTATGCAAAGATATTTTTAGTTTCATATGATTATTATGTTCCGAATCATAAATTTTACCACATTCGCATACATTATTCCTTGCGATTTTTTTATTTTTAATAGACTGAACTGGAATTATTTGTTGGGACAACTTAAGTTAATAGATTACAAAGTTTACATGGCGCCCAGATAAGATAAAAACTTCTGGGCGTAATATAAGGACAGGTATGGTGTCCAAATAATTTTAGCACATCCCTCGTACTAGTTTATTCATTATTACTTTGTATTAAGTATATAATAAACCATAAATATTGCGTTACATATATCTATGGTATTAAAATACCAAAGTCATATAAATATTGTGACTACTTTAAAGATCGGCTTCCTTGATGTTGGATGCCGATTTCATTGGAAACTTCAAATTGCGATCATAAAACAACCAATAACGATACCAAAAGTATCCAATAAACACTCCATTACCCTAAATATCGAAACGACATCGACACATGACCAGGCTTTGCATGATATATTTGCAACCCTATGCAATACCAATAATGTCTTTATATACCAACGTTCAATCTTATGTGATTTTATAAGTGTACAGAGTCGTATTTATTATATTTTAAAGACGAAAGCGCCCTTTTTCGAACTACTCTAGTATGAAAAATAGAACAGTTAAATTATACTGTTCATGCGCAAATAAATTTAGAACGGTTCTTTACTGCTATTGAACAAATCTATTAAGAATGATGTACAAATTTATTGCCTACCTTCTCCTTCCGGTCTTCATATTTATATTAGGTAGGTGGTACCTATTGTTTATAAATAGGATTAATTTCGCTTTAGATCCATGTATATTATTAAAATATGCTACACATTAATTTTAATTTAATTTAATAATCGTATTGGGATTCAATCTGTGTTCGAATAGTTCCGGATGATAATTTCAAAGTAAGTGTATGATTTACAATAAACAATTCATTTATGTTCTACTGTTGGTTTAGTTCTTTATGGTATATACAGGTACGAAATTTTCAACACGGAAACTAGACTTTACAATGAGTTTAAAAAAGAGGAAAGATTATCAATTTTTCTCGAATGTGGTAGTTTAATAGAATCATACAGATAACAGAGAGACCGCGACAGAGACTTAACTTCTGCTCATTCCTCTACATACATCAAATACATAGTTATGCGTAGAGATAGGTTGCGACAAAATTTTCGTGTCGCAGCGACAAACAGCGACTGCACCGAATAAGTCGCAGTGACAAATAGCCGCTACTTTTCGGAGCGGTACGCTAGATCGCGACTTGTGACCTTGTGTCACGTTCTGACGTAAGACAAGATAGCTATTTTTTGAAATCGTTACATTTTTTGGAAGCAGTTTTAAATTCCGTAAATTTTTTATGTCTTTGGTAATCTACATTCTTTGTGCCAATTTTTTTTAAAAAGATGTTAGTACTGTTTAATTTTATAAAATAAAGTTTGAAGATTAAAAAACGGTCGATTACTATTGCCGCCAAGATACATTTTTAGGTATTGTAGATGTCCTACTCGTTTTAAACCAATTTTAGCGATTGCGATTAAAAAATATATGTAATAGTTGTCGTTCTGATCGCAGTTCCAGTTCACATCAGATAAATATGCGATGCGACATTTATTTTTAGCAATAGTGCCTGAACGAAAACGTGCCTAAATCAAAACCAGCTCCAATAAGTCGCAGTGCTTTTGAAAGAATCGGAGCGGTTCGCTTTGGCGACAGGAAAGTAGCGGCGACAAAATCGCTGACAGTGAAATCGCAACACATCTCTAGTTATGCGCGACAAGTGTCAGCGGTTTCTATTATACCTCGTTCAACTCATTGTAAGGTACAATTTCCATTTTAAAAATGCCCTACCTTCTATTATACCCAGCTACTTTGGATAATGACCGTAGAAAACACTATGTACAATTGTGGTTGATGCAGCTCGGTCATCTAAAAGAACTCAGTAGTTGATCTAGATGGTTTTCGGCATCTTTTATTTTCTGTATGTCCTGCCCTGCATTGCTACTATAAATTCTAACATAATGGTCACTAAAACCGTTTAACGCTGATTTTCTTTCAAGACATTTTATGTTTATTGAAATGTTTATATCGCCACAAAAGCAACGGCTGTGGACGGAACATAACCGCTATATTTTATGTAAATCTGTGTTAACGTCCAAAATTGTACGAGGGTTTGACGAATAAACGGAAAATTGGACTGTTAAAGGTTTGTTAAAAATCAATAGATTTGAAACTGGCTTGATGTGTCTTTTGAGTTATTAGATTAATTAGATAATACAGTAAGGATCAACAATGGGGTGGTTATATTAGAGGAAAATTACTGGATATTTAAATTAAATTTGTCGGCACGTAAATACGAGTCATTCAAATATTTTCAAAATGAGGTTTACTTTAATAATAAAAATTAATTTAAAACGGCCCCTCTTTTTATAAAACAACATTTTTTTATTGCTCTCAACTGCCATTTTGAATTTTTTGACTGTTAAAAATTTGTAATTTTACTCTAATAAAACACACCCGCAGCAAAACTTTAAACATTCAAAAAATAAAGGGGTAGCTAACGCACTTTTGGTCTTCACTGTATACTAAAGCGTTAACATATTTAATCTACAGACTTTTTACAGAAGTATCACTTTTAAAATGAAATTAAATATTGTGACATCCTATCCAGTTTCCCTGACAACTGGTACATACATTCATTTGACGTTTTTATAACTGGCATTTTTCAATAGATAACAAATTTTTTATTTTGATTATAAAACAAAATCATGTATGTATTTGACGCCCAAAGTGTAATTATTGTGTCATAGAAAAATGCCAGTAGTTATATCTTTCTCAAACGACAATTCATACTGGTAGGGGTTTTCTCGCCACAGGGAACTGGCCCCACGTTGGGCGCCATTTGTAGCGGTTAGAATTCTTAATCTAACCTAAGGCCATTGGTTTACCCTCAAGTCATGAACAGTAAACCAACAGGAGTGGGTAAATAAAAACCAGTGGTAAATTCTGTTATGTGATTTAATTTACAATGTACTTATATTGGGGACCAAGTCCTTTAATAACTTACTATATTTGAAAAAGATTATGGAAGCATTACTTATTAGTACACTTAACCAATGTCAGGCTCAAGTGCCATGCTTGAGACTAATATATACCTTGATTCGTTAACGTTTATTAAATTCTTTCGAGTTTTAAATAATTCTAACCTCGCTAAATTAGCATGCCAAAAATTATTTTATTAAAATTACAAATTATCAAATGATAAATCCCAACAAGTACGGTTTGGTTACAAATATAATAGTGAATATTCTTATAACTAACTCAAACATGAATATTAAAGGTAAAAGTTATGATCAATTTATTTTCTAGGAGTATACCCAGATAGCACAAAAACATCCCATCTACGTTAATGAGCTGGAATTTTAGAATCTAAGCTCGAATGCAATGTAGTTTTAATGTAACCCTAATATCCATGCCACCGTCAAATGTTCGCAACGGCAAGACTTTTATAGCACATCTCATAGAGGTTACAAAGTGAAGTTCGGAAAACATCACACTAGCACTTTTACGGTACTTTCCCTGAAAGTTGCTCTGAAACGTTTTATAGATGTTATAATGTGAATTCATTATACAGCCTTATACAGTGTAAAGTTGTTAAGTTGTAAAAATTTATTTTAAATTTAAAAAAAGTTCCTCGTCATAATTTCTTTTGCTTGTTAAATAAATACGACTAACGTTGAGAAATGATAAAAAATGACTTTTATGAAACATTTTAAATATATAATATTTTTACAAGTATAGTTATGTCCATCCCTGGATACACTATATGTAAAATAGTATATTGAGGATATAGTAAAATTTAAATAAAACAAAATAAAAAATGTATAAATTTATTATTAAAAAGCTTTTGAAATCAAGCACCAATATCATACAAGTAGAGGTAGGTATTATTAATATAGATATGTCACAAGGTAACACAATTACACATGTGATACCATAAGGCTACGAAACACTGAAAAATTGGAAAAAAGTGGTATATAAAGAATATCTCAAACACTGAACGATTACATAAAAGAGTATAATAAAGTACCTATATTTCAAAGGTCTACTAGTAGCTAAAATTGTGAACAATTGTACAAAAGTAGTAAAAAGTGTATTTATGTAAGGTATATTTCAAAGGTCTATAGATTTTAATTAAGATGGCAGTTGTACGATGCTTGAAAATGATATTTACCTACAACTGGTACTAATCGTAGTTTTAATATAAATGTGAACTTAATTATATAGTGTCTTCTGTGAAAAACAACTTTGGAGGCAATAAATTTACTTGTTAACTATTATTAAAGAACATAATATGTATAAAGAAAATGAAAAATATGCTCGTTTAAATCGTTGCACCTATTTTTAGTTGATTTTTACTTACTTTGTTGTTTTAAATAAATAATGAAATATATTTTGATTTTCACTTTGATACATAATGATGGATGTCTGACTTATACAGGGCTTTTTATAAAGAACAATGTTTTTTAGCAGGATATTCTGCTATGAAAGAAGAAGAAATAATTTCAGATGTTATATATTCTCCTTTAACCTATTCTGTATTATTTACTTTAGCTGCTAAAATTTCTGAGATTTTTACTAAAATTATAATCAAGCACAAAGGAAACCTACAACACAATATTTTCAAAATGTATTTTTAGTGATTAAAATATTATTACACTAGGGCGACCATAGTTACAACATTTTGCTGTATTGTACAGCATTTTAAAAGTTTGTCCAGCATTTGATATTGTGCAGCAAACGTACAGTAAAAGGGCATAGGTATATGTCCAGTGAAATGCTGTATTTATCCACCAAAACGCCACTATTTTCCAGCAATGGTAATACTTAATTTACTGAAACGTAACAAATTAACATGTTATTTATCTTTAGTGAACTAGATGAGCACATCTACACTGCCTTCCTACCAAGAAAGGATCTATCTGCAAAATTAGCAGTTTTTTTATTTATGTGCATTTTTCTACATTTTATCTTTTTTGATACCGAAACGGAATGTCCTATTTGCATCGTAAAGGTACTAAATTGTTAAAAAGTTACACAAAAAAAGTTTAAAAGATAAATATATCTGCTAAAAATAGTTAAAAACTCGATTATTTTGAAACAAGTTTTCAGATAGGACCTTTTTTGCTAGGACGGCAGTATATGACTGCTCTGTTTTTGTATTTTTATAGTTGGGAGAAGGGTTATGGTATCGATCGAAGGTATCGATACCGGTATCATGTCAGATACTTTGTGGTAGAGGCATCGATACTGTTCGATATTATGTTAAAGATATAAAAATATCGATAATTATAAGTATCGAGTAACAAAGTATCGAACAAGTTAAAGATTTTTTTTAAACGGCCGACAACCGACAATCCCCATTCAACAGGGCAAAGTGGGGAACTTAACTAAAAACAAGAGTTGCATCAGTAAAGTATATTCTGTAGTTGACAGTTGTTAATGACACCCTTTCTTTCTCTACTGGTACTCTATCTGGTACTGGTATAAGTTATAGTGTCAATAACTGTCAATTTACCTTTTAATTAAAATACAAAAAAAAAAACAGTGGTAATGTCTAATCATATTAAGGTCTATTCCAAGTTCCACCACATGCAAAAACTATAATATTTCGGTAAAAATCATGCGATGTATGCAATTTTTAGGTTGAGCGTATGATTTGTACAGTAATAGGTATTTTCCTTTGCATCGAAAGTGTAGCACTGAGCTACGCCACTTCTAAAAATATCGTTCCATCCATACAATTTGTATAAATGGAACGATATTTTCAGAAGTGGTGTAGCTCAGTCAGTGGGCGGTTTTGGGGGTCAAAACCTCCACCATGGAGGGTTCTCGCGTCACCATTTCCGCTATCGTATTGGCGCTGATCGCTATCGACTGTTCTTATTCACTTTTTTGATGGTACCTCCCCCCCATAGTTCTCAAAAACCCCTCCCATGAAAAATGGCTGGATACGCTACTGAACTCAGTGCTACACTTTCGATGCAAAGGAAAAATCTAATATTACGGTTTTCACGAATATTAAACAAACCTTTTATTATCCTAGGTGACCCTGACCACACTCGCACACATAGCGATACGATACTTGCTTTTAAGTATCGATACGGCGATAGTATTACTAATTCAGTATCAATGCCTAAATATCGATACTTTCATGGTTTAATATCGTTACTTCTATAGTATCGAGGCATCGATAAGATCCCTATTATCGTGTAAAATGTAGGCAGTCATTTAATTGTATCTTCTCGTTTACAATGATTTATTTTTTATTGTAGTTGAAAACTAAAATATTGCAATCTAAAACAACAGACAATAAATTAGAAAATACATTTATATTTTATTGAAAAGAAGAAAAGAACTTACCAAACTTATTCAAACGTATAGTTTACAAATTCTTTAAAATTTCAAATACCACAAAAAGAAGTGACAAGTGTTCTTGTTGGTTTTGTTATGATTTGTGACAAACGAATGGCTACGTTCGAAAACAATATGATGTTCACAGTACTTCTCGTGGATACTTTTTTTAGCAAATTACTTTATTACGTTGTTATTATAACAGGTAGGTTAAATACGTAAACAAAAAATAGAAGTTTTGCGAGGTTTTGATTTCCCTCAAACAATTTCTCATGAACGTAGCATTTACGTTGTATAGTAATGTTATTACGTTCCCTTGAAACAACATCGCCGAAAGGCTTAGCAACGTTATGTGCTAGCTGGGTAGAAACTAATTTTAATGATTATTATTATATACATATAACTATGATTAAAATATACGGGTGTAAAGATTGAATACTAAACTTGATTGACAAGTTTCTCCTACAGGCTGAAGTAGATTTAACTGGTAGTAAAAGTTCCTAGAGAAAAGCCAATGGACCATCATCCTATGGTAGGCTTACATTTAATTTTATCCAAGTATTTCAACTGGAAGATTATATCGAATGATGTTCGATACTAATAAATAGCCTTCCTTTAGTGATCAACTGAGAATATTGGTGTGCGGTATAGTAATGTAGCGATCTTGCCATGGGGTCTACTGCCTTAGAACCTCTAATTCGCCCCACACACAAGCTATTTCTATGGCGTTTTGGCAGCTAGCGTTGTTGAAAGCGTCCTAAATGCACAAAAATCGTCTGGAAAACGCGTATGTGTGTTCGCGCGCTCCCTTACTGGCGATTAACTCGCGGCACGAAAACGCTGGCACTGCCTGGCAGCCAAAATCAGTCGTGTTTGATATTTGCGTCCAAACAGTCGGCGAAACGCTTTAAAATAGCTTGTGTGTATCAACAGTGGCGGAAAATCGACGTTTTGCACAATCATAAGAATTTATTTCTGCTTTCATTAAATTATTTAAACAGAAAAAGTGCTTGTCGATAACAAAAAGCAAATAATATTGTAATAGACTTGTTAAGAATAAGGCTCACGAGGAACTACTTTTATTTAAGCAATACACTGATCAATTCGACATTGAGTTAGTAAAAAAAAAAAGTTTGCGAGATTAATTTAGAAAATAATACAAGACGGTTATTTTTCTTTGCTAAAACAACATTTTTAATCCTTTCTCGTAGGCGAATCGCGAACGACTGAAACGATTGTGTGTAGTTAAAATTGAATAAGCATCGAAAACGCTTGCAACAACGCCAGCTGCCAGAACGCTGAAATAGTAGCGTGTGTGTGGGGCGCATAAGATACGGCTCCGGTCTTACTGAACCATTTATTTTTTGCGTTTTTATCTGGTTGAGGTAACAGAAAAGTTTTTGATGTCAAATTGTTAGCAACGTCGAGTAATATACGAAAATTTAAATTTTTGCGGAAAATTTTGCTAAAAATCGTAAAATTTGGAAAACGAACGAAAGGGAATTTCTCAAAAGAGATTGAAGCAAGCTGTTGAAAAATTAAATGGGTACTGACAAAAAATTGGTGGAAAACGTCTGTACAGAAGGAAAATTTTAAGTTTTCCAACATGATTCGAAAGAGATAATTTTACTGATTCAGAAGTATCCAAATTCAATCCCTATTGTCCCGAGTGTACCTATCAAATTTCATAATTGACCGACATCACGTTGCTACCACCAAAGTTTTAGGAAAAAACCACTTTATCGTAGGAAAATTTAAAATTTTGCGACGCCATCTAATAGAGAAATTTATTTTATTAAAGTTATTTTAAATAAAAAAATTTCGCAGCATTTTTATTTCCCCCCCCCTGTCCTGTCATGTGATACATCAATCAACGCGTCTCGTCGAGCCGGAATTTTTATTCTGTCTCTTTTAAACAAAGTTTTGTCCGGAAAAGCGTCCGACCCAAATTTTCCACTAATTTTCCTAAAGAATGTCGAGTAGTATAATCATATTTTTTGGAAATATGCTCAGAAAAGTCGCAAAATATTTTTATTTCCCCCAAACGAAAGAAAATTTCCCGCCAGAGAAGGTATGAAAAACTACTTCCCAGAAGGAAAATTTAAATTTTTTTCTACATTACTCGACAAAGAAAATTTTAATGGTTGGCAAGACAGACAACACGTATTTAGATTCTTTTTATTTATTATCAAATATACCAGGTAAAACAACTAAATCAGTACGTTAAAATTACAGGCGTTTTAATTGTCGAAAAAAATTCAGTTAGGGGGCTAACCCCAACCAACGATAAGAAACCAAGTCAAAGTCCAGACTGAATTTAAAATTGGACAATTTGGATCGAATATTTTGATTTTAAAAAATGAAATAAGTTTTGAAAAGAGAATAAAAAATAGTTTCATTAAAATACATAAATAGCTATTTTTGTATTTTAGTTTACATTGTGGACACAAAATGTTGCCTTTGTATTTGGAGGCACGAATTATTTGTAGCAAAAAAAATAAGTGGCTTTTTTCCATTGTGAGTAGTGCACTTTGCAAATTTTGCAATTATTTGAATTAAACTTGCAAGCGAGTTCCGAATAAAACCGTTCTTGATTTGTATTAAATCTGGACGCGCCTGATGAAATTCCAGAGTGCCCCAGGTCATGCTATCCCCTCAGACATTAACCTCAATGCTAAATTATGAATTTTAACTGTTTCCTAGATGCAATTTTCCGCTCATTTGATCCGAGAGAGGAGAATAAGTAGAATCTTCCCAACTAAGATAACCGTCATCTTGCATAATTCAGTGCTCCTTATATTCTCCTCCGGCCTCAACCTCTCGGTCTTCCATTATTAAAAGGACAATTTCGACTTCATTATGTGCCCTTAACGGCACGAGAGATTCAAATTTTCCACCATTCGACAGCACCGCGCCGGATGTTTCATTTTCTGTCACATACACTCGCTTTCCCTAAGGTCTTTATTTTATGGACGTATATATTAAGAGAAACCGGCTTATTGTGCGTCTAAAATTCTTTGTACAAAGGATTTTATTCAAAGCTTTAAGTAGCGGAAAGTTAAATATTGGTACATGGTTTTTAGAAAAAGATTTTTAAATCTATAGCAAAAAGCATTGTGTGGTTAAATTAAATATTTTAAGAAAAATTCGGTCGAATGAAGGCAATTTCAAACTCGTTTTTTATACTTTTTAAGGTTGATTTCATGACTATTCATTAAAATTTATGAAGCTGAAACTTTGACAGCTATATATAACACTTTGTTTCAAACTTTCTATACTTAACTTAGTTTTTGTAAACTTGTTGAGTCTTGGACATCTTCATAATTATTACTCACATTCCTCTTCACTCCTTTACATTATTTATCATCTTCTAGTGATATTAAATGTTTACCCGCCCTCTGCTTATCAAACATACCTTGACCACTGACATATTTTTGACATCAGTCGTTAGACACCACGTTAGAAACCACTAACATTTTGATCATAGTTATTTTGATTTTCATTTCGAAACTGATGAAGCCCTTCGAAGTAATTCATAGTTCTAGACACCTACCAACATGGAAAATATCTTAAAACACGTGTGGCGACGTCAGCGTGGATCCCTTTTAATTTCACTGTTTAACATCAATTAATTAATATGTTGGAAACATAGATAATAAGTAACACCGCAATTTTACTTCTAATTGACCTCAACTGTTCACTTATCTCGAAGAAAAGTTTATCTGGTGGAAACTTCCGCAAAAAAGTAACTTAATTTTCTATGCACGCGAATTTATCCCGTTAACCACGAGCCTCACCATCCCCTCTCCTACTTCAAGCCTTCTTTCTGCTTTTTACTACAGGGTTACGCATAATGAAGTATCTATTTCCTATGTAGTCGTCATATCCATTAATGGATAAATTTTAATTAAAAAATGAAACAAAATTTCTTTAGTAAACATGGTAATTTCATTTTCTGAATATTACATCAGTTAAATTACCTTCCGATGTTGCTGGCACTCCTGAGGTCTAACACAAAGGTTTTGCATCACTCGCTGCAACATTTCAATTGGGATTGCGTTAATCACTGTTCGAATATTATGCTTCAGTTATTACAAAGTTCAAGGTCGATAAGCGAATACTTCTGCCTTTAGGTAGCCCCATAAAAAAATTACAAGCTGACAGATTGTGACCGCGGCGACCACGTGAGATCCCCAAATTTTGAAATGACAAGACCAGGAAAGATTCTTCGCAGAATTGGCTTAGTGCGGCATGTGGTTCCGTCTTGCTGAAACCATATTCTTTGGGTACCTATACCAACATTACGAAGTTGTTCAAAATGTTGCAATACATGTTGATAACATTGTGGTGTAACAGTAACAATCAATCAATTTTCTTTATAATAGAACGCTCAAAAAATTCCAAACTGGATACCACACAGTAAGTTTCTTGCTATGAAGCGATCTTCGTACAGTTGCTGAGGATTTTTCGTCGCTTACTAACGAAAGATCTATTTGTTAACAAAATCTGCCTAGTAAAAATGAGTTCGTCTGACATCAGCAGGCAATCAGTGATATTCGGGTTTTCAGCAAATAACCCTTCGAAACGATCCTAAAAGTCATCCGGCATCAAGACGTATTCCAATATCTCGAGGCAAAAGGCTTTGTACGACTTGAATTTTCTAGGTATGGAAATGTAGTCTTACAGAGTGAAACGAATGCTTGTCGTTCAGCAGATCTTTTAGGACTTTAGCATAGATGGTCAACATTTTATGGTTCTTTCTTTTGGTTTTTGTTTGGCAGCTGAGGCAGTACTGAAAAACTTGTGTAGGTACCCACTTTCCGATTGTTATTCGAGGAGTAACTGGATCTCGTCGATTTAAATGACAGCTAAATAGACGCTGGGTGGTTACAATAGAACTGTTATTCTTAAAATAAGCAAAAGAACGTGAAAATGAGACCAACGCTCCATTTTCACAATTAAACTGACGTTTCTCGCAAACTGCTATTACTGAATAAATGCAGTTTAAAAATGGATACGTCATGTCTAACCTGCCATCCTTATGATTGTACTATCTTAATTAAAATTGTTTATCAATGATTTTGGTAACTTTAGTTGTAATTATTCTGTTTAATTTTTTTGTAGTTTATCCCCTCACTTTCTAGTTCAATTTATTTCTTTCTAGACTTGATGATGACATTGCGAGGTCGAAACTAGTAGCACTAAAACTTTATCAATAAATTTACTGTGACCAAGACTATCAATATTTTTTGGTTGTATCAAAGCTTTATAACTCATTCAGATAGATCACATCCTACATGTCTGTCATAGTTTATTAGGCTTATAAATTTCAATAAATGTTCTTCCAACTAGGTGTTACTATTAAAATAATAAATGGGCATTAGCTTAGCTATTAAGATTACTTCGTTGCTTCGGTCTATAGTGACGCAGTGCCTCTTATAGTTGGTATAGGAGGTAACAATTAAGGAAGCAATGTCCTTAGAATGTCATCAGGCTGAATATTGCAATCCACTCTTATTGAATAGTGTCCGCACAAAAATGGTAGGCAAATCTACTAAATTTACCATGTCCTACTGTCTAACGGACGTCTACTATATCATAGAAGACAGTTATTGCTCCAAAAGGAATACAAGAAATAAATATGTAAGAGAATTGCGATAATGAAACATTCAGGCTAAGGTTTTGGAAGCCACTGTGAGGTTTAGGAGAAACAAATAGTCAGAGATGACTTCATAGCTGAATAATTAGCTCGGCGTCAAGAGTAAATAACCTCTAACCAAAATTTATTCAACCTGCTTTCTGACTTGGTATAGTTTCTTCTGTAGCGTTTATCTCAGTGAAGTACTTTATTATATGACTCTAATGGGGTTTAGTTGATAATAATAATATTAATAATAATAAAAATTGTAATTGCTGATATGCAACGAAAACTTGTATAAAATAAAAAATTCTGAAGCTCCTTTTAAGATTTACACTTCGAGTTAACCGATGTTCCCGGACTTGTTGATAAGGTTGTTCACCCCTAAGCTCGGTTATTTTAGTAATTTACAATATATCCTTTATTTTAATAATGTTTATTTACAGATATTTGTTTTTACTTTATTCAAAATATATTTTTTTACAGAGTTGCTAAAATATTTTTACAGGTAATATGCTAGAATAGTAGTAATAAGTGTAAACATAAGTGACTCATTTATGAATATTTTACTTTAATTTATAAAAATTATAAATTACAGTTCATCATTTAAATGATTTATAATTTGTCAACAGGTTGCAACAACGTATGGGCCCAATAATCTTTGACAGAGCTTGAGAATGTGATTTGTTTGAATGGCTGTTACAGGCTTAAATCGATCAGTTACAAATTAATACATTTATCATTAAATAGTAATGTTAAACATAATTAATTATTTATTATTTAATTACTAAATAGTTACTTACTTCAGGAAAAATCAAAAAGGATACATTTGTATTTTAACTGTTTATTGTTTAAAATAACCTAGTTTAGTGTTTACAATTGTTTAGAACTACTTTAGTGACCTTTGAACTGTGCTCTTCTTCTTTAATTCTAGAGACATTTTACAACTAGTTATGCCTATACCTGGTCAAATATTTTGGCATCACCAGTAAACTCCTAGGCCAGAAAATGTGTCTTTCACACTCACTTCCTTTTTCTTTGTTCTTGGTTGAAATTTGGGCCATAAGGTTTCTGTAATTTCGAAATTTATTCGGATTGTTCAACCTAAAAACAAATTAAGTTTACGCTAACATCTAACAGATTAAGTATATATAATATTGATCTAAGTGAATTTACCCGGTTGGGGATAAATAATACTTATCTTAAAAGGGCCGCTTCTGATCTCCGGTAAGCATTCTTCACTTCCTTTGGTGAGATAAAATCTACATATTGCTTTTAAGCCTTTAAGTGTCGACATTAAGTCTCGACAATACTTATGTTTAGTTATCTAGCATCTAGTATTACCAGCTCATAGAGCAGATTACTACTTTCACTATAGAGCACATCACTAATTCTCGTCTAAAGTACCAATCACGCGCCGTATATTGGATTGTTGGCTGGAACCTACTTCTTCATTTACCAACGGGAACATGGAATGCAAGTATAACATAGCTGTTGTAGCTGTAGACGCCCCTAGGATATCGCCCTAGACGCCAAGTAAGAGCTTTCCAATTTAATATTGATAGTTGCATCTGAATAATGGCTGCCATATAACCTGCAAGAGAAATAATAATAGAACGCTCAAAAAATTCCAAAGGTGGATACTGAATACCACACAGTAACGTTCTTGCTCTGAAGCCATCTTTGTACAGTTGCTGAGGAGTTTCCGTCGCTCACTAACGAAAATTCTATTTGTTAACAAAATTTGCCTCGTAAAATTAAGCTTCGTCTAACATCAGCAGGCAATCAGTGATATTCGGGTTTTCAGCAAATAATCCTTCGAAACGTCACAAAAGTCAAGGCGTATTTCAATATCTCGAGGCAAAAGGCTTCGTACGACTTTTCTCTGGATGGAAATGCAGTCTTTCAGAATGAAACGAAATTTTTTGTTCGAAATACTGAGCGCTAATGCTTGTCGTTTAGAAAACCGTTTAGGACTTTGTAGTATAGATGATCTTGTCCTTTCAGCATTTTATGGTTCTTTCTTTTGGTTTTTGTTTCTCAGCTGAAGCAGTACTGAGAAACTTGTTTTATCGAGAACGCATGGCGACTTGATTTGAATTTAAATTTTATTATATTATTGAATAAATGCAGTTTAAAAATGGTTACGTCATTCTGTCTAACCCGCTGTCCGTTGCATATCTCGATGATATCACAGTATGTGTTAATACTCGTGCTAAACATGATAGAAATCTTGAAAGTCTGTTAAATGGAATGTCAAAATATAATCTTGCTAATAACGAGGAAAAATGTACCTTCTTATATATTGGATTGGTGGCTGGAACCTACTTCTTCCTTTACCATCACTGCACTTGGACTGCTGTTATAGCTGTAGATGCCCCTAGGATATCGCCCTACACGCCAAGTAAGAGCTCTCCTATTTAATATTGATAGTTGCATCTGAATAATGGCTGCCATATAACCTGCAAGAGAAATAACATTTAATTAAATAGTGACCATATTATATATTTAAAACACGTACTACAAAGGGGGATTCATTACCTATAGGCATTTGTTAAATCAAGTTGGGGTTACCAATTATTACTATCTACCTACTTATTCTACAAATTAAAGGAAAAAAGTACTTATTCGTTGTTATTTTGGTCACACTAGCATACCAAATTTATCCTTAAAAATCTTTTTTTTGAGCTAGCAGCATACTTCTTGTACAATTGAATTCAAATTTGCCTCCAGAATCAGAATTTTAAAATGGTAATATGACATGAACTTCAAATTACTCTCAGTCTAAACATCAATCAAAATTTATCCGAGTTATAAATTTTAATAATCATTCTTGCAACCGGATGTATCTAGTCGTGCGATAAATGTTATATTTTTATTAACTAATAAAATTTGAAACTAAAATGGCTGCATTGAAAACTGCATCAGATTATTTAGTCATATGTTACTGCTAATCAACGTTCTAGCAACCCACAATTACTAATTTTATCCAATTATTACAATTCGATAGCGGCTGCGGTAATAATAGTTTTAACTAAACGTTTGTATTTCATATTAAACAATTTATTTCACAAACATTTTCAACCGGAAATCTATTACGCTGGGTTGGTTTTGAGAGATACACTGAAATACGATACATTTTGTTTGTGATAGATACTACACTCACTTTAATTAAGTTAGTTTACTCTCATTTTAAGCTATATACACTCCCCGGCAAACATTTTTGACCTAGTTTGATGTTTTATAACTATTTTATATTTTATCCTATTTTGTATATAAATGTATTGTGATTTTTTTTTAATTATTGTAAACAGTAACATTTTTAGTTTAGGCAATATTATAAAGGGTCAAATCAAAATGTTGTCTTTAGTCGAACCTTCAATACACCTTGTAGCAAAATTGAGGCGGATAATTTTATTTGCTCTAATCTTAGATGTATTTCAAACATTTATTTTTTTAATCTCATTTCTTCTGTGAGCTGCATTTTTATAAAACGCTGTTAGTTTTAATTGATGACAAAGCGATCAATAATTACAGTCACTGGCGGCTTGTGATAATTTAAAAAGGGTGTTCCCTTTTTCCAATAATTTTATCGTTTGTAAGCTCGGATCAAAAATTTATACAAGCGCCAATATCGCTGTTATTTTTTTATTTAGGTGTATATTAATTGTAAATATTATTATCAATATCAACTGTTTGCAAGCAATAAAACTATTAATAAATATTTTAATTATTGTAGTATTTGTTCTGTTTTTAATACATTCAAAACCATTCATAAACATTATTAGTTATAGTCAGCTGACTTTTCTACATATTTTGAGATTCGTTTTAAATATATATTAGGTTATGTACGAAGCTTGACATTGATTTTTGTGTAAAAAATATATAAAGCTTTTCCTACCATTTTTCGTTTTTTTTTTTTTTTGTAAATTTAATCATTTCACAATTTGTCACACATATCAAGTAAAATAATATATTTTTTAAATACCTTTTATTGGCAAATAAACCAAGTGAACTAAAATGTTTATTTTATAAGATCAGTCCCATCACGATATTTAACATTACCCAGATACAAACTAGAATAAAGATATATAATTCGTGGCATTCTAAATTATACTCTCTCTTCACAGTTTAACAAACGCCCCCTTAACTCCCATTTTCAATCAGATTTTATTTCAGAACTAAAGGGCTTCTTCTCCTTCTAGAGTTTGATGTTTGCTAAAAATTTCATGTCGTTATCGCTTTTTGTTTTTCGTTTTTAATTTAAATTTTTTATTAATATCAACCCATCTTAACCCTAGAACCACAACGTGGAAGACTTAACTCACAGGCCACAACATGGGGTCACGCATGACCTCTTTTAAATTTAGGCATTAAATAACGAAATACGTCTGGCTTTTATTAATTTATTTCACAAAATACATTAACAAATTCTTGGAAACTACAATTTTTTACAGAAAATCGAAAAACGTCAAAAATGTATGGCTTGCACAAATACATAAACTATGTTCAGCATCTATATTTCTTTTGCAACTTACACATATATGGCGGCCCCTTCGGTCTCGTTTGCGTGGACAGATAGTACATCTTTCTTTTCCACTACGATTATCTGTGGGTTGCCTCATCAAGCATTCCAAGAAATTCATGGAGACTACAACGTAGGTTTCCGGGTAAACGTTCGTTTTGCACCCTTATTTTGATTTGGTCTTCTACTAGGGCCAACGCTAAATTTTTTAAAACTGTTCTTCTACTCTCTTTGATTTCATTTTTTTTTTGCAGTGTTGAATAATAAAAGTATTTCCACCACCGCCATCCAACATGCCGTAAAACAATCTAAGAGGCCAGCGCCTTGTTTTTCTTGCTACAGTCTTTGAATGGCAAATTTGGTCAAACGTGTCAACTCCACCTTTTGTTTTTGTAAAAAGTATTTATTTCAGAATAACAAGTTTGGTTTTTTTTTTCGGTACGACAGAAACCAGAGTCTTATTAGCATCAAAAGCAAATGCAGATGAAGGAATTTGCTGACACTTGGTTTCTAAATATGCTGCAGGAATGTATCTCTTATTTTTGCGTAAGGTACCAACCATTGTTAGTTTCTTTATAAGTAATGTATCTGTCAGTTCAATAGAGGAAAACCAGTTATCCATAGTTATGTTTCTGTTGGTATTTTTAATATCTTTTGATAGCCTCATAACATATTGTGTAGGAATAGATCCTCAACTTGGATCCCTAGTTTCTTTTTAAATGTACGGTATCGCAGAACACATATAAAAAGTTTTGGCATCACACATCATAACGACCTTTAGGCCATATTTATCTGTTTTGCTCGGTATATCCATCTTGAATGGACATCGGCCTCTAAAACTCAAAAGTTGCTCGTCGACTGTAACATATTCAGACGGCGTGTAGCTGTCGTGACAATTTTTTACACATATATCCCAAATTTCTCTTAGCGCTGCAAGTTTGTCCAAAGCCTTTCTATCTGTTCTTGTATTTTTATCATCAAATCGCAGACAGTTCAAAAGAAATTCAAATTGATTTAGACTCATCGTTAATCGAAATATTGGGATCAAACATTTTCTTTACCATAGTTCTTCTAATGATAGTTTACTGGCTTTTAAGACACCAGCATAATACAGCAATCCACCAAAGCCAGTAATTCTGCTTTATTTGTATATTGCAAATATCTTAGTTCTGTTTTATAAGAGGCTCTTCGCAGCTCTATTTCTTGATTAGTATGTTCTACTATTATGGATAAAATGTTGTCAGAAAAAAATAACTCCCAAATTTGTTTTAGATTCATGTTGTCTAGCTTTACCTTTTGGCCCGGGTAAGTGGATTAAAATATCTTTTCTTGATGTTTTTGAAAACTTTGGACTGACAAGGATGTGCATACCACTTATATCCATTACGTCCATATATAGGTGGATATTTCTTATTTGGAGAAGGTGATGATGTGTTTTCTTCTAATGATTTTTCTTCTTATATGTTTTATATTCAATATTTTCTAATATCTGAATCTCATCTTCTTCTTTATCGTATTCCAAAACGCCATCTTCGTCTTCACTTTCGTTTTCACGTTCCATGTTTTCTTCATCTTCGCTTCCTTCTTCATGAAGAATTTTCCAGGGTTCCGCATCATTTAAAGGTCGTTTAGGGTCATCCATTTTATATTCCCTGCAAAGTATATGGTATTTCAAACATACATTATGAATATATATAAGTGAATAAGTCATAAAAGTTGTACCTACCGGAACAAAAAACTTCATACACAAACTACAACGTAGGGTCAAAAACGCAATAGTCATCAAATACTAGGTACGTGTCAAAGTAAACAGATCTGAACACACACTAACCGAGACAGGTTATCGTCACTTGAGGATAGCTGAACCTCCACCCGTCTGTCCAAAATACAAACAAGCGTACAGGCTTAAATGTAGACGTAAGGGTCACCGGCGACCCCACGTTGTGGTTCTAGAGTTAACCCCTTATTTTTAATCAGATTTTTTCAAAATCAATAGGGTTTGTCCCCTTATGCCTAAAATTTTCAAGTTGATATCATTTTTCGTTTTCGACTTATCATGCAGACAAAAAACATCACATCGGACAAAGTAAACCTATAATACATATAATCAAAGCTAAAACAATAAAATAATAGATTAAAAAAATAGTTACAATAAAAAAATTATAGTCAAAATTATTTAATGGGTAATCAGTGCCTCGGGGGTAAACTGCAGTCATTCTAGTCAACTTTTTAGTAGAGCAGACTGAATGTTGTTTGGACACTTTTGTGTTTCTTATTTACATATATCAATTATATTTCGACAAGAACTGGAGTTAACCCCAATTATTGTCACAATATGTTGTTGTGTTATTAAAAAATATATATATTATTGAAATTAAATAAAAAATAAATATCATAATAGTTTTAGAATTAAAATAAAATGTATTACCTTGAGAATATTATAACTAACTATAACTTATGGTAACGATATATATCAATTTAAAATATATGAAAATTATCCTATGTTCCTCAGTAACATTTAGCAGTAGTACTTATTTAAGGCAATGCTTTCCCTGGAACACCAGAAACCTAAAAAAAGAGACAATATTAAATATAATAAACATTTTAGATAATAATAAAGTAGTTTAAAATTGCAACACACTGTATATTGAAATAGGTAAAATCAGGTTGTCAAAACCAATATAAAAAAAACATGATGCCAACATCAATCATTGACTTTCAATAATTCAAATTATGTTAAAAACTACACGAACAATTCAATTATAAAGAATAACGAAGTCAATTATATGAAAGGAGTTAGAATTTGACATAATTTAAATAAACTCACCTCTAATTAAGTGTAGAATCAAATGATTATCGATAACTAGAACCTTGTATTTTCTATTGGTCATTATTAATTTGATCAGACTAGACTTTAGAGAAAATAGAAGTTTGTTGACGAAACAAAGGTAGTGGCAGTTTGTTGATTGAAAGAACATCCACATACAATTTGTTCAGAGAATTATTCCTAAAAAAGGATTGACAATAAGTGAAACTACTCCAGAATATTAAGTATAGTGGTATGTTTGAACAAGATGATGTAAAAGGTAGTGTATTACTGGTAATTTATAAAAATTTTATGCATACTCAATTCCATTTTGTTGCTATGCAACGTTTTCCACAATCCACAATATAAACATTGCGAGTTTGTTGGTGTTAAATTCTTTGGAGGAGTCCTGATCGGAGGATATCGCAGCAGAGACAACTCACAACTGATTTTTCATACATCATTGGAGGTACATATAGTATGTGTATCATTGAATTTCAAGATTTGTCACACAATAATGGGACATTGATTTTAACCAATGTATAAGGTATTTGTTCTTTGTTCATGTAAAGTTATGTTATTTTCTTTTGTAACAATTTTTCTAGTATATAAAATATTAATAACATTTGTGTTAACAGCTGATTCATTAACTTTGCAATTATAAATTATAATTAAAAAATTCAGACTTGTCACTTGTCATTGTCAATTATTTGCAAGGCAGGTATACCAACACAAGTTATCAATATTTTATATTTTTAAAATTATTATTAATTTCATTAAAGTTTATGAAGATGTATGAAAGGTTATCAATCAGTATAGATTATTAGAAGTTTAGGTGTTCTGTCTTTTTAATGTTTTAAAAGAAAATTTACTTATTAAAGTAGTTTAGTTGTAAAAATTCTGGGGTATTTTCATTTTCAATAGTTGGATGATTACAGAGTACATCACAAATAATTGTTGTTACGAGGACTAATGGATAATTAGAAACCGCGGAATAAATCAAACACTGAGATTTTTATAAAAAAAAACATATTGAGCAATAATACATTTGTTTTACAAATCAAGAGTATCAAGCTTAGTTTGAAATTAACCAAAATAAAATTTATTATGATATTTATTGATTCTTTGAATGTGGTATAAGATACAAAACAGGTAAGTAAATAAATTTTAATATTATAACAAAATAAATTATAATAAAAATTATTATTAACATAACAATGTATTGTTTACTAATAATCTAACTATTAAAACTTTTTTTAATATACATGACTTGTTAGTTTTGGTAACAAGTTTCTATGTTGTAATAACAATTTTTCTATGATATAGTGTCATATATCTCCAAAATGCCTCTATAAATAATACGACGTAATTTCGTTTACATTCCAGGTACTGATATCGGTAAATATTTAAGTCTTCATGATATAGGTACATACCTAACATAGACACAACTATTTATTTTCTTGAATTAATTTAGCCAAGTGCAATATTTATTTTTTATACAGTCTTAAAAAAATACTGTAATGTAAGTTTATCTTCCATTTTTTTGTAAATGCATGCGACACCATCATTCGAGTTAAATCCTCACCGCTACATCAGTCTGACACTGTTTATCAGTACCTCAAGCATTTATTGATAGGACATATTTCTATAACTTCAAATTAATTAGGGACAACCTACAAAATAAAACAATTATTCATAGAAAATTGTACTAGGGTCAAGAAATTAGCCTTGTTTGAATAAAATATATAATAAAATTTTCATACTTGTGAAAAACCTTCTGGTATTTTTTTTGTCTAGCAACTGCAATCTAAGATCTGCTTAAAATTAGGTAGTTTATATCATTGTAATAAGAGCTCATTTCTTGATGGAACTCAGTCATCGCTTTTTGATGCTTTTCCTATAAAAGAGTACCGATGATATTGTATATATTTACGCAGTTTTCTGTTTTAGAGTTGGTTATAAACCACACGACTATTTTGTAGAAACTGAAACAAAACAAAATATAAACATCTCAAAACTAATAGTAAATGTTATACCTGGAGCTTGGAGACGTGTTTCGTTAACAATCATTGAATTGACACACATACTTCCGATTTATTAAAGTCGCAGTTTTATTTAAACAAGGTTTTTAAATAAACACAATTAAAACTGTCTTATGGTGAATTTTAGAGTTTGTCAGCTTGATTCAAAACATCGAAATAAAATAATATAGAGAGGAGATAAACACTATTTTGCGATATGACAAGTGAACGCACTTTGAGTCGTATTTTGATTAATTTGATTGACTGAATGAAAATGTTTTTATATCATATAAGTCATGCTATTTAAAAAAAATGGTATTTATTCTCACTAAAACTGACAAACTCCACTTCCTCGAGTTTGACATATGACGTAAAACTGTGCGGACACTTTTAGTATCGTCATAGCATCTACTCTTTATTTTTTATCAATGATTGGAAAGTTAGTATGCGTCGCCCTACTTTGTGACGACACTTTGTGCATTGCGCAAATTAAGCTGATTTAAGTGATTTTATGTTTGTTTTACTACATTTCACGGATCAGTTAACATGCGAAATCTCTTTTTGGCTAAAGACTTTCAAAAACGCTCTCACTCCTTTGGGCTCACTTATAAAAGAGCGCCACGGAAACGCGATTAGCCAGAGGACACTGGCGTACCTAAAAATAGATATTAACACGTATCAAAACAATAAATTTATTAAAATTGAATTAATATTTTTGTTATTTATTTTAAAATTATATGTTTTTATGAAATGTAACTGGGTGTTCACTGTACAAATGAACCAATGGAGAAACCGCCCCTGGTAATAGTGGTCATTCTCCTTCTGCCAGTCTTGTTGCCTAGTAAAGCTTTCAGTCTGTAAATACCTGTGTTAAGCATCTCGAACTGTAGACTGCGGAATTCCCAGAGTACGAGCGACATAACTTTTAGTACTTCCATCCTCTATTAGAGTAACAATTCAACCCAAGTCTGCTGTAGTTAATACCATTATAACAACACAACAAATTATAATACAATAATTGCCTATTTTGATAATATTTAATCTCACCGAAGAAATGAGATAATTGGATGAATCAAAAAACAAAATATTTGGAATACGTTTGAAATTACAGCAACCAGTAGGTATGTAAACAATAGCTATTTATGTATTAAGAGCGAAAAGTGATACTTTGCTGATTGAAATTTTGGCCGCACGACGCGTAGCAGAGCGCAGCCGTCTGTCGAAAGCGGCAACGAACTTTTCGCTCAAAATGCACACAAGATTTTTTTTACTACCACATTATTTTTAGAAATAGATATAAAAATTGAAAATTTGTCGTCAGTAGTGTGTAATGTGTTACCTATATCTAAGTTAATCATGAAAAACTGAGTTGATATTCTAAGAATGTTAAAAACATCAAACTTACTTACAAATAACTTGATAGTCATTTATTAAAAATAAATATTATTATATTATATCTAATTTAAATTAGGCGAGTAATAAAGCTGACAAGTTTTCCGCTCGGCGAGCGACAAAGTTGTCACTTAATGTCAGTTCGCGAAAAACATCAACTTTGCTTAAAGGCCTACTTTGGAGAGTGATCGTAGAACAAATTATTTAGCTCAATTTTGCTACAAGGTGTTTTGAAATTGCGCAAATAACAACATTTTTATTTACCCTTGTATAATATTGCCTAAACGAAAAATGTTACTTATTGCAAAATCTAATTGGGGTTTGATATTAGTGCATCTTCTATAATACTTAAACCGATTTTGAAAAATATTGTAATTCTCAAAACTAGTAAAAGTACTGCACCAAATATATACCTAAAATCAACAATTTCCTTGTCTATTAATTTACAAAACCTCTCACGAACCTCATATCCTCTAGCTGCGGTATTTAGACTAGTCCCGCTAGAGATTCGTAAGCAGAATCGAGCCGGATGGATCTAAGGTGGCTTAGCCGACGAATTGCGTCATTGGTCTCCCAGAGGAATGCCTCGATCCCGGCACGGGAAATGGGAACACATTAGGAGCAACTATCAATTCAGTTAGGAAGAGGTAAAATACTCCTTACTGAAGTGCGCGAAATTGGTTAACATTTTAAGGTAATATGTAGTATGTGTATATTCCATCAATTTTGTTGAATATATTATCAGGTTTGCGATGAAGTAATCTTATTACTTCCGTGTAATTTTAAATAAAAAAAAATATGATGAATGCTTTTTACTTGTTATGTCGTATAGCTTTCCGACCTAGTGCGCCCATTGAGAATCTGAATAAATAGGACTAGCACCAATTAGAAAATATTACCCTATTAGGTACTTGTTGCTGTTTCCCTCCGTTTACTCAAGTCCGAAGATAAATATTTCTTGCGATCTTCTGCAAGTAAAATTCACAAAAATTCAATTAAATTTATTTGTTCGCTGAAAATATGCTAACGAAAATTTGTATAAATGCTATAACAATTACATTTTATTTGCTACTAAATATACTTCATCAAATAGATACGTAAAATCAATTTCAGGTATCTTAATATTCTTAGAATATTTCTCTTCCTTATCTTAAACTTCTCTCGCAGTATCAATCTAGCTATTTGAGCGTTGATTTTTATGGATGTTACACAAATATTTGAAAGTCCTTAAGCTTTGTTCTCAGTGGATTCCCCACAACTTGTCTTTAACTTAAAGAGAAGACCGTGTGAGATGGCGTAAATCTACACTAGTTTGCTTTGGTCGTCGGTCGTCTAATTTGGTGTATAGCATCATCACAGGTGATTAAACATCAGTATACTGCTATGATAAAAAAAACAATCGTCAGTTAGGAACTTTATCTTTCAGAATCCGAGACAAAAAGTTAGTTGCGACTTTTTAAGAAATTACTGAGCATGCTTTCACTGTAGCATTGGAGGATAGACGTACTGTTAATTTAAAAAGGTACACTACAGTTTCTTTGCCTTCGCTTATCCAAAAGGGTCGCGAAAAACGTCCAAGAGAAAGGATTATCCTGCTTGAATCAAACTAACGCTCGTGCTCACACTGCTGCTAGAACAAATAAGTATTTGAATGCCCAAAGAATAGAAATAATGGGTCGTTCGCCATATAGTTGAGATCTAGCACCTAATGACAAATGACTTATTTCCGCCGGTAAAGGATAAATTAAGGTATTTACGTTTTACATCGACTGAAGAAGCGCTTGAAGCCTTTAAGAATGAAATACACAAACTACGACCAAAAGATGCAAAAATGACTTGACTGGTAGGTGATTGCTATAAAAAATTATAAATAAATGCTTTTCGTAAATAAACTGTGTTTTACGTTACTAGGGTCGGCGGAAAGAGAACAGCCCTCGTATTTGATAAATTGTAGAGCTGTACATTTTTTTAATACACTAGATCCTATGTTTCTCAATTATTTGTATTGTAGTAATTTATTAAAAGGTAATATCGCAACAACATTAGTCCTTGTCATTTATTAAAGTTCAAGGTCATTAGACAAAACGGACACACTCAAAGCCTTATAGCCCAAGAGCCCATTGCAAAGAAAGTGTTTTCTTTTAACGATGTACTAAAGAAATGTGTGAATATGTTATATTCTGGAAAACTTCCGAATATAGCCATGAAATGGTTATATTGAATTGTATTTTCATTTATGCGTCTTAATCCCTTTGCACAGGTGCCGTTTGGTAAAGTCAAAGTTGTTACATGTTTTTGAAGCATATTTAATTTCGTTATTACATAACAACCGAAATTCTACTGTTGTGACGTCCTAAATAGATTATTTTTTAAATGTACACCCTATATTAAACGTATATCCATTAGCAGAATGCATCGACGTAGTAGGTAGGGGAAAGGGATGAGAAGCAGAATATATGAGGTTAAATATGCAAATTACTTTACAAGCAGGAGAAGCTTTAAAGCAGTGGAGTACCCAAGTGGATACTCTGTTGCCAAAACAGTGTATCAATTAACTAAATTTATTCCATAAAAATAATTTGATTTATGAGAAAAGAGGTTTATCAATATAATACAACTAGCATCATCTTTGGTGAGGTACACTTAAACAGTTCAGACTACAATAGCTATTGTGGGACTATTTTTCTTTTTTTTTACAAGGTTTGTACACAGTATTAAAGATAACCGCATAATTTTAACAATTGATGAATGCCTTATACGAGTATAGTTATTTATGTCCGAAAATCAATCTTTCTTTTTATTAACACCACCTAAACAAAAATCATCCATACCTAACAAAATAGAAAATTAGATGAGATAATATATGAAATAGATACTTGATATAAATTGACACATTCCGAAAACGGAAAGAGATATAAACATTCGGTTTTCACTATAGTTTATAAACGTACTTTCACGTGAACGCACGTCTCGTGGTTTCGTATACTGCGCATGATGCCCCAGAACGTACCTGGCTGATCTACTCCCCTTAGTCTTCATTAATTTAGTGCTGAATTTCATTCATCAATTTTAACCCTCTACCGTATAAAAATCCATATATGGATTCATAATTATTATATTGTTTTATGTGTCCGAAATTATATAGGCCAATAGAGGACACCAGATCTGTAAATTAATGACTCTCAGCATTTTACGTATATTTTTTAAACTTACGCATTCATTTCATTTATTAGTGCAACGTGTCTGTGTAACGAGGTGTGAAAGATTTATTGCAATTGTTTCCAGTTACATCGTCTTACTGTAGGTAAGTAATACATATTTTAATTTTTTTTTATTATTGGCATGTGTTCTTTACAGTCTAAGAGAAATTTTCAAATTATTTACTTTGGTTTTCTTACAAAACTAATATTTGTTTACCTGCCATATATAGCTACTTACGGAATAATATCTAGTTTTCTGCCAGCCATAAACTCCTTATGCAGTTTAACTTGAATGTAAAGTACGTATTGTTTTTTTTGCAGAAATGACTTCTAATCACTTTTATGGAACACTGAAGCATTCGAATGACATTCCAGGTGATGGATCATGTAGTGATGATGAAATTCTTAATAATTCAGATTCAAACGACGAATACTTACCGCATAATACTAAAAAAAGGAAAGATAACATAATTCCTAATAGCGAGGATGAAGACTCTGAAAGTGATACCGAATATTTATCTGATTCATCAGCTGTCGAAACAGATGATGATACGAAACTATCAATCTCAAACAAAAGTGTAAAGCTACAACAGAACAAAAGGTTATAAAATAAAATACCAAGGGTATAGAAAAACAAAAGGGTAAGACTAAAAAAGAGAAGGAAGTTAAGGTTACATGGATGGAGCAAAAATTGAAGGAGTATGATGAAGAACTTTACAAATTTTTGGATACAACTAATTTAACGGAAAGTATGTATGCACAGCAAAATCCTTCAGATTTCTTTTCATTTTTGTTTCATGAATATCTATTAGACATGATTGTATATGAATCCAATCTAAAAGCCATACAAGATAATATAAATAAACCTCTAAAACTAACTAAACAAGAACTCGAGCAATTTATTGGAATAACTATGGTCATGTCCCTAGTCAAATTACCTTCAACTAGATTATATTGGAGTGCCAGTTTAGGTCAGCCACAGGTCTATGAGATAATGACATGTAATAGGTCGTAAGAGATTAAAAACATTTACATTTTAATGATAACACTAAATTTATACGTCATGGTTTACCTGGGCATGACAAAATATTCAGCCTGACCTCTTATCGAAGCAATACAAAAACAATTGTTCCTCATACCAAAAGAAGAATATTTGGCAGTGGATGAACAGATCATACCAACCAAAGCTAGACATATTTTGAAGCAATTTAATCCTAAAAAGCCAAAAAATGGGGGTACAAATATTTAGTACTTTGTGGATCTTATGGTTTCAGCTACGATTTCGATATTTTTGCTGGTAAACAGAGCAATACCGTACCTGAAGGTGCACCAAACATTGGTGCGTGTGGTAATATAGTGCCATGTCATAAAAATTACAAAATTTTCTTTAACAATTGGTTTAATAGTATAAAACTCCAGGTATACCTATCTAAAAATGGTTTACTATCATTAGGAACAGCACGATGAAACCGGGTAACTGATTCCACAATGCCATCCGAAAAGGAATTTAAAAAACGTGGTCGTGGCAGTATGGCCGAACAGGTAGCTACGGTTGAGGGGGTAGACGTTTATGCTGGTATGACAATAAGCTTGTAAGTATGCTTTCGTCTTATGTTGGCTCTTCTCCTGTAACCCAAAAACAAATATATTTTAGAAAAGATCGCGAATATAAGGATATACCTTGCCCTAAACCTATTGATAAGAAACACATGGGGGGTGTTGACCTACTCGATTTAATGTTGGGTTTGTATCGTTTATATCACTTAATTATACCAACTAAAACCATGTTTGAAGATATTTTATTTTTTTTATTAAATGAATAAATAGTTCATGCAGTAGAGGGTTAACTAGTTTTGGTTCCATAACTTTCTAAAACATTTATATGGCTGATTTCTATATTGAATATGGCCTATACGTCTAATGGTTCTATTCCTACTTTTTGTGTATCCTGAACGTGAAATTAGCCATTACTCATTTTATTCTTATTTTCAGATTTATGTATGCGTTTTTCTTATTAATTTATTATTATTTTTTTCATTAATGTCCAATCTCATTTCTAGTGTTGACATTTTCGACTTTAAGGTAGCTTCTTTAAAATCCTTCTAACCAATAAAATTTAGTCACGCCCCTGTCCTGAATTCTGGATATTTACGAAGTAGGACTGAAGCAAGGTGAATGCTCCGAAGGGAAATTGTTAACGAAGTCCCAGGATGAATACCAATCGAGCTCGAAACGTCGGTTTGGTGACGCGAATGCGAGCGCGAACTGTTATGAAAACTCGTTGATGGAAGAGTATGTTAATGTTAAAGCGCGACATGGATATTGGAAAAAGTAGGTCGTGGCGTGGGTAGGTATTTTCATCACAAGGGTCTCTGATATTTTTCAGGATTTATGAATGGAATAAAGAATATAAATGGTTATGGTAACATAAAAGTGTTCGATAGTAAAATGATGGGAATAGGAAATAGTTTGTTTTCCACGTAAGATTTATTCTTAAAAAAATTAGAATGATTTGTCTGACAAGCACAAAATGTATGTACTCAAATAAAATTCTACTAAAGGAAAATTTTGATAATGTATTTCGTTTGATTGATATAAAATGAAACCAACAGTATAGTATCGATTTAAACACGGACCTTTAAAACATCACAATATTAATTTGAGAAATATCTAAAATGCTGCTAAAGTCGCGAGACCATTAATAACCAATACGGCTCCCTCACGTGAAACTGCATAACCAGCAAGCATCATTGCTTTGCAATCACTTATATTGATCTTATAACTTGTTTCAGTTGTAGGTACTAAGTTTTAAATATATATGGTACACATTATTATCTGTAAATAAATTATAAGTATTATTTTTAATCGTCGCTGAGTTTTATTAACCGAAAAGGTCTACTAGCAGCCATATTACTTTCTATGTATTCAGTTAGGTATATTTTAGTACGTCAAAAGAAGAAATAGCGTTTCATGCATAACTGCAATTCATTTTTAGCTGCCTACTTATGGAATTTGAATAGACTTCAGGTAAGTCATGAAATTAATGAACTAGCTTCAGTACCTATTTCTTTTATCAATAATTTCTAGGGAAATGTGACTATACAGATCAAAATAACAAGCATTAAAAGTAATTTTAAAAAAGCCGACTTCAAAATCGTGCAAATTCCGTTACCACATCTTAACCAAATTATATGGGACCACCCCTGACGTACTCCCTTACTAATAAAAAAAACAATCATAGAAATCGGAGAAGGTGGTAAAGAATTATCGCTAAACATACATAAAAAATTAAGAGTTTGAGGATTTTTCTCATGGACCCAATTATTAGATTTGGATCAAATTTATATGGGACCACCCCCGAGGTACCCCCTTATTGACAAAAAAATAATTATAGAAATTGGACAAGGTAACATACATCAAAAATGAAGAGTTTGAGGATTTTCTAATTATTAGATTTTGACCAAATTAATATAGGATCACCCTTGAAGTACCCCCTTTCTAACAAAAAAAGAATCATTGAAATCGGACATCGTATTAAAGAATTATCGCTGAACATACATAAAAAAAATATTTCGACGAATTGAGAACTTCCTCCTTTTTCATACATTTATTAAAATTTAACCTATACATATGTAGATTGTTTATTTACATGTTAATGTGTAATTTAATTAATTACGTCAATAATTAAGCTGTTTATTGACCGTTTAGCCTTGTTAATCAGGTACATGTATCTTCTTGGTGTCTGAGATTTTATCTCTCTCTGGGTTCTCTGTAATTTTCGTTTTGGAGGTTGGTTTTTGGGCTATGTGGTTTTGAAATGAATATTTCGGAGTTTTTACCACCCCTAAAAGAGAGTTCCATCAAATTACTTATGATAGGTATTGCTTGTAAAATCAAGATGATTATACACTTTATGGATTTGCGATACTTAAAGAAAAAGGCTCTAAAGTCACCTAGACACAATTTAAATTGTATGCACCTCTATATCTGGCTTTTTTTATGCTTTTTGGCCTATTAGTTATAGTTAGGATACTATTCTGCTTTACCATTATTATTGCTAGTGCTGTGTGTCGCCCCATCGATACATCTAGGAGACTTCGAGAACCCAAGTAAGATCTCCATTTTTCCACCTACCCGCTGCATGAAACTAACCCGCTATCTTTTGAAAGACCACACATACCCTAAAAAGAAAACTATTTCAGGGTTAATATATAATAAATCATTAATATATATTTTAGTATAGATTAGTACATACTTAGGTATTTATTTTAAAGGACTACATAATAATTTAAACGAATTGCAATAAAAGAATATTTGCACTCACCTACTCGATGTAAACAAGTAGTACTACTTGGGCTTGAGGGGTAATAATCTTGCAAATAGGGACCCTTGTAGTAAGTAGATAATTTGTATAAAAATAACGGGTTCATTTCTTGTTCTTGGTAAACTACCAGATTGTAACAAATTCTGGAAACACTTTATTTGTAGTACATTCTTTTCCTGTAACATAAAACATAACCATCATTTTAGTATTTGAGTAAAAACATAGGTAAATAGAGTTACTTGATTTATTTTCCACGTCCCAACTCCCCAGATGAAGTTTATAAACCTGAGCTAGCTAATATACAATTTTACCCCCTATCAGTCGAGAGGGCAATGTAATAGCCTGTTTGTGGATAGGCCTATGTTGAAAATAAGTGAAATCTTCTTTAATTGCGACTTCTATTTTATATTGTAAATAACTCCTTAGCTAACTCATCGCAATGTAAATGAGAATCTCTTCAATTTAAAAGTGGTATTAATCTGAAAATTGGAAGCTGTTGCCAAAAAAATAGGTATTCTGATGTTGTTTTCTACGTTTCCCACTGCCTTTGCTACCTCTTTTGAAGCCTCCTGTTGCTACCTCATTTGATACCTCTGAAACAGATAGAGAACAACCACAAATAACTCTTTACCTCTGATTCAGCGATTGTTTTCTGTCCACTCCTTGACGTAGACATTTTATTGAATTTTCCATGCATTTATATATAGGGCCAGTTTCTAGCTACTATTTTCTTAATATTATCGATTTATCTGGTTTATAGTCGTCCAGAAAATCCCTACTATGTAATTATGTTTGTCAATCTATTTTCTTTTTAACAAGCTACATGCCATACCATTTTTTTCAGCCCTGTTTCAAGCATGATTTCTTTTATTGTGCTAACATAGACTATTTCAATATTACTTATACATCTTCTATCTCAAGCCAATGCATGTCCCTGTGATGCAGAATTGTGAGAGACATATTTCGCACGCCTTTGAGCACAAGAATATCAAACTATGTTTGCATATTCTAGCAGCGGTCGAATGTTTGATTTATATAGGCTTAATGAAGGTATTTAAATCAGGTTGTTGAAAAGCTTTGAAGAGTATCTTAGTAACTGAATTACCTTTTCGAACAAGTAACTGTATGTGCTGACCAATTTATATTTTTGAATACAGTTATTCCCAAATCTACATATGAGAAACTGAACAATTGGCATAATTTAGAGAAACTAACCATAGGTCAAACCAATGGTTCATCGAGAAATACAAATAGAGGAAGACAAATTGAATAATGACCATCCATATTTTTTCTAATCACACAAACCATAAATTTTAAATATACAGGGTAAATTCTAAGTTGATACTTTTTTATAAAAGTCGTTAAAATATGAAACTTACATTAGTGAATTCTAAAATGTAACCAATACGGTCCATTAACTTCAGTACAAACGCAATTCATGTCTTCTCGCATCGCACGCTATTAAAAAAATAAAGAAGATTAAATTACAATAAAGCTGGCGCATGATTCATACAGAAAAATCTTAAAAAATACTTCTAATTCAACTTAATTTTTGATAAACAATTCCCGGCATTCATTTAGATTTTTTAATTCTTTGAAACTATTTGAAACTAATTTAATTGTGAGAATTAAAAAAAATAGTTTTCTTATTAGCGCAGAGGTAGAGCGCTGAGTTGCGGTGCGGAAGATTCGGAGTTTGTTTCAAGTTTATTTTATTTTATAATTTAATAAAATTTTTAAAACAGTTATTATTTTTAATTATTAATTTTTAAGATTTGTAAAGTTTCTCTTGTTACATTTATAAATTATCGTACTGCCTGGTACTTTTCATAATTATGTAATGTAATGTATTATTTGTAAAGAAAAAAATATAGTACATAACTCGCTGGTAAAGCTACTGTGTTTTCGAAAATTGTTGACTTGTTCTACTCGGTAATTTGCCCTTTATGTTTTACATCTACTATTATTTCACACAATTAATTAATCTCATTTTTGATTAGTCTAAATATTCAATTTCAACAATCCGTTCTCCCTCCATCCCTACGAAATCCCTCTGTGCTTTGACCTTCCCTTGTCCCTTCTGTGGCCCTTTAAGATATTTTCAAAGCTTTTGCTATTACTGGGGCCTTTCCTTTGCCTTACCACCGCTGCATTGTTTCGTCAGGAATGTAATTTCGTCTTATCTCTGTTAAATTAATCGCACTTCATAAAAACCGATTGTAGACTAATTCCTGTCTCAAATGCCGCTGATCCAGAAGGGATTTGTCTTGTGGCACGCGCTCAGAAACGTACAGGGTCGGTTGTTTGAAAAAATGGCGAGTGAGATAAGGGGATTTGGGTTTTATATTAAATACGTATCCCAAAAAATAGAAACTAGAGTAAAATATAAGAATTTGCATCCAGTATTCTTAAAAATTTGAGTTGATTGGGAAAATATCATCAGTAACGACAGGAAAAAATCTTCGAGCATATATTACT
The DNA here is from genome assembly GCA_927349885.1 of Psylliodes chrysocephalus. Lineage (NCBI taxonomy): Eukaryota > Metazoa > Arthropoda > Insecta > Coleoptera > Chrysomelidae > Psylliodes > Psylliodes chrysocephalus. The sequence continues at coordinate 52,566,209 of OV651818.1, read as the reverse complement.
AGAGCCATCGTCCAAATGGGCTTTGTTTTGGTACAGGGGGGAAAAATAGTGTCCAGCATTCCCATTGGTCCGTTTCGTTTTGCTTGGCATGTCAAATCATTCGAAATTGTCAGAACTGTCATTTGATTTTTGATTTCCATCAATTTCTAGCTTATTTTTATAGTTTATGAGTGATTTTTTGTATTTTATTACTTTAGTGATACAAATTTAAACAATGGTAAGAGTTTGTGTAAGTTTTAAATAGAAATACGAAAAGGCATCGCCAAGGTCATTTTACAAGTAAGTAACCATTAGCGTCTCTACCATTTTTTTAAAAGAAACATAAGTACCTACATTTTATGAAAAAGGCCGTTAAACATAAATTTAAAATAAATGGTAAATTTAGTGAATTAAATTTAAAGAACTTGTATTATGTATGAAGAATATTGTTTTAGGTTTTGGACTCTGCTGAAAAGTTAAAAAAGAAATTAATCATAATTTTTCAATATTAACAAGCTTTTCGTTTTTAAGTCATTTTATTATGATAATGTTAAAGATGTTAAATCAATAATTTTTGTATTTTTGTAGGTTTCCAACTAATCCTGCCGAAAAACGCATTTAGTGAAACATATTGAAACTAGAAAACATTTCAAATAGTGATGTTTTATGTTCCAATCATTTTTCTGGATATATCTTTATGTCAAAAACTGGATGCGGAGGAAGAACTAGATTAATTCCAGGTGCATTGCCATTTAGATTTACTAAGGCCCCAGAAGAAGATGAATGTAAAAGATAAAGAACCCTGCACTTTTCTTGTGGGTTAGTTGTTCAACATTTTTAATTTTTCAGTGATGATCTGAACCATGAAGCCTCTGTTGCAGAAAAAGAAAATGCAGAATAAGAAAACATATAAGTAACTAAATACTTTTTAATACAACATACATTTTATTTTCAAACACTTACCTATTATTACCTTATTTTTTATAAACCACAAAAATTGACAATAATTATTTTTTATTAAATAAACCTATGTTTTTTAATTAACTAGACTGCTAATTGTTAAGGAATAAGCAAAGCCTATTGTGAGTTTTTCAATAAAAAAGTAATTTTAAGCTTCTCTTATTCGTACTCCTAGTCATTAAGAAATAATCGAAGCATAATACAGTTTTCCAATAAAAATTAAGCTTCATTTGTTAATGACTGGCAGTTCAAATGTACCTAAGTACCTAAGTATTAGCTTGAGTTCTATTTGTAGTATATTATTTAGTAATCTATTTTTTATTTTTAAATATAAGCTCTTTATCTTTTTTATTGCCTATTATTTCATTTTTCCGTTATACACTTTCTGATGTTTAAAAAAAATCTGATATATCTAACACAAATAATATTAATAAATAATAATAGATTACTATTACTAGATACCTACTTAAATAAGGCAAGTTTATAAAATATGTGCATAATTTAAAGTATTTTAAAGGTATGTATTAAATTTATTAATTATATTAATTACAAACCCCGTAAAAATGATGCGACACTGAAAATAGTGTCTACCTATTTCCCCGCATAACCCAAACAAACTCTGTTGAATGTGGACTCTATGAAATATATAAATATGCTCGAAGGAAAAAATGCACCAAAAAATATAAAAAAATGCGCATTTTAATGCAATTGATTTGCGAAAAATATGCAAAAGTATTTAGGAAAAATGCAATGTAAAAATGTACCATTATCTTGAAAAGGCACCTAAAATTACATAATACTTATCTAAACTCTAGCATACATAAGTATATTAACAAATACATATTCTATTTATTGAAATTGTTCAAAGCATTGACAACTATACATTTTTCAAAATGTTTGACAAGAAAGTTTTGTTTGTCCTTTATCCGTACACATATGTTTATACACCGAAAATCTTCGTTCTACATCTACCTACATAATTCAAATGGGATAAAATATTTAAATTGATTCCCGTGTTTGATTCAAAGTCTCTTAACAATAGTTTTATAACTTTTTTTAAAATTTGAAATCCCTCATTTTTTTCTAGCACAGCCTAATATTTATTTAAAATAATTTTTCCTATTTTTCCTTGAACTTTTTGAAATGCCTTCTCCGCATTATCTATTAATTCAACAGCTTCAACTAAAGATACAGATGTATTTTGTAATTGCACAAGGACTTTTGACACAAAGGAATAATTTGATTTTATGTAAACAAGTTGATGTGGTAGTTGTTCATTTTTAAATAACTCTTTAGACTCTGAAAGAGCATCTGAAGAAGAATCTGTTAAATCAAGAATGGATTTTTTTATTGATTATTAATGTTCCGCATAAAATAAAGCTGCATCAAGCCATGTGCCCCACCAGGTTATTATTGGTTTAGGTGGTAGCGGGATATCTGGAAGATTTTCTTTATAAAATTGGATTCTTAATGGAGATTTAAGAAAAACTTTTTTAATGATTATCGATTGGAAACTGAGATCTTATACATTCTGCAACTCTTTTATTACCGTGAGCCACACACGTTACAAGGATAAGATGCTCATAATTTTTTTTTTAAATTTTGTGCCACTTTAATCATATAAAAGTATAAATTTACTAGAAGGGACAAGAACAGGTAAAAAAAGTTAGTTAGTGAATCCTGTACAAATCTAGTCACAGTTAAGTTGTTTGTTTTTACAAGATGCTTGGATGATATGAGGTGTGCTTTTCCTGGTTTATCTTCATGTAGAACTCCAATTAATAAATATGCCATACATCTTCCACAAGATTCGGTGTTTCATCAATTACAATATAAAAGTTGTTATCAGATATATTTTTACTTTCCTATCTGTATACAGATATATTACTTTCCTATCTGTATACAGATATAAGGAAAGTATAGGAATCATGATTTTTTTCGACCTCGAGTTTTTGACGGATTTTTACGTTTTGAGGTCCCCTGAATCCGTTTTGACTATTTTCGCGATGATGTCTGTGTGTGTGTGTGTGTGTGTGTCTGTGTGTCTGTGTGTGTGTGTGTGTGTCTGTATAACGCATAACTCATGAACCGATACACAGAAAAACACCAAATTTTAAACTTAAGCTTTGTTTCAGCGTCCAATGAGCTGATTAGATTTTGGGCAGAGTCGGAACATCTGGGGGGGTACTTTATAGGTGGTCATTTTTATATTTTATGGAATATATCTGTTATTTACGTTTGGAGAAGAAAATTCTTCAAATAAAAGTTACTTCTAATATAATTATCTATAATTTTTGTTTAATGCAAAATTTTCCTAAAATGGTCCGTATTCGAGAAATTTGACAAAATGTAAAAAAAATAATTTTTTATAAAAATTGTTCAAATAAAAGTTGTTTGTAATATAATTTTCTATAATTTTTGTCCTATACATAATTTCTCTAAAATGGACCGTATTCGAGATATTTGAGAAAATGTGTAAATTTCGAAATTTTAAGAAAACTCAAAAACGGATAAAGGAAAAAACATTAAATTTTAAACTTAAGGTTTATTTCGGCCTGACGTGAAATGATTAGATTTTGGACAAAGTCGGAACATCTGGGGGGGTACTTTATGGGAGGCCGTTTTTATATTTTATGGAATATATCTGTTATTTATGTTTGGAGAAGAAAATTGTTTAAATAAAAGTTACTTCTAATATTATTATCTATAATTTTTGTTCTATGTAAAAATTTCCTGAAATGGTCCGTATTCGAGAAATTTGACAAAATGTGCAAAATTCTGATTTTTATGAAAATTGTTGAACTAAAAGTTGTTTGCGATATCGATTTCTATAATTTTTGTTTATATATGATTTTTCTAAAATGGACCGTAATGGAAAAGTGCTAAATTTAAATTTTTCTGTACACAGAAAGAAATAGATTAATGCAGCGGTTTTGCCAGACTAAGTATTGTAATACTTATAGGAATATTGATAGAGAGTAAGCAATATCTTACTACTATAGTAAATCAGTCAATTAATCCCTATATTTTTTATTTCATTACCGCGGTAGCATACTCGAAAACAAAAATTCTTATAACGCCGACTGAATGACTTATAACCAGCAGATTCAGTTTTATACAATCTGATATCTATTATCACTCTAAAACGCATTATAATCTCAGTGATCCCGTTTTATATTCCATAACACCCTTTCTGTTGTCATTACCAGAAACATACAGATTTTTAGTGGTGGGGGACCCGCTACGCCACTAACCTATTAATTATTGGCTACAATTTGCAGTCTTTTGTCTTAACGTCGTGTGTGCACGTGTGTTAGTTTCAGTTAGGTATGTGAGCCAGTGTTTTTCTTGTGATCTTGTGTAACATGGAAGCTTATTTAGAGACTATTATTGAGGCAGCGGTTCTTTACACTGACGTCACCACTTTCTGAGCTAAAACAGAAAGTTTTTATGTTATTTTATTTTCTTCTACGCACATGAAAATGTACAGTGTGTCTTTTAAATAGTGAAATAAAAACTTTTTATTTTGTCTCATTAGAAAGTGGTGACATCAGTCTAAGAAACTACTGCCTCAAGATTTTTTTTATTTGCTATCCAGTGATAATATGGTATTTTTAATTACATGAATAATAAAAAGTCATAATTTAATATTATTGGTTGCTGCCAATGTTAAACATTTGTATATTAGGTCATAATTTTTTCACAATAAAATTAGAACATGAAAAGTCCACAAAATTCTCATTCATTTATATGTACTTATTTATATTTAATATACAGTATGTCCCCTTAGGTTGGAATCTTATGGAAAACATTTTTTATTATTAATTTTAGGGAAAAAAGTTATTCTTCATAAAAAGTTCTGCATTATCTAAAACCTAGAATACAGTCATCAAATATCAAATTTTTTTAGTGTTATACGAGGTTTGTCAAAAAGTATGAGTTTTACTCAAGAGTAAAGTACCTTTATTATTTATAAGACTTATTAAATTTGATATCTGATGGTTGTATTTTAGGTTTTAGACCATGCTCGACTTTTTATAAAGAATAACTTTTTTCCCATTATTATTTTTTAGGAAAAAAAGTTATTTTTGCATTTTTATGTTTTATAAAAATATAATTATTGTAAAATAAATGTTTTTAGGTAAAATTTTGTATTTTTTTTTAATAATCATATAAAAGGAAATCGAAAACAAATTTATTGCTCTGCTAGCCAAAATAAGTAAAAAGTGGCAATTTTAAACATTTTAGTTTATTGTCTAGCGGGCACAACAATGAACAAATTTTAATAAGTTTTTAATTATAAGAAGATGGTGGGTTATTATACAATTATATTTCAAAATTTAAGGGCTGCTATAAAAAATTGTAATATCTATCAAATGTACAATTTCTTTATTTCAATCCGTAATTTTTTGATGATAAATCTATGGCAAATTAATGTTCATTCCACAATCTTCTAATAACCAAAAATTTATTTAAATTTGTTTATTCCTGTGCCCGCTATACAGTAAACCAAATGCTTAAAATTATCAATTTTTACGTATTTTGGTTAGATTTTAAATATAGTATAATCGCATATCCACTATAAAACTAGTTCATAATAACTATGAGAACATTTTATAAACAGTCGTGTTCTATGATATTATGAGAATATAAGTGAATAATAATCCGTATGACAATAGCTTATAAACTTTAAAGCTAGTTTTATTATCAGTACATTTTTTTACACCTCTCATAGAGTAGTTCACTTATTTTTATATGGACGATTGTATAATAATAATAAGACGATTTCACTGTCAATAAGTAATGCATTGGTAACCTTTAACAAACCGTGTTGTATTATGTCTATAGTCCGTATACTAACGGTTATGAAAGGTTCTAGCAATTCTTGTTCTATATCAGCAACAGCTCGTTTGGCTGTCCCATATAGTATACAACAGTTAAATAAAGAGTACGAGAATTCTGGTAATGATTAGACCGCATTTCTTTCAGTGTATTTTCGTTTTCAATGAATATCTATAGAAAAATGTTTCGAGGTAGATGTATGTGGAAAATGTATATATTTAGTTTATCCTCTAAACATTTATAGAGATGCTGCAATAGGTTGTACAAAATAACCGGAAAATGCCTATAATAACTAGATAGGAAAGTCATGTGTTGGACACATCAGATTTTTTATACACACCATTGTGTCTTTATATATACAATCGATATGCTTTTTTCTTAGTGTAGATTCATCTGGTACATTGAACTTGCAATAATTTTGCAAAAATGACTTTAAATTTACATTATTTAATTTATTTAAGGGTATATCTGCTGAAAGCATTGCTTTGCATAAATCTTCGTTAAACAGCATTTGGATGTTTTTTCTGCGAACTTTGTTGAACACAATTTTTTTAAAGTTTGCGCTTTCTTGGAATTTTCGCAATGCTGCAATGTGTTTTGATGTTTTTACATGTTGATCCACGATGAACTTTTTGTCGGTGTGGATCTTAAACAACAGAAAAACGCAGGTTAAATGATTTGCTTGTTAGGACATGCCATGAGAAATTAAATATAAGTCGCAATTTCTAACAAGGAATATTTAGGCATTATAAATTAAATGGAAATTAAATTATTATGAAGGTAGGTAAAGAGTATATGTATAATATGTATTTACAATTTTTGAGCACGCTGTGCAAAATATATTGCCGCCGTCCCATGAAAGCTCTGGAAGCACCTTTACACTGAAAAAAAATTGTAGAACAAATTACTACAATTGTAGATATTTTCTCTACAATAAATAGTACATATAGGGACAGGGACAATTTGTAGTAAAAATTTCCAAATATTTGTGGAGAATGTATTGTAGAGTTATTATCTACAATATTTAGTAAAAAGATTCAAATGCATCATAAGAATTGTTCTACAAATTGTTATAATTTTTGCTATTCATTGTATGAATTTATATTAAAAATGTATTGCGTTTTATGAAAATAAATACGAAAATTTACCACAATAAATAGTAAAAATTCATACAAATTGTAGTAATTTTTAATAAAATTTGTAGTAGTATTCCATAATTATTATAATTATAACCTAGAAAAAAATGTTCCTTAATAAAATATTCAATTTATTGTTTTAATATAAAAGATACAACTTCTTAATTACATTATGTAATAAATAACAGTAATAATAGCGCCCTCAGTCTCAGTTGGCTTTTCTGCACCTGAAAAATATGAAATAAAAATTAATACCAATTGAATTGTTCATACCCTTAAAACGGGGATATTTATCACCTTTATACTGATTTGGATATTTAATGACTAAGTCAGATAACTAACAAAAATGAGAAAGTAGGTATGTCACAATTAAGACAAAAAACATCATTGAACTTGGCACAAAATTCGATCGTTGGCCACAACTATTTTTTTTAAATAATCTACTAAGGTTATTTAAATTAGTTATCTAAAGGTAAATTATTCAGAAACAATAATAAATGTACTTACCACCAATAGAATTTATTATTAAAATTTTCTCAAACGCATCGGTGCTTATAATATAATAATGTGTTATAGGTACTCGTATATGTACCATGCTTAGTTATGTGAACATGGCGAACGGCTACTGCTGTCTGGCCATTTATGATCAACGTCAGAAAACGTTGGCCAATAGCAGAATTCTGTTTTGTTCACATGACTTAGAATTTCTACAATATTATAGAATATTTTTGAAGAAGGGATGTAAAGTATTACTATTTTTTGTAGAGAAAATTACTATTTTTTGTAGAGAAAATTACTATTTTTTGTAGAGATAATTATTAATATTTGTACAAATTTTTACAGAAGTTAGTAGTAGTAATTACGATAATTGTAATAAATTTCTACTTCTACAAACAATAGTAAAATATACTAAACATTGTGGAATTCTTTCCTATTGTTGTAGCATTTTATTCGACAATTCAATTGCTACAATAATTAATAGTTTTTAACTATAAATTGTAGTAAAATTTTCTACAAATTGTTAAGTATTTTTCTACAAGTCTACTACTACAACATTGTAGTAAAATTTTCTAGTCACATTTTTTTCCGTGTAACCACAATTGTTTAAATTAAAATTTTGGCATTTTTTGGATAAATGTATTCGTTACACTGATAAAATAATACAAAATAACCCAAGGCCGCACAAGACACGAAATGAACTTCAGCTTTTCAACATCTTAAAATCTAAATTCTCGTATACCTACTTATCCTCACACAGAGCTTACAGGTTTTTCCAATCAAATTGTCAAATTATCCGTAATGTTATCCTACGGGCCAGGTTAGATAAGGGATTAATCTCTTACTGCATTTTTCCGGTCCTTGATCATCAGGCAAACAGAATTAAACATAAAAATGGTGGGTAATATTTTAATAATCACCAAATAGCGTTCCTGTACCGTGAGGTCTTTGAAGCCAGATGTTAAAAAACTTTATAATTTGAAAATGTTAACAGTCTCGATTAAAAATATTCAAAATGAAGAGATATACTAAAAATTAGTGATGCCGCGAGACGAGAGATTCTCGTCTCTTGTCTCGTCTTGTCTCGTCTCGAACGAGGCGAGAGAGACATTTTCTCTCGAAAACAGATTCGAGACGAGAGAGTGTCATCTCTCGACGAGAATTTCTCGTTTCTCTCGTGCTTTTTCGGGCTCTCTCGAACAATTTTCTCTTTGCTTATTTGAAATTTTCAATTGCTTATCGTAACTTAAAATTTTAACACATTAGATTTCGAGATAGTCAAAAAGTTAACTATAACACACCTATTCTATATATATATTAAATGGTAAAAAATAATACATGTGTTATTAGGATTTTATAAATAGTGATTTATAAGAAAAAATATTTCTCATTTCATTTATTTAAAATTTATACAATCATTTCTTATATTTAATCCATTCTGCTTTTCTGACGTTACTTTTGAAAATAAGTTGAAAATTTTTGAGCGTTGTTTCGAAAAACTGTCAAAGAAAAGGTAATACAAACGACTGTATTATATACAGTGATGACGAAAATTGTACCTACCCTCCTCTATTTTAACTTCTAAATGAAAAAAGATAATGACAAAACAAAAACGAGGTAAAACTCAAGAGATATTATATTTTTGTTACAAAGAGATGCACATTACTTGAGACACGTAAGATAGAGGGAGTTACTAGCTTTAAATTTTCTAATGGAAAGTAGGGTCATGTGATACCTCATTTGAAAAATATTTTCTATATTTTTACGTTCATGTAAACAGATTTAGGTATTTATGTTTTTACAGAAATTATATTAAATAAATTCATAAAGTAGGTTAAATTCTTTTTATTTATTTACCGCTTCAACCTCAAAGGATCATTACCGAAGGTACAATACCTAATAAATGCTGTTTTTTTACAATAGTATACAATGGATAATTAACCTTTTGGCTAGTACAGAGTAAATGTCAGTATATTTTATAAATTTAAGTAATTTTTTACTGTTAGAGGGATTTAACACTGCAAAAATGGCAATCTTTTACATTCTTGATAACTCTCGTATTAACAATTATTGTTTATTACTAAGGAAACGCTTCTCGTATTTACTAAAATAAATAAATTAAGAATATCAAAGGTGATATAAAAACCACTTGACGTATTAAATTTTTCATAACTTCTTAGCAAAAAAATTCTCTTTTAACATTATCTAACATTTCTAGGATTATTGCGACACACGAAGATTATCTAGAATGTAATTTTTGTAAAAACAAAAAAAATTAAGTGTGCTTGGACGTAAATATAATCAAAATATCTTTCAAATGAGGTATTACATGACTTTACTTTAAATTAGAAAATTTAAAGATAGTAACGCCCTCTATTTTACTTCTTAAGTAAAGTGCATCTCATAACAAAAATATCATAATGTTTCTCTAATTTAACATCGTTTTTGTTTTATGTCTCTATCTTCTTTTATTTTGAAAACATACTACAAAATCCTTTCATTTGACATCACAGAATTGCATTAGAAACATTCTAGCTTCCAATTTAACCTCTTCACCTCCTCGTCTAACTCGACTTACAAGACAAAGTATTTTCGTTTTTAGTTAACGCCTAATCTGGGCCACTTATTAGTTCAAATTTTAATTGTAAAACGACTTTGACAGACGGACAGACAGAGAGACATAAGTGTTTCTTATTGCCAAATTTGGGTAATAATGCGCAAATTACTTGAATAATTCTTTGTTTTTATCTTACAAATTTTACCGTTTTTCATGTATCGTCTTTTTCAAATTTTATCACGAGAGAAATGAGACGAGACCAGACAAGACGAGAGAAAGGCTCTCTCGAGCGAGAGAAGCGCATTCTCGTCGAGACGAGAGAACAATTTTCTCTCGCCCTACGAGACGAGACGAGAGAGGATTCCCTCTCGTCTCGTCTTGTCTCGAGGGATTACTACTAAAAATTTTACCCCTAGAAATATTTCGGTTTAATTGCCGACAAAAAGACAAGTGATAAAAGCTGTCTTGAAAACGTCATAACCCCATAACAGAACCGTTATACATTCAGCAACCTAAATGTTAACTTGAGTAGAAGATTTGATCTCAACTCATGTATCGAATCTTTTTCCGATTTTTCAACCATTTTCTAACCACCACTATTTCATCCACAACACTGGTGGTAGTCCTCTCATTGTATAATTTCTACCCATCATAATGATGTCTCTACTTTTGTATCCCTTGTATTAGTTTATTGGTCTTTATTTCAAACACGTGTGCTTTTACAGTTATTGAATGTCTTAGGTATTTTCTCTTTGGATTAATTGCTTACATTTATTTAGATCAAGGCCCTTCTTTTATGTAAAAGTAATTTATAGGCTTTCTTTACCCTCATAGTATTTCATCTAGTAGAAAGACTCTTTATAATCTCGCTCAAGGTGGCGCTCAAGTCGAGCATTCATTTTGCAATAAAAAAGATGAATTTACAAACTTCTCAGAGACAACAAATGTTGCCAGATGTACTTAATTTCTTTAAGTATATTCTCTGTACCAATTCTGGTTCTCACGAACGTATATTTGTCGAAAATCCATATACATAACGTCTTTCCCAAAGATTATTCTATTAAAAAAACCCGTTCGTCAAAACTAAATATAATTCATTAGTCAAACAAGTAAGTAGATAAATCCTAAATATGGCCTAGGGAAAAATCTACTACATTTATTGAACAATTAGTCCCTGCTTCTTGTGATAATGAGAGTATCCAAACTCGGAACAATTTTGAAAAAGAAAACTCTAGAAAGAGAACGTTTTGGTTGACAACTTAAATTCTACTAAACAGGAACAAATTTAATTATAAGTATTTGTAAATAATGAAACTCGTCCCTGAAGATGATGTATTGATTCTTGAAGAGTATCCAAACCCGGAACAATTTTGAAAAGGAAAATTCTAGAAACAAAAGTTTTGGTTATTGACTTAAATTATACTGAAACTCTATATCCTATAAATGAACATCTTTATGAACGGGAAAAAATTGAACTAGACATATCTGGAAATAATGAAACCCATAAATTAAGATTTTCTAGAATTCGCTACTCTCATCGGTATCTTAGTTACTAATAATATATCAAAAATAAACATGGGTAGGGATGCTGCTAGACGAGACAAGCGAGATGAGAGAGACGTCTGTCACATTCGTTTTACTTCGAGCACATACTTAGATTTTCTTTTACTATACGGAGAATGGTCGCACTGCGCAGCTTTCTGAGTGCCTTTTAAAAGGAGATAGAAAACTGCGCCATTTTGAATCCTTATTACGTGTTGCCTACATCTTGGCGCAATATTTTTAATAGGTGCGTTTTAATCATCCGCTTCTGCTTCGGAATTGTCCGTTTTCTTGTTTTAATCTGACAGGTTAAAACGACTAAACCGACAATTCCGAAAGCAGAAGCGGATTATTAAAACGCACCTGATATTTTGCTTGCTGCTGTCAGTGTCAGTGAATATTATTTTTAAAGTCACAGTTTATTGCCAAAGAATCAGTTAGCTCACTCGGACCAGTTGAAAGTTCCAAAATAACATCCACTCCAGGGATACAAATTCAGGATACGCAGAAGACTGCTGTTTTATTACAGGCGGTTGTCATATATTGTATTATCTGAGTTGCGCAGTGTATAAACTGGAACATTGAGATAAAAAGTGCCGACGCAGAGTGAGCGATCTGATTCTTTAGCTATAAACTGTGTCATAGGGTTCAAAATGGCCGCGCCCTATGTTGGGCGTGTCGGACCTCTCTCTTGCCCCGTATAGTAATCAAAGTATGTGACTTTGAGACTATTTGACATAAAAGATTCAAATTTTGAAGTAATCAGTGGCCCAAATTAGGCGTTAACCAAAAATGTAAATACTTTGTCTTGGAAGTCAATTAGGGGGTGGAGGGTTTCAATAGGAAGTAAAATTTTTTTGATACCATCGTGTTATATCAAATGAAAGCACTTTGAAGCATGTTAAAAATATATTATACGTTGGTTTTACTTATTATTTGACAGTTTTTCAAAAAAACACTTTAAAATTATTGTCTTTCCAATTTATCTCTAAAAGTAACCTCAGAAAAATTTTACTGAATGAAAATTATTACGATTCTGTCCGTTGGATAGTTTTTTTATATAAAGAAAGGGCTCTGCGGTACTGATACTTTTGATCAGCGCCTGCCAGCCAAATCTATCACCTCTGATTAATTTAAAACATGAACGACATGAAACAGTATTACGCTATTTTGTGGAAAATGGAAAAAGTTTATCTCTCACATTTTACAAAGAAAAAGTTCTGCATCACTTCGAAATCCATAATCAAAAATTTCTAATACACGCTTATCATTGATTAGAATATTTACAGAAATCACGATATTAACCTTTTTCGGTTGAAATTTAAATTTTTAGTAAATAAAAAACTTCTTTCAGCTTTCAATTAAAATTCATTTAAAATAAATGACATGGAAAATATTTTTTCTTATATAAAACACTATGGCAAAATTCCAATTACACACGTATTATTTGTTACCATTTATATATTATACATACACAGTGTACACTTTATTTTTTAAGTGTCCCCACAGAAAAAAGTCACAAGGGGTAATATCCGGCGATCTGGGTGGCCATGGTTCTAAAGCAGAATTTCTGCCTATCCACTTCATAGGGAAAGTTGCGTTTAAAAAGTTCCTAACTATCAAAGAATTATGTGCGGGGGCACCATATAATTGAAAGAATAAGTTGTGCCTCTGCCATAAAAATTATTTTGTAGAAAATGTTCTCCGTTCAGGTTATTCAGGAAAAAAGGTCCAACAATTCGTTCGTTAAATATTCCACACCACACGTTAACTTTTTCACTGTATTGGTTTTTACAATTAATTACCCAATTCAGATTTTTGGCTGCTCAAAACCTACAATTTTGACTAGATACCACACCGTTTCTTGTAAATGTTGCCTTGTCAGTAAACATTGTTTTTTATAAAAAGTCTGTCGTTATCCATAAGCAAAATTCAAACCGCCGTTCAAAATCACCTTTTAACAGAGTACGTAGAAATTTTGGTTTAAATGCAATCCTATCTCCATACTTCGTTTTTCGTTAAATTCTGTATCCTCGCAACGGCCCTTATACTACCATTTGGATAGTGCATTTGATTTAAATATTACTTCTTTGGTCTTGTCTTGAAAAGATCTCCAGTTCTTGCAAACAATCTGTTGATTTTAGCAACGGTAATGTGAAAAATTGGTGCTCGATCAAGATGTCTTTCATTGAATATTCCAGCAACCTGACGCTTAGATCTTTCATTATTACCAAATAAGCGGATAATTTCTACTTTTTCTTCAATTGTAAGAACTACTCTTTGGTTTTGTGCCATCTTATCAACAGTTAATTAATACTGCTTGACTTATTTTCATTTCTTACGAATTACTAAATGTCAAACAAAAACATTTGTTTTAAAACACTCTTTGATTAACTTGCTCAAAAACAATACAGGTCAGCATGCAATAAAAATAGATGCTTACAATTTGAAATGTTTCACCTAGGTTGAAAATACTTGTCTTTTATTGTAATTAGAGAATATTTTACGCTTACAGCCAACTAAATCTGTTATAAAACTATTTATCTTAGACTGAGATTCGAACAATTTCTTAAAGGGCCAGTGCCAGGCCGTCGGCACGCAAAGAGAACGTACAAAGGGTCTTGGCTTTGAGTCGGGACGATCGTAGAAAGATCGCTTTGAAAGGACGATAGCAAAAGGCTTTGTCGATTTGCTTGACTCTTGTTAGGGATGTGATAAGGCTTAGCGAGAACGGTTGTCTCGATTAATAACGATATCGTTTGGATGGAATGGCAATTTTAGTTTTGTCTTGAAAAAGAAAATCAACCAGTCATGAAATGTCTTTTATATAGATTGTAACAAGTTTTTCGCCAACTACTTATTGAACAAGGAAAGAAAACTACTCTAAGGCATTTATCAAAGTATTTAATTAAATTTTTTTATGGTTTAATGATGAGATAGTGAGGTTCGGTTACTATGGGCTATCAGAATTAAAAAGTGTAGGTTGATACAGTATTTTATAAGAATGGAAGATTAACAATTTTCTCAAATGTAGTTAATTAGGAATAAAGCACAAAATCCATACCGCAAACTTATTATTAAATATCGTAACTAGTTTCGTCCTACATGATTTATCTTTAGGCCTTTAGCTAAAATAACCCAAACGAGTGATAAGTTTGCAATAAAAGAATTACTTACTTATTTTTTATGTTCATAAAATCTCAATTCACCATCTAAAATGATACCAAAATTACTTGTATTTTCAACTACTTTTAATGACTCACCTGCAATATTTAAATAAAGATTATCATTAAGAAATATTATATTTCTACCAACATTGAATTTACTCGCGTTTCATGTTTATGATGATGATTCTAAAATATTTAAAAATGTAAAGTTGATTATTTAATCTGTCTGATCTACATTTTCATTATCAAAGTATTTATAAAGTTGTGTATCATCAGTGTATATCTGTATATACAATTTTTGATAGAATTAATAATGTCAAATGTGTAAATAATGAACAATAGGGGAACCAGGATCGAGCTTTGTGGAACTCCTGATGAAATGTCAATTTTATATGATTATGGTTAATCATATCGAATGCCTTAAATAAATCTAATAAATACTAAATCAGTATCCCGATCTCTATTCTATGATATCATCAATTATCAATAATGATAAATTTTACTATTTTCATTTTCGGATTTAAAAAAAGTTCAGGATAATATTAAAACATTGTACAATATTCGGCCGTTATAGTGTTGGTAATTGAACGTGAATTTTTAGCGAGGTCTCGGTTATTAATATTTCTAAAGCTGAATTATTCCAAATAGGGAAGCTCATATTCGTGGATGATATAAATAATAAAAATTATGTGTCTCATCAATTTTGGAAATAATGACTATATCAAAAATTATTCAAGGGAGTATATAAAATAATTTTAGCTTATATCACGAAATTTTACGAACTTCTGAGAAGCTTTTTTAAATTGTAAAGTAATGTATTTCTTTCTTTAGACCTTATAAGATTTAATAATATATTGATATAGAAACCCCTCTATATATCAATTTTTTTAATAAATTTGCTCAGACTCTTAAAAGGGGGTGGTTCGGTTCTAAAAATTTACAATATAAAATTAAAAATCAAATTATAATAAATTAAAAAAAAATTTGAATTTTTCTTCTTAGGGTCCCTACTTTTCGTACTTCTACTGCTTCTCCTGCTTCTCCTACTCCTGCTCGTTCTCTGTATTCCAATCTGCTACTTCTGTTATTTATCTTTCTTTTATGTTTAACTCCTTGTCTCCTCTGTTCACCGTCTACTTTCTTGGACTGCTTGTTTCCTCTGTCTGTCTCGATTCCTCTTACTGCTCTATCAGTTCTCTAAATTTTGAAATAAAATCTCTTTTTACCTTTTTATATGTTTTCGTTTATTATATCTTTTCCAAAGCAAATTCAAAATATAATAAAATCCAAAAAGCTTTTTGACAATCTCCCCATTTCACTGACAATCTTTAAAATCAACAAAAACCCCGACATTTTGATTTTCACTTTAATTTTGATTTCAAGACACTTCACCACCCCAGTATTGCTCAATTTAGATAATAAATTTGATGACGTCAGAAATTTCTATATCAAATCCCCCAAATTAATTGTTCGCCCAGTATATTTTTTTAAAATATACTATGAACAATAAATTTTAAATTTTATTCAAATATTGAAATTCCCTGAATGGTTATAATTTTCCTACCCGAAATGCTGATTTCGTAAATTTTTCTTCATTCATTCAAATCAAACATATAAACTATCTACTAACTAATAACTCTTACTCAAAATGACAACTCTATACTAATTCAATCAATAACTACTTAAATCTATACTTCATATTTGTACAAATCTTGTACATGAAAATCCCTTCGTACTTTATCATCTTTCACATTCTTTAAAATATAACTGTTGACCTATTTAAATTTGTTTATTTAATTTCCTAAATATTATTCCTTTTATATTTCACTATTAATTATCCTATCGTATGCAGTACATTCTATATTATTTTCCATTTCTAAGAATCCGTTTTCCATAGCCTTATGTTCTTCTTTTTAAATTTTACATCTTTTGATGCTTTTTTTTGTACTTTTCTTTTACTTTGTTTCTGACTTTTTCTTTTTCAGTCAATCCCCTATTTTTGGTTATGTTTCTCCATTCTTCTTTGATTATGTTCTTTCTTGCTAATGTCTTCTTTTTATAATCTTCCATTTTCTTTATTTTTAGTTTTATTTTCCCTTTATTTTTCAAACAATATTTTCTCTGTTTTTCTTTTCCAAGATCACCATTTCTTATTTTACATTCCCTCTTATTTCTTATCATTTTGCTTCTATTGTCTTGGTTTATGTTTATTTCTTTTTTTATTTCTAAAAGGTTAAAATCCCTTCTGTTGGACAATTGTTTTTCCAAATTACCTGTTTGCTTGTTTAACTTCTGACTATATTCTTCTTCTATTTCTTTGATATTTTCCTTCACTTTCTACAAATTCGATATCCTACTATCATTTTTATTTACACTTGTTTTAACACTGTCTACCACTGTATAAATCTTTTTCTTTAAATCTTCTCCTTTTTCTGTTATTATTTTATATTTCTTATCTTGTTCATTTTTTACTTCATTTATTCTTCCTATCATTTCTATTCTTATAATCTTCTAATTTTCTTTAATTTTTTCATCAGTGTATATTTTAAAATCCTCAAATTTCTTCATTATTTCTTCTTTATCTTGTTTTCTATTTTCATCCAATTTCTTACTATGTTCCTCTAATTTATCCATTTTCTTGCTTATCTCTTTATAGTTCTCATCCATTTTTCCAATGAGCACTTGCATAAAATCTTCCAAATTCATTCCTTTTTCTTTTCTTGCGTCTCGACAATATTCTTTTCTAATGTCACTGTATTGTCCTGATTTTGTCCTGTTTCTCTATCTTCTTCTTCAAAACTTGTATCTTCTATATTTTGCTGTTCCATATCTCCTTGTCCTATGTTTTCATCATCTCTCTCTTGTTCTTTAATCAAACCAACCTTCTTTCCTCCTGGCAAGTCCATCTAATATATTACTTTCTCTTTTATATAACTTTAAAATATCACTTTTATCTTCTATATCACTTTTAAACTTTCACCACTTTTAATACCTTACATTCCACTTCACACTTGGCTTTTAATGTTACTTTCCCCCTACTTAAATTCCACCCAAATTTCCTACACTTTATATTCTGTCAATGTATTCCTGCTCTTTTCTCCTAAACCATACAAACATCACACATGCAATATATTCACCCTCTCTATATAAAAAAAATAGACCAAAATCAACAATTCAAATAAAAAAATTATAAACAATCTTACCAATTTTCTTCCAAATTCCAAAATTGCAAATATCCAAAATTTTGATCTCCCTCTAGAAACAATGCTCCACGTTGGCTGGCGACACTTGATATAGAAACCCCTCTATATATCAATTTTTTTAATAAATTTGCCCAGACTCTTAAAAGGGGGTTGTTCGGTTCTAAAAATTTACAATATAAAATTAAAAATCAAATTATAATAAATTAAAAAAAATTTGAATTTTTCTTCTTAGGGTCCCTACTTTTCGTACTTCTACTGCTTCTCCTGCTTCTCCTACTCCTGTTCGTTCTCTGTATTCCAATCTGCTACTTCTGTTATCTGCTTCACTTTCCTTTTAAATTTAACTTAAACTTCTCTTTATCTTTCTTTTATGTTTAACTCCTTGTCTCCTCTGCTCACCGTCTACTTTCTTGGACTGCTTGTTTCCTCTGTCTGTCTCGATTCCTCTTACTGCTCTATCAATTCTCTAAATTTTGAAATAAAATCTCTTTTTACCTTTTTATATGTTTTCGTTTATTATATCTTTTCTAAAGCAAATTCAAAATATAATACAATCCAAAAAGCTCTTTGACAATCTCCCCCATTTCACTGACAATCTTCAAAATCAACAAAAACCCCAACATTTTGATTTTCACTTTAATTTTGATTTCAAGACACTTCACCACCCCAGTATTGCTCAATTGAGATAATAAATTTGATGACGTCAGAAATTTCTATATCAAATCCCCCAAATTAATTGTTCGCCCAGTATATTTTTTTAAAATATACTGTGAACAATAAATTTTAAATTTTATTCAAATATTGAAATTCCCTGAATGGTTATAATTTTCCTACCCGAAATGCTGATTTCGTAAATTTTTCTTCATTCATTCAAATCAAACATATAAACTATCTACTAACTAATAACTCTAACTCAAAATGACAACTCTATACTAATTCAATCAATAACTACTTAAATCTATACTTCATATTTGTACAAATCTTGTACAAATCTTGTACATGAAAATCCCCTCGTACTTTATCATCTTTCACATTCTTTAAAATATAACTGTTGACCTATTTAAATTTGTTTATTTAATTTCCTAAATATTATTTCTTTTATATTTCACTATTAATTATCCTATCGTATGCAGTACATTCTATATTATTTTCCATTTCTAAGAATCCGTTTTCCATAGCCTTATGTTCTTCTTTTTAAATTTTACATCTTTTGATGCTATTTTTGTACTTTTCTTTTACTTTGTTTCTGACTTTTTCTTTTTCAGTCAATCCCCTATTTTTGGTTATGTTTCTCCATTCTTCTTTGATTATGTTCTTTCTTGCTAATGTCTTCTTTTTATAATCTTCCATTTTCTTTATTTTTAGTTTTATTTTCCCTTTATTTTTCAAACAATATTTTCTCTGTTTTTCTTTTCCAAGATCACCATTTCTTATTTTACATTCCCTCTTATTTCTTATCATTTTGCTTCTATTGTCTTGGTTTATGTTTCTTTTTTTATTTCTAAAAGGTTAAAATCCCTTTTGTTGGATAATTGTTTTTCCAAATTACCTGTTTGCTTGTTTAACTTCTGACTATATTCTTCTTCTATTTCTTTGATATTTTCCTTTACTTTCTCCAAATTCGATATCCTACTATCATTTTTATTTACACTTGTTTTAACACTGTCTACCACTGTATAAATCTTTTTCTTTAAATCTTCTCCTTTTTCTGTTATTATTTTATATTTCTTATCTTGTTCATTTTTTACTTCATTTATTCTTCCTATCATTTCTATTCTTATATTCTTCTTATTTTCTTCAATTTTTTCATCAGTGTATATTTTAAAATCCTCAAATTTCTTCATTATTTCTTCTTTATTTTTCTATTTTCATCCATTTTCTTACTATGTTCCTCTAATTTATCCATTTTCTTCTTATCTCTTTATAGTTCTCATCCATTTTTCCAATGAGCACTTGCATAAAATCTTCCAAATTCATTTCTTTTTTCTTTTCTTGCGTCTCGACAATATTCTTTTCTAATGTCACTGTATTGTCCTGATTTTGTCCTGTTTCTCTATCTTCTTCTTCAAAACTTGTATCTTCTATATTTTGCTGTTCCATATCTCCTTGTCCTATGTTTTCATCATCTCTCTCTTGTTCTTTAATCAAACCAACCTTCTTTCCTCCTCGCAAGTCCATCTAATATATTACTTTCTCTTTTATATAACTTTAAAATATCACTTTTATCTTCTATATCACTTTTAAACTTTCACCACTTTTAATACCTTACATTCCACGTCACACTTGGCTTTTAATGTTACTTTCCCCCTACTTAAATTCCACCCAAATTTCCTACACTTTATATTCTGTCAATGTATTCCTGCTCTTTTCTTCTAAACCATACAAACATCACACATGCAATATATTCACCCTCTCTATAAAAAAAATAGACCAAAATCAACAATTCAAATAAAAAAATTATAAATCTTACCAATTTTCTTCCAAATTCCAAAATTGCAAATATCCAAAATTTTGATCTCCCTCTAGAAACAATGCTCCACGTTGGCTGGCGACACTTGATATAGAAACCCCTCTATATATCAATTTTTTTAATAAATTTGCCCAGACTCTTAAAAGGGGGTTGTTCGGTTCTAAAAATTTACAATATAAAATTAAAAATCAAATTATAATAAATTAAAAAAAATTTGAATTTTTCTTCTTAGGGTCCCTACTTTTCGTACTTTTACTGCTTCTCCTGCTACTTCTGTTATCTGCTTCACTTTCCTTTTAAATTAAAATTAAACTTCTCTTTATCTTTCTTTTATGTTTAACTCCTTGTCTCCTCTGCTCACCGTCTACTTTCTTGGCTGCTTGTTTCCTCTGTCTGTCTCGATTCCTCTTACTGCTCAGTTCTCTAAATTTTGAAATAAAATCTCTTTTTACCTTTTTATATGTTTTCGTTTATTATATCTTTTCCAAAGCAAATTCAAAATATAATACAATCCAAAAAGCTCTTTGACAATCTCCCCATTTCACTGACAATCTTCAAAATCAACAAAAACCCCGACATTTTGATTTTCACTTTAATTTTGATTTCAAGACACTTCACCACCCCAGTATTGCTCAATTTAGATAATAAATTTGATGACGTCAGAAATTTCTATATCAATATATAATTATTTAGTTCAGAATTTTATGTACATCTGGTAGATATTCATTATAAAATGTAATGCCTGCAGCTCATACATAAATTTCGAATGGTCACATGAATATACTAACTCCTTAATAAGTGAACTATAATTCAGTAGATAATACTATTTACACATCGGTTTATGGAAAACTCATTAACATAAAGTAACCTTATTACCAAAACGATACCAGTTCTCTTCAAACTAACTACAGATATTCAATTATGCGAGAACTTTGTTTCTAATAAACCCCAATTCAGGCGCCATTTTACATTGTGATCTAAGTTACACTGGAAGATGAGACGTTTCTCCTAATTATCATTTATACTCAACGAAAATCGAGTAAATGCACTTCCGAAACAAGATAACTTTCCGGCAGTCGCAATGAGTAAGGAGTACCGAATTGGAAGTTGCAAATCACAAGGAACTTTAAAGCAACAACTTCCATATTCGAGAATTATATTATAGAAGTTGGGATAGATAGCATGACTATGCGGAAGATGATACAGAAGTTCCAATAAAAAAAAAATAGGTACGTTTAGGTTGTCAATATCGCAATTTTCATAAATTTTAATTAATTAAATAATAAGAATTTAAATTTAAAGTGATCTGTAACTATATACAGGGTATAACAAAAAGGTATGTCATAAATTTTATCAGATGTTATGTGTGAAAAATAATCTAGATTTCTGTCCTAACAGTACGAGTTGACAGAGAATTATGTTATGTTGAGTATGAAGTATTGATGCACTGCGACCTAAAAAAATCTATTTGGCCTCCTTCTGTTGCTAATGCATCGAGAAAATGTCTATAACGACCCTTCCAAACCTATGTTCTCAAGAAAATGTAGGATTTGGAATGGATTCAATTTAAGTAAAACGCTCTCTTCTATTTGTTATGCTCCTAAATATAGTGCCCTTGGATTTTTGCGTGCTACACATTCAGTCAGAACGTGAATGAGGTTTTATTATCCTCACAGAGTCTGAACTCGCTATTTTCTACTACTCTTCGTTTACTAAGGTGTCTTTTGAGACGGCATTGGCTCGTAAGGATCCCTGTTATAATGCGTAGACTGTTATTGATCTGGCTTTCAATCTTTTCTGGTTATATTATTTCGCTGTTGATACCGCAGAACGGCTCAATGGCGAGAATATGTGCCTGGAAGATGTTTGGGTAATTACCCAAACTTTCAGAGTATCTGATTTTAGCTTCATACACTTCTAATCCAGTTCCTTTTAGGCTTTTAGAACCATCCGTATACCACTAAATAGCAAGTCGTTCGGTTGCAGGTATGATGGATGCTTGGCCTTATTCTTTCTTACATCCCAGCAATGTGATTTTGAAGTTTTTTACAAAACTGTAGTTCTTTCTCATTTAGTTCTAGGGCATATCCCAAATATCTTCGTTTCTGCAACTACTAGACTTTCGTCTGATTACGTCGTTCCTGATCATTCTAAATCTTGTGCTTTCTGCCACGTTCTCTATCATTAAATGTAGAGGGGTGAGGTTTAAAATCACCTCCAGTTGCTGGGTAGTGTGAGACTTTCTGCCGCCTTGTACCTTGTAGACTATCCCTGATTCGCGTGTGCCATAACTTGGGGGTGGAAGCTTTTTGGACCATTGATGTTATTCTTCCTTTAATTTGTCCGGTGTTGTCATGTCTTACGGATCTCTTATACAAAGCTAATAGTGTTGTTCATTCGTTCTTCTGCATCTTTTCTTGACATTGCCAGTTCAGCTAGACCGCTGATTTATTCCCACTTAAACTTTAAAAAATCATAAAACAAAAACGAAAAACAATGTCAACTTGAAATTTTCAGGAAAAATCAAGCTCTACAATGGAACAAAGCCTATTGATTTTAAAAAAAATCTTAATAAAAATAAGGGTTTAAAAGGAGGTTTGTTTATCTGTGAAGAGTATCATATAGAATGCCAAGCATTATATATCTTTATTTGTTGTTAAACATAATTACTTTAACTTATGTAGGCATCAATTTTATGTGATTTCTAAAAATTGTTATATTTCTAATAACATTAATTGTTAGAAATAGTATTAAGGTTAAAACAGTTTTAAGAATAACCTATTTGTGAAGTATACAAAAATCTGGGGATGACAACTTATATTGAATTTTATACGACTACACTGTTTCCGTATTTTTATGTCTATTTCCATGATAAATTGTTCAACAGTTTCTTAATCGAATGGTTGAAACGCGAATGGAAAGGAATTTAGAAACACACTTGGCTTTTATTGATTTACAAGAAGCTTACGATAGTGTGTCATTATGCAAATCCTTTGACACTGTATCTCACAATCAGCTGTTGGAGACCTTGGAGGATATAGGAATTCGCGGAGTCCCTTTAAAACTGTTCAAAAGTTACTTAAACGACAGAGAACAAGCTGTTCGAATAGGAACTTGTACCAGTAAAAATAATAAAATTAAATTTGGAGTGCCTCAGGGTACAGTCTTAGGACCAACGCTATTCTCTATTTATATTAATAACCTGTTTTCCTTGACAACTAAAGGAAATATCATTGGCTTTGCTGATGATACGGCGATATTCTACCAAGGTAATACATGGCAAGAGCTAAAGGGAAGAATAGAGGAAGATTTTAATAATATTTCTGACTGGTTCGACTGTAAACAGCTAACGATTAATTATGAAAAAACTTTTTTTATTCCATTCTGTAGCTATAAAAATACGTTACCCCAATTTTCCGAGCTGCAAATCAATAAGACAGGAACCAAAATAATAAAATTAAAAAATAACATTAAATACCTAGGCGTAACTATAGATTCGCACCTTAAATGGGACATACATATAAATAACATCACAAATAATTTAAGACCCTTATTATATAAGTTAAAATACATGAAAACTATTCTAAAACCGGCATATCTTAAAATAATGTATCATTCACTTGTTGAATCCAGAATCAACTATGCTATCTTATCATGGGGTTCTGCTTCAAAAACTCATCTGAAAAAATTAAAAGTAATACAAAAGAAATTCTTAAAAATAATTTATAATAAAAATAATACTTACCCATCTAATTCTCTATTTAAAGAAACATCACTATTGGATGTTAGACAAGCATACTTTTTCAATGTCGTTATATATATTTATAAAAATAAATCCATAATTCAAACAATTAAACATAATTATAATACCCGATATAGACTTGAAGAGAATACCCAAATTGCTCTAAGAAACAAGACCATAGGACAGAGATCATTAAATTTTTTAAGTACCGTAATCTACAATTTTTTGCCGAACGTGTATAAAATATATTTAATATCAATCAATTCAATAGATCTTCTAAAATCATTTATTAAATCATTTATTTTAAATGTTGAAAGGTCCATTATTCATTCTCTAATTGAAAGAGACATAAATTAATTAGAACTAAAAAGTACAATAATATCTAAAAAAAAAAAAAAAAAAAAAAAATTGAATTTAAATAATGGAATTAAACAAGAAAACTCGCGCGCAACCTGTGTAGGTCATAAGCGAGTCGTACGGTGGTCCATGTTTATTCGATAAAAATTTGTTAATTAAATTATATATATTTATTTATTTGTATCTGATTGTATTATCATTATCTTGTTCTTGTAAAACACTATTTCTTTTTGAATAAACATTATTATTATTATTATTATTATTATAATATAGCACGGCCATCTTTAAGAGAAAATGCATTTGAAGATTTACAAATATATTGTTTTTTTTACATGCATATCAGGACGACGGTAAAAAACAATTTATCAAATGAGTTCTTGATGTCTGCTAAAAATTAGAGAACTATTTTTGACCGATCAAATACATTTTGGGTGAAGAAACAGACTTTATCGTATCTACCGAAAATTCTCCGCCATTTACAATCCTCTCATGTTTCTTTACGATTTTTATATGAATGTTAGTTTCAAGTGTAAACATAAACACGAAGTTTTATTTCTAAGGAAGCTATTATTTCAGTTTCATGCACGGTTTATGATTTCCTGCGTAGAGTTTGCCTTGGAAAAAGCCAGTAAAATTTATAAATATTTTCTGTACGTCTATTTTAGGTAGTTATTTGTCAGTGTAATAAATATATAAAATAAATGTTTTTTTCCGGTTCTTTTTTATTTGTTAAAAAATCTTGAATTTTACTTTTAACTTGAACACTCATTATTTTGAAATTAATGCTACATTTTCGGTAGTATATTAAAGTTTATTTTTGATGCATTATTTTTGATTGTTAGTAGTAGTAGTAGGAAGCCAGTTAGAGTACAGTGATGTTGCAAATTGTTATATCCCCCTTTGTAAATTCTAAACGGAAGGAGAATTCTAATAGAAAATATGAAAACCCATAATCAATATCACATGTATTTATTGTTCTTAAAATAAATTTCGCGAGACTCGTTGCAGTTATCTTCAGGTATTGTTTTTTAAAAACATATATCAAAATATCTTGAATACAATTCATTTTAGGGAAATCATGTATAGCACCAAAATTATAGGGAATTACATCATAAGCAACTTTTATCATGATTCCTATACTTTCCTTATCTGTATACAGTAAGGACAGTAAAAAATAGTCGAAAGTATTTTCTTAGGCAACCCATTTGCGGTATATTTATAAACATATTTTATTTAATAAAAAAAAAAACTTTTATCCGTTAAAAGAAAAATATAATAGATTTCTGTTTATACCACATATAAAAAGAACAATAGACAAGGGGTCGTAAGGGTGAGGGCAGAGGTACGAGATGAGGGAATATGACCGCTGCTGTCAGAATTTAAACATGGGCGTATCGTTTTAAATGAAATTGAGAAAATAACAAATCAATATAAAAATTATTATTATTATTATACATTATATTATAAATTATAATACTATGTATGCTATGTACGAGGTCATTAAACGAATCTCAGAAAATCTTGAACAGAATTTGAAATGTATTTCGGTATTTTTAGACTTGGCGAGAGCGTTCCACACGGTACACCATGGAAAAGTACTTTAGCGTTATGGAATTCGTGGTACCTACAGTGTTAAATCTGTTTGAGAGGTGTTTTAGTATTCGGCAACAACTTATTAAGGTTAATTCTTGTCTAAGTATGCCGCAAATAGTAAAAACCATACTCTATAAAAAGAAAAAGCTTTCCGAATAAAAATGAGGGGTTTTATGGTGGGTTAAAATTTAAAAATTAAAAATGAAAAGCGATATTAACATGAAATATTAATTAAAAATCAAGCTCTACAAGGAAATGAAGCCTATTGATTCTGAAATAAAAAAATCTAAGTAAATATAGGGATATAAGGGGGGTTGAAACTCAGAAACAGAAAAATTATCAAATTAAAATAGTGAGGGAAAATCAAGCTTTATGAGCGGATGAAGCTTATTGAGTGTGAAAAATCTGAAAAAAATGAGGGGTTAAGAGAGGTTAAAATAAAATCCTAATTCAAAAGCGAAAAATAATATCAACTAGAAATTTTTGGCAAAAATTAAGCTCTATAAGGGGAAAAATCCCTTCAAATTTGAAAAAAAATCTTCATAAAAATGAGGGTTTAAGAGGGGTTGAAATTAAAAAAAAAACCTAAAAACAAAAAATCTAGCTCTATAAGGGGACCAAAACAGTTGATTTTAAAAAAATTTGTGAACAAAATATGGGGAAATAAAAAAAAATAGAAATCAAACACCAAAAAACGATGTCAACATGAAATTTTTAGTAAAAATCAAGCCTACTATTGATTCTAAAAAAAAAACTGAATCAAAATTGAGGGGTAAGGGGTGTTGAAATATTGAAAAAAATCCTAACTTAGATTCTCAAAAAAATGTAATTGAAGATTGGGATTAAGGAGAAGGGGGTCTGTTAAACTGTGAACAGTATAATATAGAATGCCAAGCATAATATATTTTCATTCTAGCTATTTTATTAAAGTTATGTTAGTACAAATTATATATTTTTTTTTAGTATATATAAATCTAAATTACAAGACCCTTCTTACCATTTTAATAATTATTGCTCCGTTTTTCAGATACACTAAGAACTATTTAGCAAAAATATCGTAGTTATTTTAATTTTATTTTACCCTTAGTAGAAGTTGTTTATAAAAGCATAATTTACTACTGCATTATAATGGAAATTTTTATGGGCACATTTTTTTTTAATGAACAATTGATTTTGGTTAAATATTTATTACAGAATGTGGTATTAATATAACTCTTTTTTATTTCAGGTAAGACATTTGTGATGATTCTGCACGTCTTAGTTTTTAAGTAAGTATGCCTACATTTCAATTTTTTTAATTTATTTTTAAATTAATTATTGGATAGGGCCCAGGATTCACATGTTTGCTTCGGTGTTTCGATGTATATAGTTTATATGTATCTACTTTACAGCGACTAGAGAATGTCATCTGATAACAATAATTGCCACAGCATTCAAATAGATACAAAAAAAATTCCTTTTTTTTAATAACAATGTAAAAATTATGTTAAACCGGTTTTGTACTTTTAGTGAGCCACTGTATGGGCTACGTAGATAGTAGCGATGTAAAACTCAGGTTTTATAATCTAGATACACATACCTTTAAAATAAGATACCATTTGATCTCTTTTCATTTAAGATTATAGGGATGAGTTTTACCTCCGCTAGAAGGTTTCAGTTCAGGGGGCGAAACTGGCAAAAAAAATGTTTCTCCCTAAAATCAAAAATTTTTACGGGTCCGAGCGTTTTTTTTGTAAATGACCTGGGGTTCCTAAAATTGGCTGTGTTTGGTTTTCAAATGGCCACCCTGTATAGGAAGTACTTAGGTGTTAACAATAATTCGAGATTAGACCCTTTAGTAGCTTATACAATATCAGGAGATTAAAACTTCTTTACCGTAAAGAAATGCCTTTAGTTTGTACCTACTTGCTTTTAAATATAGATATTTAATATATATAATATAAGTTTTAGGAATAAATTTATTGTTGAAGTTTGTAAGAAAAAGTACTATTCTGAGAATTAATGACAAATTAGAAATTAAAATAAGAGGCAAGGAAATGTATAACAATTCTTGGACAAGGTTATATTTCTTTGGTTACAATAATTTAATATATTTTAATATTTATTTTCTTTTATTTTAGGAAACTAATTTGGGGACCAACCAGCCAAAATCATTGGACTCTTTACGAAAAATAGCAATAAAATTTACAGTTGTATGAAAATAATTACAAAATTAAATAAAGTCGTTACTTTTGCTTTGACTCTTGAATTGCTTTGAGTGATGAAAGTAATTTTTTCTATTTTTATGAGACAAAATATTATTATATCATTAAAAATTTATCACAGTTCATATTTTGCACATCCAACTACTATTATTTTTAAAATTTTAAATAAGTGACAATCCTGTAAAACCAATTGCCAGTATATCGTTTAGTTACTGAGATTAAATATACATTAATAGTATATTATGCAACGATCATGTAATAACCATTACATGAGAGTTGCATACGCTATTTTTTCTACACCCGATAATTAATCATGAACTATAAATATTATATTTATATTGGTATTGAACACAATAACAGTAATTACTCGTATTTCTATAAAAAATTCTACAAAATTGTAATTAATGGTATTACCTAGGGTAATGGTATTACCATAGATTTTTGGGGCAAAATATGTTGTACTGCATTTTCTGCTTTCTCCGATATGTGTGGAGGAGTCTTCTATATCGCTGATATCAGACATTTTGATAATATAATTATCGAAGTTTAGCTATCTACGAAAATTTAATGCGTTTTGATAACTAAAACAATTACATAGGAACCTAGGACAAACGTCAAATGCACAGCATGCTTGATTGAAAAATTGTAGGTTTCTATTGATTAAAAATCTGTATCGAATGAAAAATCTGTATTATAATGTGTATCATTATGAAACGGATTATGGGCATATAAGTGCATTATTATAATACGGGTGTAAAAAAAATTAATTATTTTTCTGTAGAATCAATAAATAATAGCATGTTTATTATAATTTGCCCATATTTAAAAAAAAATTAATCTAACTAGGTATATGAAACTATTTTAATTACGAGTAATTAAAACAAAAATCCTAAAAGTGGCCGGAAACGCGAAGGCAGAGTGCTTGCCTTCCGCGCGATAAGCCCGCGTTCGAATCTCGGCTGGGGACTAATTAAATATATTTTTTTTTTCATGTATATTTTATTTTATAAATTAGTAAAATTCATAAATTATTTTAAAATTAGTTATTTTGTCTTAAAAACCTAAAATAAATTGTAAAATTTGTAGATTTTCGTTAGTGGGTCATAGAAAAAATATACTGTACAACTCGAGTGGATTGGACATATCCCACTTGTGACTAATGTAAAGTTTTTAAAGGAATAGTTATCGGGGTACTACACATGAACTGTGATTAGTAGGTCATATCAGTAGACCGACATGACCTACAAATTCATTTTGTAGTTTTTGCAAAACACGTTTATTGATTTAGCTAAAAACACAAGTTATGGTAGATTTATTAATAATTATGCATCACGCTCACCTTTAAAAAATCGTTTACAATTTATTTCTCATACCTATAAAGGTATTTTACGAAACAATCGCGCATTTTCTTAGGTAGTAAATTACAAAACTATATAATATTAGCGATTACAGCGAGTTCATAACATTTTATAAGAAATTATTAGTGGGCTTGTTTACTTGTTACTTTTTAGTCTCGTTATTCTATATGATATTAATGCAGATTAAATAATGTTTATTTCTTGTAATTTATACCTATATTATGTAGGTAACGTCTCTTTGAGATAAAATGTCTTAATTCTTTAAATCTCAATCAGTAGGTTTACTCCCACAACAAATCAGTGATTTCTAATAGTCATCAAATCACAAGGCGTGCGCATAGTATGTTTCCAACATGTTTATTATTAATCTGACAAAAGATATAACTGGCTGCATATTTTGATATTAATTATTTTTTAAGTCTTTATCAGGGCTAATTATTAGCATTTAATGGCAGAAAATAAATCCAAGAAACCTTTTCAAATAACTTTTTCAAAAAAAAAAAAAAAAAAAAAAAAAAAAAAAACTCACATTAATTTACTCTAAAATGTGTCCACTACAGTCCTGTCTAATTTAAATTATGTGTAAAACTTACGCTGAAAAATGTTGGTCACATTCACCAAACTGAGCGGGAGAAACCTTTAAGTTGTCGTTCTTAAACACGTTCAGCTTGAACGTAATGCAATTAATTTTCCAGCATTGTTGTCCATTTCTTTGATTTAATTCCACCTAATCTACTATCACCCGCGTACTTGTTGTTGGATTCTTGTCTATAAGATTTAGAGTGTGTTCATCTAAACGCACTTTATTTTCAATTTATCATTCTGAACAATTTAAATAAATTACTTCAGATAAACACGCTACTGAAATCACACGCCGGTACACAATGAATCGTGATTCATAAGAAAACCCATCAAAAAACATAAACATAAATAGACTTATTATTTAGCATAACTTTTCATACACAAGTCCAGGTCCGGATTGATATTTCGAAATCTATATCTTTCTTATTTTTAAGTTTTTTGAAAGGTTATCTGAAAAAGAGGTTCATTTTAACAACTTCTATACACAGTCAAAAAAGTCCTTATACCTTATCAACGTATAATTAGAATATACAGGCTTAAATTGTGATAGCTGACAGTTTAAGTAGAACTAATAACTTTATCTCCATATATACATTATTTATTCATGCGTTGATGCTATATATTTATTTTGAAACAGTGAAATTTGACAATTTAAATAATTTTTTATTTTGATCATTTGAGAAAACTGGTCTTTAGATTTTCGTTTCCTCTCGACCTCCTCAACAGGTCTGTAAATGATTGACAAGGATTTGTGGTAACACTCTGTATATATAATTTTAATAATGCATCTCAATTTAATTAATGAAACTTTTCAACAAGTTAGTGCATCATCTATTTCACTCTATTAATCAGATCTAAAAAATATCTGTTTATCAAGTCGACCAAAAGTCGTCTCAAAGATATTAATTTGCCCATTGTTCCGGTTCCCGAAAACATCGACGGAATTCCGCAAAGATAATAAAGATGAAATGATTAAGAGAGTCAGAACTCAAAACTCTAACCCAAAAGGGAAATTCCGCGCCCGTCTCCCCAACCCCGGGAGATTATTAATATCTAAATGCGTTCACCAGACCAAATAATTGCTTTTCTTATCTAGGTTTCTCACAGCATGCGCATTATTTATTCTCTACTCTTTTCGGGATATTTGCATACTACCATTACTACCGGCGGCGTGTGGTATCACTACATCAAGACGTTCGTTTCCTTGCTGTATTCCAAAATTATGCTCGTATTTTTAAAATTTGCCGCTGGCATACCATCGTCTGTATGTGTGTAGAATATGTATATTGTTTTGTAATTTACTACCTAAGAAAATGCGCGATTGTTTCGTAAAATACCTTTATAGGTATGAGAAATAAATTGTAAACGATTTTTTAAAGGTGAGCGTGATGCATAATTATTAATAAATCTACCATAACTTGTGTTTTTAGCTAAATCAATAAACGTGTTTTGCAAAAACTACAAAATGAATTTGTATGTTATATCGGTCTACTGATATGACCTACTAATCACAGTTCATGAGTAGTACCCCGATAACTATTCCTTTAAAAACTTAACATTCGTCACAATTCAGTAAAAAAAAAAATAGTGCAAAAAGTGTGGATATGATGGCCATATCGCACGAAGACTAAGTTTGAACACGACGCCGTAGTAGGTGGAGTGCTCAATCGTCTGAGTGGGATATGTTCAATCCACTCGAGTTGTACAGTATATTTTTTCTATGACCCACTAACGAAAATCTACAAATTTTACAAATTATTTTAGGTTTTTAAGACAAAATAACTAATTTTAAAATAATTTATGAATTTTACTAATTTATAAAATAAAATAGCACTCTGCCCTCGCGTTTACGGCCACTGTTAGGATTTTTGTTTTAATTACTCGTAATTAAAATAGTTTCATATACCTAGTTAGATTAATTTTTTTTTTTTTAATATGGGCAAATTATAATAAAAATGCTATTATTTATTGATTCTACAGAAAAATAATTTATTTTTTTTACAACTGTATTATAATAATGCACTTATATGCCCATAATCCGTTTCATAATGATACACATTATGATACAGATTTTTCATTACGATACAGATTTTTAATCAATAGAAACCTACAATTTTTCAATCAAGCATGCTGTGCATTTGACGTTTGTCCTAGGTTCCTATGTAATTGTTTTAGTTGCCAAAACGCATTAAATTTTCGTAGATAGCTAAACTTCGATAATTATATTATCAAAATGTCTGATATCAGCGATATAGAAGACTCCTCCACACATATCGGAGAAAGCAGAAAATGCAGTACAAAATATTTTGCCCCAAAAATTTATGGTAATACCAATACCCTAGGTAATACCATTAATTACAATTTTGTAGAATTTTTTATAGAAATACGAGTAATTACTGTTATTGTGTTCAATACCAATATAAATATAATATTTATAGTTCTTGATTATTTATAATAATAATTATAATTAATTAATAATAGTAGTTGGATGTGCAAAATATGAACTGTGATTGGTGGATTTAATTATTTTGCAGTTATCTCACTACCTAGAATGGATATTCTTACGAGTCAAAAGAATTATTAAAGTTTATTAAAAATATATTATTTTAAATTTTTAATGATTTTATAATATTTTGTCTCATAAAAATTGAAAAAATTAATTTCATCACTCAAAGCAATTCAAGAGTCAAAGCAAAAGAAACGACTTTATTTAATTTTGTAATTTTTTTCATACAACTGTAAATTTTATATGCTATTTTTCGTAAAGAGTCCAATGAATTTGGCTGGTTGGTTCCCAAATTAATTTCCTAAAATAAAAGAAAATAAATATTAAAATATATAAAATTATTGTAAACAAAGAAATATAACCTTGTCCAAGAATTGTCATACATTTCCTTGCCTCTTATTTTTATTTCTAATTTGTCAATAATTCTCAGAACAGTACTTTTTCTTTAATCAATTAAAAGGAGAAAACGTAATACCAACTTCAACAATAAATTTATTCCTAAAACTTTGCGGCAAATATTAGCAGAAAAGGTATTTTTTACCTTTTTTTGCATTTTTTGCCTTTTTTGCCCTTTTTGCCCTTTTTGCCTTTTTTGCCTTTTTTGCCTTTTTTGCCTTTTTTGCCTTTTTTGCCTTTTTGCCTTTTTGCCTTTTTTTGCCTTTTTTGCCTTTTTTGCATTTTTTTGCCTTTTTTGCCTTTTTTACCTTTTTTGTCTTTTTTTTTTGCCTTTTTTGCCTTTTTTGCCTTTTTTTGCCTTTTTTTGTCTTTTTTGTCTTTTTTGCCTTTTTTGTCTTTTTTGCCTTTTTGTGTTTTTTGTCTTTTTTGTCTTTTTTGCCATTTTTGTCTTTTTTGTCTTTTTTGTCTTTTTTGTCTTTTTTGTCTTTTTTGTCTTTTTTGTCTTTTTTGTCTTTTTTGTCTTTTTTGTCTTTTTTGTCTTTTTTGTCTTTTTTGTCTTTTTTGTCTTTTTTGTCTTTTTTGTCTTTTTTGCCTTTTTTTTTTTTGCCTTTTTTTGCCTTTTTTGCTTTTTTTTGCCTTTTTTTGTCTTTTTTGTCTTTTTTTGTCTTTTTTTTTGTCTTTTTTGCCTTTTTTTTTGCCTTTTTTTTGCCTTTTTTTTTTGCCTTTTTTTGCCTTTTTTGCCTTTTTTGCCTTTTTTTGCCTTTTTGTCTTTTTTGCCTTTTTTGCCTTTTTTGCCTTTTTTGCCTTTTTTGCCTTTTTTGTCTTTTTTGCCTTTTTGCCTTTTTTGCCTTTTTTGCCTTTTTTGCCTTTTTTCCTTTTTTGCCTTTTTTCCTTTTTTGCCTACTTTTAGCCAGAAGTTAAAAGTTATACAATTTTTAATCTGAACCCACTTTTACTAGTGATTGTCAATATTTACTGAGCTGGATAAATAATCTTGCATTTATAACGTAATGTTGCCAAATTGATTATAATGACTTAAAAATCTAAGAAAATAAAAATTAAATTAAACTACAGTCAAATAACACAATTGTTGAGAGTGACTCACATTTTTAACATAAATCTTTGCGGGTCTGAGGGGAAAGGAAATCGACGAGTCATAGGCGTGCGGTTATTATTAAAAATTATATTCCGCGTTTTAGAATGAATTGGTTGTCACAAAAATTATTTTCCTATTTTAAAGATGCACAAGGTGAGGAAAACCGGCAATAATAATAATCGAATAAGTATATATAAATTCAAATGTATATACAAGTCCTGTCTCAGTGAAGTTGGCTTAACTGCCAAAACCATGTCTTTTTAAAGAAATTTGCCATATTAACGAAAAACGTATTAAAAACTATAATATTTCTGATAACATATGATATGTTTATTTAATTTTAGCCTAAAATACAATTTTTTTTGTAACAGAAAAAATCAGATAAATTCAAAACACTGTATATTAAAAAAAATTACGAAACCAAATAACAGCAAATTACCATTGCGTTACATCGCCTTTTCGACTGATTACTGATTCGATATACCTTGACATAGTGTCATTTAATGTTTGACAGTCATTTGCTTTAAAACTGTTCCAAATTTCTTGAAGACGGGTTCTCAATTTTAGAAAGGTTTTTAGCCGTGTGACAAGCGGCACCATCTTGCTGGAAGATACATTTCATATTATTTAAACGGATTTTTCAATTTGGGGTTTTAAGTTATTTTGAAGCCCATTAATGTACCTATCAGTATTCATAATATCTTCCACAAAGTATAAGTTTCCACTCTTTTAGCTAACATGGCTCCCCAAATCATAATAGAAGCCGGAAACTTAACTTTCTTTCTAAGACAGTCATTCTGAAACACTTCTTCTTTTGTTCTTATGACACGACTCCTACAATCAACTCCTACAATCAAATCTGGCTTCATCACTCCAAATAATGGAGTTCTATTGGTGCGGAGACCATAACTGATGTTCCTTTTCCTACGCTAGTCTATTTTTCTTCTAAATCTTTGTCAGTAAGAGCTTCTCTTTTGCCTATAAAATATTGAATTAAATTCAAACAAAAAGCAAAAAAAAATTATTCAAGCATACCTTGTAAGTTTTAAATCTCAGTTTTTTGGCATCTATGTGACAAATTGCTTGGAAAGTGTTTTTTTCATTGCCTGATTTCGTAATATTCTCAATTTGTTATAATTAGCACGACGATTTTGCTTGATAATCCTTTTTAAAGTTCTTAAGTTGGCATTTAAATATTGCGTATAATTTCCAGTTCCTGGTTTTTGAGCCGCATATCCAGTTGTTTTGTACAGTTTAATAATATTTCGAACTGTATATCTCGATTTATTAACACAGTCAGCAATTTGGGAAGAATTTTGACCCTTCAAATGCAAGTGAATTATCACTTTCCTTATTTCGTCAGAAACAACTTTATCACGAGCTATTTTTAGTTGTTAAACAACACCAATGTACCAAAGTTAATTAAACCGTCAAAATCGGCTTCTTAGCAACGTCAAATATCATTTGTTTTACAAAGCCTACCTTGATTTTATTGAAGCCGATAAACCGACTATTCAACTTAAGTTGTTTCCATCATGTATTTTGCCAAACACAAATCATTTTACAAATAAAACAATTTCAAAATAAAAACTCTTTAATTATTATTATATTTTCATAAACATTTAAACAAACCAAAAATATTATATTTTAAACAAAATTTAAATTTTCCCTGAGATAAATTCACAAATATTATGTTTGGGTTTGGGCCAACTTCACTGAGACAGGGCTCATATATTTTTTATATATCACTGTAATAGTCTATTGAGATGATAGTAATAGCAATAATAGTTCAACATCTAATATATATTTGACATATTTATCTTTATGACACCATGCTGAATTAAGTAACTCGATTTTTAAAATTGGTTCATTGAATTTAATATTTTTCTTAGTAAGTCAATCTGCAATTTGGGCTTTTCTCCATTTAGTGGTTGGTAACTGTTCTACATGCCGGCTGTGGTATGTCTTTTTAGAAACAAATGCGTTTAAACCTTCTTCATCAAATCCTGAGTAGCTACCAATATGGGTAATAATAAGGCGTTTTCCCTTTTCAGATGGGTCTTTTAAACCTGTCGATAAACCATCTACAAAAGGTTAATATTTGTTTTTTACATTTAAATCGTGCCAAATTTTTGTTACAGTATGCTCTTCATTTAACCAGGTTTCATCTGTATAATATATTTTTCTGCTATCTCTTCGAAACTCTGCTATTGTTTTCAGATATTTTCTGCGCCATAAAATGATTTCCTTTTTTTCAATAAGGGTACTATTCCTCTTTCTCTTTAAATACCTGAAGTTAATTTCATGCAAAGTACGTGATAAAGCACGTCTTGATATTTTTGAGAGATTTTCATTAGATTGAAGAGAGGATGCAATTTTCTTTACAGTACGACGAATGACTTGTTTGGTTATATCTTCCAATTTTATTTTTTTTTCTTCCTCTAGTCTCAGCCTTCGAAGTATTAATATCGTTTGTTTCATCCCTTCTTTATAAACGTAAAAGAGCCTTCCACTCTTATTAGAGAGATCGGGTTATACTTAACCTCTCTATTACAAACAATACCGGTCTCTGCTGATGAAATCCCTATCAGCGCGCCTATGACACCGCTTCAACGATAACATCCAAGCAAGATTCAAAGGCCTTATTGCCAATAACTTCGCTTTAATCTGCGACGACAGTGTGGATCTCGGACATTATGTACCGTTAGATAAAGATACAAACTACACGCTGACAACGTTTCATTTTACCAATCGCTTGAAAGACGTTTGAACAGTTTAAAATAGACCAGTCAAATTATTAAAATTATTTCAACAAAATGATATCTGTTCTGGAGGTAAATAATAAACAAATGAATTAGTTATTCAAAAAATGTATAAATTTTTTTGAAACTTTCTGAACGTATAGTCTTTGAAGAGTGAGTAGAAGAAAAAGGTTTTGTGGAAGGTTTTTGTAAATGTATAAGAGATTAAATAAATTTTTTAATAACCCACTAATTTGTTTATTAATTAATACTGAATATTTCTCCTTTTGTCGGTATTAAAAAAATTAGCAACTATTAAAAATAACTTTTTTTGTACAGGGTAAACGTCTTATTTCATTGGCCTATAAAATTTCTTTACAACATGAGTCACTATCTACAATTGTGGTATTGTTTAAATTTGGCAATAGCGTAAGTTATTACTGGTGCTTTGGTTTTTTAAGGTTATTTCGTTATTTATTATGGTACTTTTCATACTTAATTTTCTTAATATTTTTTAAATCAAATTGAGCTATGGATATTTCTCTTAGAAACATCGCTAATATGCAGTCTACTGGCACTGGTCAAGGATTTGTAAAATGTAAGTGTAAAAACAAAACAAGGCTTCATTCATTCAACTCTTTACTTAATATTTTAATAATTTGACCCTACTTTCACATTCTCTTGGGCACTCTCGCATTATAAAAATAGTTGACAAAAGATAAAATTCCGTCGAGCATTATCATTTTAGAGGAGTTTTAGTTGTTTTGCCTTCGAGAATTTTCCTCTCTCGCCGACCGTATAAAAGTTTCACTCAACCATGTGTATATGAATATAATAACAATTCCGAGATAAAACTTTTGTAGTAAAACTCGAGTTTTCCTTTGAAATCCGAAATGATTTGTTGTTTTATAAACCTCCTTTTAAGTGAAAATGGAAATTGGGAAGAGTACACAAGGCCATTGAAAAGTTTCGGTTAATAAAGAAA
This sequence comes from Psylliodes chrysocephalus, assembly GCA_927349885.1. NCBI lineage: Eukaryota > Metazoa > Arthropoda > Insecta > Coleoptera > Chrysomelidae > Psylliodes > Psylliodes chrysocephalus. The sequence goes on along the minus strand of OV651818.1, from coordinate 52,528,295 downwards.
TGATCGAATAAGAACAGTATTGGTTTTCTGTTCTTTTACATTCGCAACTTTCGAGATCATCTGAGAAAGAATGATTAAAATTATTCACAAAGGGGATTATGCTAATAAATAGTTTATCCTTTTTCTGTTCCTTCTGTTTTAAATTTAATTATGCAGGTTGACTCTTCAAATTCATAACAGTGTAATGTATTTTATATTGGCCAAGCTATGTAGTGAAAATACATTTAGAGGCTGTGAATAGAAATGTATTAATAACTACTAGATAAAACAATATTTAAAAGATTTGTTTATAAAACATAAAATAGTAAGTAGAAAATTCTGAAAGACGAAAGGTTGTTACCAGTATATTTGCAGAATATACTTTGTATAAATAACTAATAAGTTCTAAATCATAGTGAAATAAATAAGTAAGACTAAAAGAAGTTGCTATGTTATGTTATGTTGGGAATGGGGCGTTAATACACTGCGACCTAGAAGATCTATTGTGCCCCCTTCTGTCGAAAATGCACTAAGGAAATGTCTCAATGCCTCTAACGACCCTTCCAATCCTATTTTCTCAAGGAAGTGTAGGATTTGAAGTGGCTTCAAGTTACGTAAATCTCCCTCTTCTATTTGATATCCTCCTATATATAGTGCCCTTGGATTCTGGAGTGCTATACATTCAGTTAGGATGTGAATGGAGGTTTCGTCCTCCTCCTAACAGAATCTGCACCCACTATCTTCTACTACTCTCAGTTTACTTAGGTGTCCTTTTAGTCGGCAATGCCCGGTAAGGATCCTGTTACAATACGTAGCGTGTTCTTGCTCAGGCAGATGCAGGCTTCCGATCTTTTCTGGTTATATTCACCCAGAAGTATCTTGGCCTGTCTCAGCCCCAAAAGATTGTTCCAATTATCTTTTCTTTTACTGCCCAATTCTTTTTTGATCTCTCCCAATATTATGTTATTGCTGATACCGCAGAACGGCTCAGGTCCTACAAAGGGTGTTTGAGCCCCTTTCCTTGCAAGACCATCTGCAATCTCATTACCCTGTACCCCGTTATATCCCGGGACCCAAGTGAGAGCAACTTTATTTTTCTCGCCTAGCTCATTCAATTCTAGATATCTCCAGACCACTTTTGAGCTGATTACGTAAGAGCTCAGCGCTTTGATGGCTGCTTGACTATCGGACATGATGATAGTTTCTTATCTATGATAGTTTCTCTCGATGTTAAACTGGATACACTTCTCGATAGCGTGAATTTTCGCCTGGAAGATACTTGGGTATTTTCCCAATCTTTCGAAGTGCTTGGTTCTCGGCCCATATACTCCTATTCTAGTTCCTTCTATATTTTTCGAACCGTTCGTATACCACTGAATAGCACGTCTTTCGGTTGCAAGCGCGATGGATTCTTGGCTCCATTCTTGCTCTGTGGTTTTAAAGTTTTTCACAAAACTGTACTTCTTTAGCATTTCATCCTGGGGCATGTCTCAGGTATCTTTAGTTCTGAAGCAAGTAGACTTTTGTCTGATTACTCCGTTCCTGATCATTCTATATCGCGGTCTTCTTGCCACATTCTCTATCAATGGCGGCTCGTGGGGTGGTTCACAGTGACAGAATGTAGGTATCAATACAGATGTATGAAAAAACTTTCAGTGTTTTAGAAAGTTTATAATATACCTTTCTAAAACATGGACAGTTTTTTATCTATATCTGCACCGGGATCTATATTCTGCTACTGTGAACCCCCAATATTTTGGTCACAAACCGCCCCTGTTCTCTATCATCAAATGTAGAGGGGTGAGGTTTAAGATCACCTCCATTGCGGCCGTAGGACAGGTTCTCATTGCACCAGTAATGCAAACACAGGCTAGTCTTTGTACTTTTGAGATATTAGCTCTCGTAGTAGCTAAACTAGTTCTGTTACTCAACGCTATAACCCCGTAAGTGATGATTGGTCTCACTATTGCGGTATACATCCATCGCAGTATGTTTGGGTTACATCCCCATCGTTTACCTGTAATGTTTCTGCATATCATTGTGGTTTTTCTGGCCTTATTTACTACTTCCTTCTCATAAGTGATCCAGAGAAGTTTATTGTCCAGGGTTAGGCCTAGATATTTGACTTCATTTTTCCATTCTTTATCTATCCCGTCTAATTTCACGGTTTTGAGATTAAGTTTTCTTTTACTTGAAAAGGCTACTAGTCCCATTTCACGGCACTATCTTTAGGTATGTTCTAGTCCTCGTTGGACTATATCACACAGGATATTACTAAACTTGCCACTAGCAAATATGACTGTCGTCGGCATAACCTTGACAGGGTATACCGAGGTCAGTCAATCTGCATAGAAGTTCGTCTACGGTTAGGCTCCACATTAGTGGGGATAGAACTCCTTGTGGACATCCTCTGGTTGTGCAGATGGAGATGGTGTCCTGCCCTATCTGTGTCTCTGCAGTTCTCGTAGATAACAGCTGAGCCATTCATCTGGATGTGATTTTATCTACTCGTCTGTATGCAAGTGCTCTTTTTACAGATTCGTGTGGGGTGTTGTCAAAAGCTCCTTCTATGTCTAGGAAGGCACACACGACCGTTTCTTTGTTTGTCAGTGCATCCTGGATTTCGTCAGTCAACTATACCAGAAGTTACTTTACCTGCATTATGAATTAAAGAAAAAACATCAAAGGTTTAAGGTCCTGGGTCCCAGAATCCCCAAATCAGTAAGAAAAACTTTCCAGCGAATGTGCTTGCTAAATCACAATTTTGTTCCATAAATCGTCAGCTTACTGGATGGAACTTTGTAAAAAAAAACAATCAAAATGAAAGTACCTACTAGGTATACTTTAATTTAAGTTTATTGATAAACTTACCTAAATTAAATTTTTTTTAGAGACATTTCATGATCTTCTAAATAACATTCGACATCTACATACTGTTTTTTAGAAAATGAATAAGAACTGTCAATAAATTCATTCGACAGATATAATCTTAATCTTAGATTTTTTGTATGTAGAGTAGAAGCACCGCTAGAGAAATAGTTCTTAAGATTGGTAATTAGTTTAATAAAGATAATAATAAGTGATTAATAATTTATTGATTATATAACCTATTTATTGATGTAAGTAAAATAACATTACAGGATCAGCCGGTTGCAAGAACGATCAATAAATATTTGTAGATTCATTAATGCTATTCATCCATTAAAAATGCATTCCGATCTTCGTTAACTATTGAACGTCGTAAATCTGGTAACACGGCGCATTATAGAGATTGCTCACCCATATTTAAATGGGACTACGAAAAGAGCCTTTCCAAATGTTCACTGTATAGAATCGTTCAGGCGCAAACGTGTTTTAAAATAAAATTTCAGCATTTTATTATCTAGAAACAAAAAAAAAGATCTATTTTACTTCAAGACACGATATTATGTTAGATGTTTTAAACACATATTTTTTTTGTGATGTAAAGTTGCTTTCATAACGTCACATAAGGTTAAGATACCTAAACAATTTTATAACAGGGAAACATTACCAAAGCCTACACAAAACACATACTTAAAATTAAATCACATACTCAGACTGACATATTGCGAATATCTAAGCCATAAAACATAAAAAAGGCAACACAAAATTATTATTAATTATACAGAACAAAGTTTTCTTGATTACTGAATAAAATTAATTTTATAAACTGCTGCCATTTTTTTATGCTATTTTTTGTCAAAATGGATATTCTAATTTCATAGCAACATCCTAAACTACTTTCAATTATTAATATAAACTATCTGTAAGGTGGGAAAGGTGGGTTCTTTCGCAGCACTTAGGCCGCATAAGGTCCATTGTGCATTCACAAGGGGTATATAAAACCTGCCTCTCAACTTGTCAAAACCTGCTGGTTGCCGATGAGAGATGTCTAGAGACAGCCGCATCTTCATAGCTCATCAAAGTCCTGCAGGTTATCAACCCGTCAAAAACCTGCCGGTTGACGATAAGGAGTGTCTACATTTTATGTTTTGCCAGATAGTTTGCACAGTAGATATGTGTGGTGTGAGTTGTTAGGATTACGAAGTGTTGGCAAGTTGGCGTTTGGTGCTGACTGTCCAAAAATGTAATGATTATAAATACGAATCTATTTATACAAGTTAATTGAATTATGGATATTGAAAGATTAATTATTATTATTCACACTATCATAAACGCAAATTCGTAGATGTACATTAGAAAAATCAGAATGTACTCTACATGGAAAAGTATAAATTTAAATTAGAATGAACTAACGAGGAATTAATGGATGTTAGCCATATTAATAACATCTTTAGTCACTAACTGGAATCTTTTAATATATTCATACTCGTTACTCGATTTTTTCACGAATACCCTCTAAAATTTGCAAACGTATTATTCATATAAGTACTTTGCGAAGTTATTCATTGTGAATTACTTATGAGTATTTTAATGAAATACTCTGCCTGTGGCACTATATTTATAACTTATGACTAAGTACTCAAAATTGAGAAAAAACATTGCATGTATTAGTTATAGTGAAAACTTCGTTCAGTAAAACCTGCTCCTTGTTGTCTGATTTCAATGTGATAGAATAAAGAGGAAATGCTATGACTATGCTAAAGTGTCCGCAGCGTTTGATTACACTTTTACGTCATATGTCAGTTTGATGAAAATAAATGCTATTTTCGTTGAATAGCTTCATTTAAATGATATAAAATCATTTTCATTTCGTCAGGCTTCAAATATAAAATTATTGACTTCAAAGAAATCAAAATACTACTCAAATCGCCATTTTCATTACACTTTTCCGTCACTCGAACTGCGTCCATTTGTCATATCGCAAAATAGTGTTTATGTCGTCTCTACTTTATTCTATCTCGATGTCTGACTTACTTATAAATAAGCAATCTATACAACTATATATCATTGGTCATAAGTTAACCTCCAAATCTGGTGCGTTTACGGTAGAGTGAATTTGGAAATTGGAATATTGTTCTGCTCATGGTACCTAGACGGTAGTCTTTAAGACTATTTATTAAATTATTTGTTAAAATAACCCAGTTGCATAAAACATAAGGGTAACAATAATTTGGTTTAGAAAATCAATGGATATTTATTTCTCAAAATTAGGATACATTTTTTTTGTTCCTCACCTCTTTCGAAGGTACCACAATCACAGTTATTACCTTGTCGCTTTTTTCCTAGTTAGAAGACACTTAGGTACAAGTTTCATCTCTTTCTTCTTAAAGCCTAAATATATATTGTTTAACAATTAGTAATATATCATACTTGACTGATAAAAGAAATCTTTTTCCCTCCTCTGGCAATCCGCCCTTTGTCTCATCTTGAAGACATCGCCCTTTTGAATACCTTAATCCTCTTTTTAATAAAAAAAAGTTTCACACGTAATAGCTGCATTCAGTCTTAAAGACACCCTTTCCGAAACCGAAACATTGACTTTTAGTACCTACATTTATTTTTGTTTATGAAAATAACCACGTTCGAACCCTCTATAATTTAATACCTAAATATTAATGAAAATAAATGTTGCTCAGTAATTTTAGCTTCAATAAAAAATGTATCTTGTTTTTATTAATAATAAAAAAGTAAAATACCATTAACTTTTTAATTTTTACTTGATTTTTAATGTAATTTTTTATTAATAATTTAGATTATAGAACAGGGTAATTTTAAATTTAATATTACTTTATATTCTGTTATGTTGTGTCTTTTCGTTTCCCAAAATTAGTTATTTTCATTTTCATTAATAAAGTCCTTGTATCATATAACATATTATTTGTAAATAAAGAAATATTATTTCTTATAATTAAAGTACTTACTATTTGTGAATAATTCTTTGTTTTCCATCATAAAATCCAATTTTCCACATAGTTAAATCTTCTTAAAATTCGTTTTCTTTGCGTATTTTCAAATATAAGTATATTTAGTAAACAATTTTATCCTCATGTTAAAAGTTCGTCTAGTCTCGGCTCTTGATGCTTTTGACTTTCTTTGCAGGTATTTTAACTCGAAGTGACTGACGTTTCTTATGGCAAAGTTTGAGCTCATTGCGAAAACATTTCGTCCGTGTTCACCTACAGTGTGTTCTATTAAATGGATCGACAAAAACACTGATAATTCTTGATAGGGACGTAACTCAAATATTGTTATACTTTACTTAATAATGTCATTTGGAAAAGCGCCGTTGCCAAATTTACCATTTAGAAGATAATTGAGTGAGTCAATAAAGGTATGGATTTATTAGCTAACAGGTGATTTTAACAATCGTTCATGCAACCGAATGTATATGCAGTGTCATAGCTTTAAAGCTTATATAAACTCCGCACTTTATCGATTACTAGTAGTTTATTTTATTTGGAAAGACCACATTAAACAGAACACATTAATAATTACTATTATTGGTTGCTTTTCTTATTTATAATTTATAAGTAAGATGCATTAATTAGTTTATTTACCTTATTTGAATATTTAATTTTTGCTAAATTAAAGGAATTTTCTTTTTTCTTTTAGTTTTATTTTCACATTTTCTTTTAAATAAACCTATATATTTGTATTTAACTTTTAGTTAGAACGTATTTTTAAATATTGGAGGTGATAGTGATATTGTAGAGCTTTAATAACGTCCGCCTTAGGTTGAGTAAAATAACCGTTACAAGTAGTTTTGTGTCTGCACATTCATCTATTCTTTTAAAAATAATTATTATTGTTTATACCCGTGCTTCAAAGATAATCAATTTTTCTCTGCTTTTGGTAAATATTAAAGAAAAAATGTCCCTAAAACCTAATCAAATTTGGCTTTCATATACATAATCGTCTTCACTTTTAAATTAATGCTTGCCTCGGAAAAGTATATAATGTATTAAACTCATATCTTGCGGTTATTGGTTGAAGGGTTGGAACTTGCCAAGAAAATCGACTATAACGTACAACGATTGCCGATTGGCGTCTATACATTTTTAAACTAATCACCAAAAGTCTGCTTTAAATTGCAACGTGTTACAGAAATTTTGTATTTAATAGTAGCCATATTATAATCTAAACTCTACTGGTTAAAATTTTACGAGGTATTAAAATTAAAGTTCAAATGTCAATTTCGACGTTAATATAATACCAAGTAATAAGCAATTATAGTAACCGCCGCGTTATTTGAAATAAAACGTGACACAATAAAGATTAACTAGTTAAAATTTAATACAACATTAAACTTACAATACCTACCTACCAATAAATCCCAACGTAAATCGAATTTCTTTGCGCAGAGCTGGTTTGAGGATTATTCAAACAAAAAATACGAGGTTAACTCAAATATAAATATAAGTTTCAGTGTTGTTGGTACGGATCACAAAAGAGAAGAGGCACGATTAAATACGTGTACTGCAGCTTCCTCCTTTTTCTTAAGAACATTTACAAGGTGCTGTTAATAGGCCTATTAATTAATACTCGACTGTATAAATGTATAAGCATAAACATGAGAATACTCGACTGTAAAAGACAGCATGGACATGAAAACCGAAAAATCTAGTGTTGCTGCCTAGATATGCCACCAAATGTCTATGTTAAGGTACTATAAGGGTGATTCTCAAATAGTTTTAATAATCCAGCTAGCAAGTTTGAAAAAATAAGTTGAAGCGTTTTGGTGAAAAAATACAAGGAAGCAAATCTTTAGAAATTGAACTGTTGAAATTACATTTCGGCAAGCTCAGTATAATGTGAGATAAATATTATTTCTGTTTTTTAATTTGATATCGCATATTTTTTCATTACCGTCCTCATACCTAAACATTGTTAAATATTTAGTGAACACAACGGGTGAAAATTCTGGTACATATTGTCGCTCTCAAGAATACCTTCACAAGAAGCACAACAAATTTTGTTAGCTTCAAGTTCCTTTGGTATATCTATTTTTTTCGTTACGAAAAATAAAAAAACTCTAATTTGAAGACGATAACTAGCAAGCCGGAAGCTAAAAAAATTGTAACTTTTAAAAAGGATACTTTGTGTAGTGAACGCATATTTATTTGGAACCATTCCATGGTGAGTACAGTTGGGAGAAAATTGGCATGTGTCACAGAATAATTCTCTAAGATAAATCGATTCTTCATCTAAATGTGTCCAGATAATCTGGTGCAGCTTCATAGTTTCTAGGACTTTTTGAACTAATTTCTACAACTCTGTGATCAACGTTCTCTTCTAACGACAAGGGAGAAGATGGTGGAGTATTGTCATTGAAAAATTTCTCTGTTCTCCCACTCATTTTCTTTTTTAGATAATATCTGTTGATGCTTCCCTCCATTTTTTCCGCTGCTTGTTTTTTTCACGTTGTCCAATATCACCTATATTTTTTAGCTGCCCTCTTTATTTTCTCTTACGATTTCGTTAACGTTCATACAACTTAGCCTTTTCCAACCTTTCCAGATCAGCAGCAACGCGTTCTCTGTATTTTCTCTTTTTCTCTCCACTTCACTCTTTGTGCATCAATCGCCGCTTGCGTCCTTTTTTCTTGGCGTTCTTTTGTTTTTTTCTTCGTCCTTCATGGTATTTTTAGGATTTGATAATTTTTCATTGACTTTAAGTATCACACATTCTTTTTTATTTTCGTTTTGCTTAAGCCTTATTTTAATAACATTCCTAGATGGTCTATCATGCTGATCTTTCTTTTTTGTTTTAACTCTAATTTCTTTGTTTCCTTCATTTTTAGTCAGTTATCACGTGCTTTTTCTTTCATTCTTTTAAGCTTTGGTAAGACGTTTGATTTCCATTTATCATAAATATTGTCTTCATTCATATTAATTCTGGAATTGAACTGTTTTTTTTTGGCGGCGACTTATTGCCGTAGATAGATTTCTTATGACTGTTTTTTTGTATATCAAACCCGTCTACCCTTTATTAAATTATTACACATCATAAATAGACCCTATGGACGGTATTGAACACCATGATGACAGAAATACTTAAATGCTACATTTTTAAATAAAAGAATGAAGTACTCACTTGTTTCTATTCGCCAATTTATTGCACAACACATAAACAAACTACTTCATACGCCACGATGGAGAAAACTGGTGATTCAGCCGCCTAACAGCAAAATAGGCTACTAAATTTGCGGGGTACGGTCATGAGAATTGAATATCGGGACTAAGGTTCTTCTTTTACTGGACTCTGGTTTATAATAATTGTTTTACTGTTTAACACTTATTAATTATTAGGTGAATATGTTATAAAAATGTGCAAACAGAAATTATTTCATTTAGACCATGAAAATATAATTAAAAGTGTTCCGATCTAATAAGATTTTTCGATCGGGACCTAAGGCAGTCATGAAGAAATGGTAAGACAAATATAAATATTTCAAATTCTAGAAAGTATTTTGCGAATGTAACATTAGTTTTTTTTAGAAACAAAGTACTACAAACGAACTTGTAAAAAAAACGTTTGTCATTAAATGAACATAAAAAGTCCCAGGGACCAATATTGTAAAACAATTTGAATCACCAATAAAAGGATCGGGGTAGTAGCGCGTACTTCTCCTTGACTTGGCGGCTTAGTAACTTCCACTATCACTCTTTAATTTATTATAATATCTTTTAGCGACCTGTTTGTTTTTTCTTTTATAATAATCGCGTAGGTATATATTATACCACAATATGTGTACTTTAGACGCGTATTTAAGCCATTTTTTCAAACGCAATTTACTTTTTTGATATAAGTTAACATATTAAATAATAAAATTTCATTACCTTTTTTTTGTAATCTTTTGAAAAAATAGTTTAGAAAGGCACGATTATAAAATTTAAACATTTGGAATACTTTCAAAATCATTTTTCGTAAAAGTATATGATAAGATATTAACATAAGTGTTGTCTATTTTTGATTAAAACAGTTTTTTTTTAAGTTTAGCATCAACTCATAATGGCTGCCTTTTAAAAAGGCACTATTCAGATAGGGCATCCACTAAAAAGTTTCTAAAACTCTATAGTGACCTTGAGTCAAAACTGTAACGTCCCAACAGGAACTATTTCACTACCCATGTTGCCACTAAAACGCTACGATAGTTTAAGGCTCCAAATGATCCTCATTGGAACTATTCTGGAACATTTTGCCACTCTGTGTACCCAGTTACTTTATTTAGGCATATTAGTGGTACTGTTAGCGGTAACAGATTCACTTCTACTATATAGTTTTTGCTACTATACAGCAACTACCCAAATATTACTGAGACTATATTTTGGTACCGTTTTGCCTATCTATACACCCAATTAATTTATTTTGGCATATTAGTGGCATTGGTGTTTTTGCCACTATAGAGTAACAATAAAGTCAACCTGCCCAGTTCCAGTAACTGCTCAAATGTTACTTTGACTTTGGTTGTTCCAATAAATGGTATGGTAACAAGTTTTTTTTGAGAACCATATAAAGTATACTTATCCAATAAAATAGCAATATTAATACCAGGATGTACCCCAGGAACTAATGCTTAGAAAGCAAAACCGAAATCAAAAGGATTTGGTACTAAGTGTGTTACTTGGGTATCTAAATGGATACTTTAACTTATTTGCTTTGGTTTCAAACCATCTAATTTTAGGTGCTCCGTATAGGTATTACAATCTAAAACAAGATACACTAATAATAAAGGAATATGGTGTGTTATTGTTACCTGGTCATTATTTAATTATCAAAAAATTTACTTTATTAGACTACCTGAAAAAAAAAAGGTTTGTTAATATAATTATTATTTAATTAATATATTATTTAATTAATTTTTTGTCATAAAATATATTTTTATTTTAAATTATGGAATTGGTTGCGTATTATTTACATATTTTTGTAGTTCTTACTAAATGAAATATATCAGGAATATCACATTTTGATTTATAATGAAGAATAATAAGTTCTATAGCAGTTGTTTTAAGCAATAATGCATTTTAAAAACAAAACCATTTGCGTCCCATGAAATGTAGGAGATTTGTCCAAAATTTCTTCCAGGATATCAATATTATCAACAGGTAACTGAAAAAACTTATTACCTGTTTATGTACCACGGTATTGTCATTTTTGAGATATCTTGACAATTCTTCCTGGACAATGGTGTCATTCGCTCTAAAATATTTTTGTATGAAACATACTACTATACCGTACGTGATTTCAATAATTTTTCTGGATATAGTTTCTTATTGAAACAATACACAGTATCAGCTATCGAACTCTTTCCAATTGGCTTTGCATAAGTACGTGTCAAAACTATAAAAAGGTAACAACAGATAAGCAGGAAACGAATAATATCAGCGATGCCAGTTTATACGGCTCGGCAAAGTTACAACGCCAAATGCTAAATATATATTTTTGATAAATTATAGAGCAGTTAAAAATTTGTTGTTTCAGGACCGCTTCACAATGTCGCAATTTTTGTATTTAGGATAATTTTTTCGTTTTGTTTAATTTAATTTTTATATTCTTAAAATTGAACAGTAATGCAACGAGGGCTTGTCCAATCCTTTTACTGATTTTATTGTTTTCTGCAGTTTGCCTCATCTTTTGTTCTACTGTCGTCATAACCTGAGATAAAACTTTCTGTTCTGATCTTCTTTTAAAAAGAGGCATGTACCTATAACAAAACTATTTTTTTTGTATACAATAGAAATTTCAAAAGGATCCACAGAAGCCCCTATCTGTAATTTGATCCTTATGGGATTTACGAAAATTATCATGTTTATTTAATATTTCTGTCTGAATTAACACAAGAGTATTGTATGATGTTGGGTGGGGTTTTCCTCACCTGTAAGTAAAATGGCACCATCAATCATCTTTAAATCGCCACGGCATATATTAATAATAGCCGTCCCTTTCCCCGGACAAGCTTAGCTTTTGGAGTTAAAATTCACTCGTAAGGGGGTGAATTAGGGAGAGTATTATTATTATTATTATTATTATTATTATTATTATTATTATTATTATTATTATTATTATTATTATTATTATTATTATTATTATTATTATTATTATTATTATTATTATTATTATTATTATTATTATTATTATTATTATTATTATTATTATTATTATTATTATTATTATTATTATTATTATTATTATTATTATTATTATTATTATTATTATTATTATTATTATTATTATTATTATTATTATTATTATTATTATTATTATTATTATTATTATTATTATTATTATTATTATTATTATTATTATTATTATTATTATTATTATTATTATTATTATTATTATTATTATTATTATTATTATTATTATTATTATTATTATTATTATTATTATTATTATTATTATTATTATTATTATTATTATTATTATTATTATTATTATTATTATTATTATTATTATTATTATTATTATTATTATTATTATTATTATTATTATTATTATTATTATTATTATTATTATTATTATTATTATTATTATTATTATTATTATTATTATTATTATTATTATTATTATTATTATTATTATTATTATTATTATTATTATTATTATTATTATTATTATTATTATTATTATTATTATTATTATTATTATTATTATTATTATTATTATTATTATTATTATTATTATTATTATTATTATTATTATTATTATTATTATTATTATTATTATTATTATTATTATTATTATTATTATTATTATTATTATTATTATTATTATTATTATTATTATTATTATTATTATTATTATTATTATTATTATTATTATTATTATTATTATTATTATTATTATTATTATTATTATTATTATTATTATTATTATTATTATTATTATTATTATTATTATTATTATTATTATTATTATTATTATTATTATTATTATTATTATTATTATTATTATTATTATTATTATTATTATTATTATTATTATTATTATTATTATTATTATTATTATTATTATTATTATTATTATTATTATTATTATTATTATTATTATTATTATTATTATTATTATTATTATTATTATTATTATTATTATTATTATTATTATTATTATTATTATTATTATTATTATTATTATTATTATTATTATTATTATTATTATTATTATTATTATTATTATTATTATTATTATTATTATTATTATTATTATTATTATTATTATTATTATTATTATTATTATTATTATTATTATTATTATTATTATTATTATTATTATTATTATTATTATTATTATTATTATTATTATTATTATTATTATTATTATTATTATTATTATTATTATTATTATTATTATTATTATTATTATTATTATTATTATTATTATTATTATTATTATTATTATTATTATTATTATTATTATTATTATTATTATTATTATTATTATTATTATTATTATTATTATTATTATTATTATTATTATTATTATTATTATTATTATTATTATTATTATTATTATTATTATTATTATTATTATTATTATTATTATTATTATTATTATTATTATTATTATTATTATTATTATTATTATTATTATTATTATTATTATTATTATTATTATTATTATTATTATTATTATTATTATTATTATTATTATTATTATTTATTATTATTATTATTATTATTATTATTATTATTATTATTATTATTTTTATTATTATAATAAAATAAAAATGGGTTATTTAATTGATTGAATCGGGAATGACGACACTTAAATAGATAATATTATCTACTTCATTATTTTTGATTCTATTTATCAATACTATTTTTAACAGAATTTTTATTTCTGAAATATACCGGGTGTTCAAATTAAAGTGTTACAGTCAAATACCGCCGAAAATATGCATTTTAGAAAAAAAAGTTTCAGACAAAAGTTTTATAGTTTTTTGGGGGAAACATTTTGGCTAAATTCATTTTTTTGCAGCTGACCATAATATGGCCATATCGAGGTGGACTTTGTTTTTTTAAATGGGAATCCCATTTTTACTTTCTTATCTGTATACAGATATAAGGAAAGTATAGGAATTATGATTTTTTTCGACCTCGAGTTTTCGATGGATTTTTACGTTTTGAGGTCCCCTGAATCCGTTTTGACTATTTTCGCGATGATGTCTGTGTGTGTGTGTGTGTGTGTGTGTGTGTGTGTGTGTGTGTGTGTGTGTGTGTGTGTGTGTGTGTGTGTGTGTGTGTGTGTGTGTCTGTGTGTGTCTGTGTGTGTCTGTGTGTCGCATAACTCATGAACTGATACACGGAAAAACACCAAATTTTAAACTTAAGCTTTGTTCTAGCGTCCAATATGCTGATTGGATTTTGGGCAGTGTCGGAACATCTGGGGGGTACTTTATAGGTGGTCATTTTTATATTTTATGGAATATATCTGTTATTTCCGTTTGGGGAAGAAAATTCTTCAAATAAAAGTTACTTCCTGTATTATTATCTATAATTTTTGTTCTATACAAAATGGTCCGTATTCAAGAAATTTGACAAAATGTAAAAAAATATTTTTTTAAAAAAATTGTTTAAACAAAAGTTGTTTGTAATATAATTCTCTATAATTTTTATTCTTTACATAATTTCTCTAAAATGGACCGTATTCGAGATATTTGAGAAAATGTGTAAATTTCGAAATTTGAAGAAAACTCAAAAACGGATAAAGAAAAAAACATTAAATTTTAAACTTAAGTTTTATTTCGGCCTAACGTGAAATGATTAGATTTTGAACAAAGTCGGAACATCTGGGGGGATACTTTATGGGGGGCCGTTTTAATATTTTATGGAATATATCTGTTATTTATGTTTGGAGAAAAAAATTGTTCAAATAAAAGTTATTATCTATAATTTTTGTTTTATGTCAAAATTTCCTGAAATGGTCCGTATTCGAGAAATTTGACAAAATGTGCAAAATTCTGATTTTTATGAAAATTGTTGAAATAAAAGTTGTTTGCGATATCGATCTCTATAATTTTTGTTTATACATTATTTTTCTAAAATGGACCGTAATGGAAAAATTGTAGGAAAAGTGCTCAATTTAAATTTTTCAGTATTTTCATTTTCAATGAATATCTATAGAAAAATGTTTCGAGGTAGATGTATGTGGAAAATGTATATATTTATTTTATCCTCTAAACATTTATGGAGGTGCTGCAATAGGTTGTACAAAATAACCGGAAAAAGCCTAAAATAACTAGATAGGAAAGTCATATGTTGGACACATCAGATTTTTTTATTACATATTCTTAAAGTACATAAAAAAATAAGAAACTTTTGAAGAAAATATTTTTTTTATTGGACTTTTACTTTTTGAGTGACAGCTACTTGAAAATGTTGCAGCGCGAAAAAAAAGTTGGCCATATTATGGTTAGCTATAAAAAACGATTTTAGCCAAAAGTTTTTCCCCACAAAACTATAAAACTTTCGTCTGAAACGTTTTTTTTTATATAAAAAGCGGTATATAGCTGTAACGCTTTAAGTTAAACACCCGGTATATTAAACTTTTTTTTAGAATATCTCTTTATTCACAAGACGATTTTTGAAAAACCTATTCCATTAAAACTAGAAAATGGTAGAAAAAATTTACTATTATAGCAATACTAAAACAATATATGTCTGGACATCCTGTACTTGCAGAACATTTATTTTATACTTTATAATTTATCTACTCTGTCAATTGGCGTAAAAATTGGGCGGCTGACTATTTTTTATTGATTGTAGCAGAATAATATATGTTCTTTGGCAAACTGCAGCTATCGATACACTATCGAGAAACTATCGGAAGTGAAGCAATAGCTTGGAAAGTTCAATATCCGCCGGTCGGGTCCATAAAGTTGGAATTTATGGTGATAGGCCCCCGATGCTTAAAATGCTCCAACGCTCTTTAGATAAAAACACATTTTCTACATATTTACATTATAAACATAAAAGTTGGGTCGAGAAATTAGTTGTTTTTTGTACTTAACTGTAACTCCATTATCATAATCTTTGAAAATTAAGAGAGGCTTCTTTATCAGTGACGTACTAGGCAGATTTTTTTTTACTACACCACTTTTATATTTTATTGCTTACCTCTGAAACTTCTATATTTTTTAATAAAATTAAAAAAAAAGGGAGCAGGCTAGAAAACATTTGGTGGATTATTCATTCTGTAGTTTCTGCAGAAAATAGTTAGTGTGCATGAAATTAGCTCGTTCAACTTGTTATGATTTTTTAATGCTTTTGATTGTTATTAAAAAAGTGAAAAATCTAAATTTTTGAATTTTTCCAACGGGGATCTCTTCTAAACCCTTTTAACAATAGCTCAAAAAAATTTAAAAAAAATTTAGATTTCTTGTTTTGAAATAATCAGCGTTTTTATGTTAACATTAAAATGGTGAAAATTAACTAATTAACAAAAGCATAATTAATAAAAAAATAGTGATAAAAATTTTTTGTTTACGGATTATTGTTTATTAATATGTCTACTTAGTACCCAAATTTTTTTATTCCTTAATATTAATATTTAATCAGTTAAAATAATTAAAATAATAAGCGACAGCTGTAACGGCAAATGGATCAAGGTCGGCTGAAGGTGGTTACACGATAAAGTAGTAATTCATTTATTTCTTGTTCTATTTCACTGTGCCGTTATTAATATTTTATTAAATGGCACACCCGGAATTTTAGTCATATAAAAAATACTATAGGAGGTTATATATAGTAAAAAAATTAATCCTTTTAAATACAAATAATCCAATAGCTAATTATTAATAATAATAATAATAATTTTAATTTTTCTCAGTTGCTTTTCAATAAAATTAAACAAAATGTCACAAATCAATTTAAAACTACTTAATTAACTTGGTTCTGCATTTTGCCAAAATGTAATCACAGAGTTTTCATGTGTTTTATCAGTGTCTTTTAAGACACCCAGTATGTCTATTGTCATATGATTCAGTAATTTGTAGAGGGGGTTTAACTCATGGCACTTAGGCCTCACTAGACCCATTGTACATCCTCCTAAGCTGATAAGCATCTCCTAGTTCGTTAGCCAGCCTACAGATTTGATGTAGTTGACAATGTCGCCAAGAGGTGCTTCTTTTGTTAGCCAATTTTTGTCGAACACAAATATATTTTGGAGGATAATCTTCTTCGCATTCCCTGTAGAGTGCGGAATCTGACAGCCCCATGTATTGGAGATGCTTCCGTACTTGGAAATGATTAGGCAGAATGCCTATGATCAGAGACAGATTTCGTCTAGTCTTAGTCAAGTATTTGTTTGCTGTAGTATTGTCAGTATAACTTAAAAGCTCTCTGGAAACTCTTTAGCTTCTTATGTCATCCCATTTTTCTTGAATTTCACAAGGGAATGTTATTTAATTAGGGTTTTCACTACCGATGTTGTTAGTCCAATAGAAAGGCCACGTCCAAAAGGTATTTAGTTGACTGTCTTCTTGACTAGTGAATCAGCAAGACGGTTATCTTTCGATGTGGCGTGACCTTTGATCCATCTTAAGATGACCACATTGTTGATGGATACTTCGCCAAAGCTTCGTGCCAGTTTCGTACTAACCCTAAGTAAATTCGTAGTATGTCCGGAAGAATAGGAGGCAATATCTGTATAGATGAGCATGTTCCTTTCAGTAATAATATTTCTAGTAACGTCTTTTGCTGTTAAGAGAATCCCTGTGAACTCGGTTTGAAACTACACTGTTACAGCCCATTTTATGTTTTTTACGGATCTAGAGTATAGTCCACGTCCTAAGCTTTCTGTTTGTTCTTTTTTAAATGTATATGGCATATGGAAAATATATCTGAGTGAGATGGAAGCAAAGGAACCGTATTGAGCGCCTCATGCCAAAAGCGACGTTACTCGTCACCAGAGCCTACATCAGGTTCTATTTCAACTGTGCGTATAAATATGAAGAGAAGTGATTTTAAGAATGACTTCCATGACTCTGGTTGATACATGCTGTACTTTGAATTTGTTCTAGTTTTCATTTAGCTGTTAATTTTTGGGTTTTCAGTACCCAGACAACTGTACATTGTGTTAGCATAGGTCTTATGATATGATTATGTATGTCCATGCTACGAATCTGGTTGAAAGACAACAGGTGCGCCTTAGTACTCGGCGACATTGTTCATAAGCAATGTATGCTTTTTTTATTGTTTTCTAGATGTGAGTTCCATGTTAACTTGCTGTCAAAGGTAAGACATGGGTACTTCACCTCTGTTGCAAAGTTTAGTTTTGTGTTTAGGAGCTTTTGAGGTTTTAGTTCCATTTTCATTTTATTTTTGTAAAAAGCACCATTTCTGTCTTCTTGGTATTAATAGACGTTGAATGGTCCTACACCAGTTTTCTATAATTTTGCATTCTTTCGCAAAGTATGTCCTCAAAATTTCCTGTTTGCAGAATGACCTGGTTCATCTGCGTACGCAATTATTGAGGTGGCTGATGAGGGTTTTGAGGACCATGTTCCACAGCAGAGGTGACAGTCCCGCTGGACATCTCTTCGCAACCAAGCCTCTTATTTTCACATCTTCTACACTTATGTTTACTGCTCACTTTGAGAGCATCATGTATCCATCAGCCAATCATGTGTGGACCATTCCTGTTGTTTAGTATGTTATCTTGGGGAACGGGTTATTATCAAAGGAACCTTTTATTTCTATGAAAACACCCAAGACGGACTCTTTATTGACCAGAGATCTCTTTATCCTGCCAACAACTAGGTGAAGGGCTGTGTACTTTCATATTAAACGTTCATATCTAATCTAAAAATACATACTTATCTGCCTAAATAATGATTTCAAAAAACGTTCTTTTTAAAGGTTGAGGTGTTTTTATACTTTTTATTTGCTAAAAAATCAAATTAAAATAAACACAATCAACTCATACTCATTAATTTCTTTATCAATCCACAAAATTATTTGAAAATGCGCCAGTGCTCAACTCACAACAAATTCATCAAGATCTTTTATCTAATCATATAATTTTTAAGCGATTTGTTTACAAACATAAAATGCCTACCGATTTCTCACTTTTACTATATTTTGATAACAAAAATGGTTGAAATAGGTACACATTTCGTCATCCGTTTGAATCTTATATTATCAAGCCTATACTCCTATTGTTCTTAAAGTTGCATCTGCTCTGATTCAAAAATGTCTACACCAAATATTAGCTCTTTAGCTTTTCGATTTCAAAATTAATTTGAAAATAAAAATATTACGACGAATTGAGTACCTTTTCCTTTTTTTTTAGTCTGTTAGTTTAATGCATTTAAACCTTTGCTTTAATACTTTGGAGGATAAAAAAATGTAATACGTTTTCATCCAATTTTTATTTACCTGTACATTCAAAAACGAAATAAATAAATTAGATATCTATTATCGACACTTACCACAATGTTGTCTTAATAGTTTTCAATTTATTCTAATAATGGTAATATCGCAGGCGAACTTCTATTTACAGTAAACATTTAGCACTTTAGACAAAAGAAGCTTTTAACGAAATCTCCAATTAAAACAATTAGTTTGTCCTAGTTCTGGGACAATAAGCCGATTTTGTTCGTTTCGTTATTAGATAAGTGTTAAGTTTGTTTTAAAGTTTCCTCTCTTTTATTTTACAAAAAAGAAATAATTGCAGATTGGTTTATTTGAAATTGGAAATAATTTTCTTAGTGTACTGAAATATATAATGAAATTAAAAATGTGAAGAATTTAATAAAAATGATAAGAAGATGAAGAAGAATTAGTGAAGTGTATACACTTATCATAATAAAGAGTTAAACGAATTTACATCAAGAATTAGGAAGTATGTTTGCTAAGAACTGTATTATTTTCTGTGGTATTGAATGGTGAATATAAAATATGAATGAATATGAATCAGAATACAAAAAACAAGATTTTGTCGGTAGAGAAGAGTCTAAGAAAAAAGTCTGAATAACAAATAGATTGAAGGGCTAAACAACTTCAAATATTTAGGATTGATAATAGAGAATTATTGAAGATTTAACAAATGAAAGATTAAGTAAAAGAGGAAAACTGATAACGTCGAAAATTCTAAAAAAAAAAACAGGCCAAGTGCGAGTCGGACTCGTGCATGAAGGGTTCCGCATCATCGTACAAGATTTAATACTATGTAGGTACTTTTTAAATATTTTATTAAGATCGAGCAAAAGAAAAGCAAAACAATTTTTAATTTATTTTTTGTTATAGCTGCAACAAAAATACATATTCTGTGAAAATTTCATTTGTCTACCTATTACGGGTCATGAGATGCAGCCTGTTGACAGACAGACAGACTGAGAGTGTAGGCTTAGTAATATGGTCCCGTTGGTTACTCTTCTGGTACGAAACCCAAAAAAGACTTATTTCTTTAATATGAAACACCAAATTCAGAAAGTCATTTAGTGTTATACCAAACTATTTGAAGTGATTTATCACCCGATTCTTGCTAGAAATAACTAAGCTCTGAGTTTTGTTCTTATTTAGCAGCAAATTATTTACAGAAAATCCAATGCATTTCCTTGATCAACCAAAAGTAATAGTTTGGCATTAGAAATTATACAAGATATCATTGACAAAAATAATTATATTATATTTTGTTGTCACGTCATAACTCAATGCAATAATGTAGTAATTTGTTAAATAAAAGTAACCCCAGAACAGTATCTTAGGGAACACCATGAGCGACATCTTTGATCTATTATTATGTACCTTCTAAGGGGACAAATCGCTTTTTTCCAAATATGATATTAATAAGTTGAAAAGCATACCTCTATCACGATAATATTCAAGTTTTTTCAACAAGAATTCGTAGGATACAAAGTATTCGGGTATAAAGCCTTGAAAAGGTCACACATCGTGATAACCGAATGTGGACGTCCCTCAAGACCCACTACTATATCTTCCATTAATTCAAGTAGTACTTTAGTTGCTGATTTGTTACTTTTAAAACCGTACACTGCGATTATTTATGCATCCACTGTATGGGACCCTACGCAACAAAATTTAAAACAAATTTTGGAAAGCATTCAAACTAAATTTATTAAATATCAAAAAGTATCGTACGATTTCAGGCTTTGTCTCATTTGAATCTATTAGGAAAGAGTTTAAAATTGAAAAATTGAAACATAGGCGCTCTATAATTAACCTCGTATTTCTACATAAATTGTTAAATGTATATACAGGGTGAGGTACCGAAAACGAAACAGATCGCATATCTTGAACACATTTTTTTTGGAGAAAATGCAAAAAGAGGTCGATTTTTATTTTAAAGGAGACATCTTTCGAACATATCCTCAACTATCCTACATCCCTCCCCACCCCTCTGTCACTATTACCAATGAAATTGAACTAGGGAAAGTACTAAATGTGACACATCATTGAAAAGGTAATTTTATAAGGAATTTGACTGTGTGACATGTGACAGTTAAAATAAGCGTATTGTCATGTGAAAGCCAAATTTAAAAATTTTATGCATAATTACCTTTGGAATAAAATTGAACTTACTACGCCCATGTTTTCGTAAAATAAAAACAAATAACTACCAGGTCTGTTTTTTAGTTTAGCGTCATTGATACTTCAAGTCTATTAGCGAGTAAAACATAAAAATGGTTTATTCTATTCAGGAGAGAGTAGAAATGTTATTTAAAAAATAACGAATGTGCTAACACTGCCTGTACAATATTCAATGAGCGACACTCAAATAAACAGGTTAAACGTAAGTACGTTTTGGAACTTATTTCAAAATTTCGACAAACAGGATCTGTTCAAAATAAAAAACGGCAGATTAAAAATCCAGTAAGAAACGAAGCCGTAGAGGTAGCCGTTTTAGGACAAGTTGTTGCAGATCCAACTCTTAGTACAAGAAAGCTTGCAGAATTATCTGGAGTAAGTGACCGTACCGTTAGGAGAATTTTGAAAGCCAACAAATTCCATCCCTATAAAATTCATTTAGTTCAGGAACTTAACGAAGACGATTTTGATCGCCGCTTGCAATTTTATGAAATCATGAGCGAGCATGCTATACAAGATCCACATTTTCTTTTATAATATTTGTTTTTCAGATGAATGCAGTTTTTATGTTAACGGGACTGTCAATCGACATAATTGTCGATACTGGTCAGATTCCAATCCAAGAGTATTTCATGAAACGCATACTCAACACCCAGAAAAGTTAAACGTTTGGGCTGGAATATTTGGCGATCATATTGTTGGTCCATTATTTTTACCAGGTACTTTAACTAAGGATATGTATTTGGAATTACTTGAAAACACCGTTGATCCACTGTTAACAGACATAATAGAAAACGATGACCGATACCTTGAAGATCACCTAATATTTCAACAGGACGGGGCTCCTCCACATTTTGCTGCAGCGGTTCGTCAGTACTTAAATGAAAACTTTCCTAGACATTGAATTGGACGAAGAGGATCTATTGAATGGCCCCCACGATCTCCTGATCTGTCCCCCTTAGATTACTTTTTATGGGGATATCTGAAAAGTAAAATATACGCCACTCAGTCAGGTTTCTTAGAAGAGTTACGTGAACGTATTATTACTGAATGTCGTCAAATAACTCCAGAAATGCTCCAAAACGTCAGACAAAGATTTGAGAATAATTTATATTCGTGTATGGAAGTTAATGGACAACACTTTGAGCATTTACTTTGAAGTAATTTAGTTTTTAATTATGGGAGTTGTCCTAAATTTTTCAATTTAATTTTTATGTTCACTTTTCTAATATTTTTTTTTTATTTTTATTATGAATTGTCTATTAAATGAGTTTTACTTTCAAATTAAGTATCATTATTTAAAATACGGAAACTTTTTCCGTAAAATGGCGCCAAAATCAAAAGTTACGTAGTAAAATGTCACACAGTCAAATTCCTTATAAAATTACCTTTTCAATGATGTGTCACACTTAGTACTTTCCCTATTTCAATGTCATTGGTAATAGTGACAGAGGCGTGGGGAGGGATGTAGGATAGTTGAGGATATGATCGAAAGATGTCCCCTTTGAAATAAAAATCGACCTCTTTTTGCATTTTCTCCAAAAATAATGTGTCTTCAGGATATGCGATCTGTTTCGTTTTCGGTGCCTCACCCTGTATAGATAGTCAATATTCATTGAGTCAAATAGAACTCAATGTTCCAGTGGTAGGTAATCGCCACCGTGAATTAACTTTTCGTGCCAATAATCATGGTCCATTAAGAAAAATTTGTCTATTATTTAACGTACATTCCGAAGACATCTCTTGCGGTATTTTTGATGTACCAAAAAGAACATACAGAAGAGAACTTATTAAAGTAACATGATTTTGTAGGATATTCATGGCTTTCGTGTGGGGTTTGCTTTTTCTTTTAACTTTGATAAAAACATTTTAGTAGCGATGTTTGTTTAATATAAACAAAATTAAGTGTATTAATTATATATTGTGTATTTTTGTCGATTTCTTTTTTGTTAATAATATTATAGAAACCTGTAATTAGGATTATGCCTGTTTGTTTCTGAAAATAAATAAATAAATAAATATTTTATTATTTATTCAGTATATTGTATCACAAAATTTGAAGCCGGCCCTGATCCTGTTCAACAGTAAATGCGTTTTAACGGTTTTTTTAATTACAGAAAAATATATTTGTACAACTTTGTACATTTGCATTTTGGTTTAAGCGCCAAAATACAGTGCTCTGTCTCATGAAAATTTTCTAAGCATTAGCGCTAACTCAGACACACTCATAAATCTGTTTCACTCTCGCTAGCACAAGTATAGTAAAAAATAGATCCACATGTGGAAGAGGCAGTATTCTATCTTTTACTGCAAAAATCACACGGAACCATCATCCGATGCTCCCTCAGCCAATCATGATAAGAGACGCCCATAATTGCAAGCACACACTTCCACTGGACAAGACAAACAATGGGACCTTTTTTAACCTCCGAAACATCAACATATTTGCTTTTTCCCGTCGCGAGCTCGACGCTATTGACTAAAAACATAAATTTTAAGATGTATTAAACCTGCTGTTAATTATAAATCGTAAATTGAAGTACTCGTAAAATTGTTGTAATTAATAATGGAAATCCCACAAGAATAAGTAGGCCAAACGAAAACCCTTCAGCTGTTGATTTAATGATAGCAACAACGGACATTGTAGATAAAATTACCTGGAATGTTTTACCTGTATTACCACTGGGTTCAGATCACTTACCAATAATAATTGATTATCATCACAACGACGCTAATACCTTTTCTATTACACCTACAACCAAATGGAATAGTAAAAAATCGGATTGGAACCTGTATTCTAGCATTATTCAAAATGAATTAGATAACATCATCTAACTATGAACATATGAACAATTCAGAAAAGTTTGCAATTTTGTACAACGCTATTTGTAAAGGCGCTGATGTTTCCATGTCTAAAAAAACCGTTTACACCAACTAAAATGCAACCTTTATGGTGGGACGAAGATTGTTCTAAAATATTCAACTCGAGAAAAAATGCTTTTAATGAATATAAAACTCTTTCCAATTTTAAAAACTATCTAAAATATAAAAGTATAGATGCGAAAACTAAATTAATGTTTAACAAAAAACCGCAATAAATGGAAATAATTTTTAGATAAACTAAATAAAAGCACTCCTGTATCTGACATTTGGAAAAATATGAAGGCTATAAAAAATAAGTCAGTAGAATTTAAAAAACAATACTAAATAACGATATATTCGAAGCTTTGTTAAATTATTTTGCACCAGCTTCAGCACCTAAAAAAAATAATTATGTAAATAATTTCAGATTTAAAAATAACAACACAATTAACCAACCTTTTTCTTATAATGAAATGCATATGACTATGAAAACCTCAAAAAGCACGGCCCCGGGACTCGACAGTTATTATATGCCCACTTTTGCAAACCTTGCAATATTCTAAATAACTGGTGGTTAAAATGTGAATTTGTGGAACATATGAAAGAAATAGTGATCTGTGTTTTTATGAAACCGTTTAAAAATCCCACCCTTGTTACTTCTTATCGGCCTATTTCTCTTTTATCTTGTTTAACAAAGACATTAGAGAAAATGATAAAAACTCGCCTAGAATGGTATTTAGAATACTACTCTCTTTTACCTAATACACAATATGGATTCAGACGAGGCCGCGGAACAATTGATGCAGTTGCACATTTGGTAAATGATGTACAAAACGCTTTTACAAAAAATAAATATGTTGTATGTTTATTTTTGGACATAAAAGGAGCTTATGATTCTGTAAACTTGGATTTGTTTCATAGAAAAATATTTTCGTTAGGTATAGACGCGAATATAGCCGCAAGTATAATTGAAATTTACAAAAATAGAAAAATATATGGAAAGTCATGCCACAAAAAAATATAATCACCATTTAATAATAAATATTAGATCCTTATTGTGCAACTTAAGTAAAAAAAAATATTAAAGTAGATTTCATTTGGACCAAAGGACATGCAGGAATACGAGGAAATGAAATTGTCGATTCGGCGGCGAAACAAGCTACTCTCCTTAGTGAAATAGAGGATGTATTTGCGTACGATGATATAATCAATTTCTTTAAAACCCAAATGAGTACAGATTGGAAAAATTTATGGAATGTCTACGTATCAACTTCTAACAATCATTACGTTGATATACACCCTACACTGCCAACAAAAATTGATCACATTTTTTTGTACAATATTAGTAGGTCATATTCCACAATAATAACACGAATGAAACTAAACCACGGGTGTTTCCCAGCACACCTATCTAGAATTGGTATCAATGAGACCCCTACATGTGAGTGTGACAACTTAACAGTCGGTAACTTGAATCATATATTTTTCAACTGTTTCAAACACAAGAAAAATTCCGACAAATTCATGAAAAAACTAGTTTCACTAAAAGTAAATCTCCCAACTAATATCAGTACTTTACTAAGTACTTTTAATAAAGATATATGTGACGAAATAAATTGTTTCCTTAAGAAATCAAATATCAACATATTGTTTTATTGTTTTAAAATCCCAAAAAAAAAATATCTGTGGCTAATAGACTTAGTCTGAAGCCAACACCCCTCCTACACACACACACACGACATAGATTTGAGGTACATTTTAGTTTAATTAAAGTTTCTAGATTATTTTGAGTTGTCAGTTCAGTTTTATCAAAAAACAAAATGGAAATGGCAGTTTAATCAGAATAAAACTTAAAGATTGGTTAGCATCGCGGGCTTCTATTGGCTAAAATCACAAAATTTGACTATTTTGACAGATGAAAAAATAATTAATAAAAAACGTCGACAATAATTGACTAAAACCAATTGCTCTATTCAAGGAACAAGAGGAAAATATATCTGAAAATAAAAAGACGACGACGCGAGTCGTAGAAAAGTGCGTGGAAACTCAACCCAGTTAAGTTGGCGAAAATATGGGCAGAGCGACTCGTGAAAACACGAATGTTTGAATGAATAATCTAGTAAGCGGTGCGTGACAAAAAGGCCGTCTTATTTTAGGATAAAAAATGGAGGATCGGGTCACGCAGGACAATAAAACGCGACAAGGATTTTGATGACGTATTTTGTCAAAATTTAACGTTATATGATCATCTCTTAAGGAAACGACATACAAAAAAAGATGTTTATACAAGATATGCTATTTTTATTATTATAGAATGCCGTATTTTAAAAAATATGAATTTGTGATTTTTTCAAGTTTATACAGGCAGTGGTGGTAAACCAGAATTACTAAAATTAGTTGATTCGTTTACTATTCCACAGGTTATTTTATATGGCGGAATGGTTGATCTTTATTGAAAAATGGAATAATCCACCAAATATTTAATAACTTTGAATGAATGAATGAATGAATGAATGAATGAATTTAGTAACAAGCTCACACTTCCAATCCTAGTAATATCGTTAGACGCTATCTTTCTTGAAATTAATCTAGGAATATAATTTTCAGTAGCAACTTGATTATATGATTATAAATTTTATTCTGCAGCAATTTAATGAGGTAAACAAGCGTCCTGACATTATCTAACAGCGTCTATATATTAAAGGATAATTCTCATCATGTCTTAAATTTAAAATATTTTTAGAATTTTCTTTGAATATTCTCTAGTTGATGAATATAAATTAGATATGAGAGACTCCATACTAAAAAACATCTCTGAAATTTAGATCTGACAAGAGCATAACATAATTGCATGAAAGTTGAAGACATGGGCAAAATCCTAGGAATTTTGAATAATAAATCATTTTGTTATAGCTTTAAGGAAATTCCTAAATTATTATAGACAATATAAATTAAGTAATAAAATATTCCCAAAAAATATGAATTAATTTTAAATATTTTTTGTTTTTATTTATTTCTTTTACAATTTTTTAATACTCAAGATAAGCCAATTATAAATTCAGCACTAACTAATTACGTTTACTTCTAATTTTCAATATACCGATAGTTTAGATGTGGACGCAGGAATTTCGAGTATCATAGCCCAGCTTTAAGAGGATGCATACTCCGAAATAAAAGAAATTATTACAGTGTCCTACAGCTGCTTCAGATTAAGATTGGCAGGGATCTAGTACACAGTAAAATAAAATATAGTATATTGTATCCTTTTGCTTATTGAAATTAATGATCAAATAATAATATTTAATTTGATAACATAAAATGAATTTTTATAACAGACTCTTACAACCCGTAAACGATAAGTTTGTTTATTAGTATCCCATGATCAAGTCTGTCAAAGGTGTTTAAAAAGTCTGTATAAACATCAGTTTGCAGTTGATTGTCCATATTTTCTACGATATAGTTAGTGTAACTAACGAGATTTGTTACACTGTAGCACTGTAGCCACTTCCCTGATGTAAATATCTCTTTTACCAAACCATGTTTATCTGCAGAAAGATTTTGAAGACTACGAACGTTGCATATTATCGATATTGTCACCTTTCATAAATTTATTGGACAAACTTTGGAACTTTTCCACAAATTAGAAACAGTTTGAAATTTAATGCACATATTTTTACAATCTGATTTCACCCTAACGTTTGTGGCAATTAATTTTGTTATTTGACACGCTCTGTATACTTTGGAGGTATTTTTCTGTGCCAATTAGGTTTAAATATTGATGGTGGCACTTTCCTTGTAATTGTGAATGTTTATATCATTTAAAACGAGAGTTCTCTCCTAAAATGCCTTGGAGAGTTTTCAAGTTTCCAGCTTATGGCTGTTGATGGGTTTTCTTCGGGGCTTATTGTGGTGGCACGTATATTTTATATATTTTGTTTATCTAGATGTACGTAGTGATAGTGGTTATGTTCTCACTTGAAATAAAAGTTCTGTCCCCCTTGGGGTAGTTCTTGAGTTTCCAGCTTGCGGCTGTCAAGGGAAATTCTTCGGGTTCAACTGTAGTGACACTTGTGCTAATTGGATTCATTAAACGAAAGTTACGAGTTTTTGACTTTTTTAGTCTTATTATTGACTACTACTACTCATTTTTTGCCAGTACTTTAAACCCTCAATCTTCTTCAGCTTTACTGTAGTTTTTATTTTTAGTTTATTTTTATGATGTAGGTGATCCAAGTTTGACAGTATGTTATTATTACTCAGTTTTTATTGGCCGTGCATTACGTTTAGGCTCACTTCGTCAATAAGATGAGCTGACGAACGAATATATTTTTGTTTAATTTTGTTTTTCCTGTAGGATTCGCCAAAACCCCATAGTATCAGGTTAAAGAATCTCTGGGCAAATTGTCCCAAAATATAAGTATTTTTAATTTATAGAGTTAGTATATATTTGCTGATAATTTGACATGTTTAACTGACCATGTTTTCCCAAGTAGTTTCGGTAATTAATTATTCTGGTATGTTATAATACTCGTATTTAGTATATTTAGTTCGAAATTCATATGTGTCTTTAAATATATATTGTTTACTTTATTTACTATTTGACTTTTGACTCACTTGACGTATGGAAAATTCAAGTGTCAAACGCCTTCATAGTTGAAGCGCGTTCGGTTGTGACTCTGACGGTCATCGGTAATATGTTGGTGTTGATTTAGCCACATTATTCCATTCAAGACCTTGGTGATTTTGGATAACGACCAATCACCGCTTCTGACGGATGTAACGAACAGAATCGGGCTTGCGTGATGAAAATTTTTCGTTCAAGAAGTTTCGATATGACTTGCTCTTCCGGCTTTGACGTAGTTCGGCGTCACTTGAGGTTAAGCACTATATATGGTGGTCGCAAGTCGGATTTCGACGTTACAAAAAAAGTGAATTAGTTTATAGAAAGACCGAGAATTTATTATCCCTAGCTGTGTTTATATTAAAGCCTGGAGATACATTGTTAATTTACACTGGATGGTATAAGGTTTGACAACGTATTAAATGATTGTCTGATTTCGTTCCTATTGTTTGAATGATTTTTAGATTGAGGACAGGTAAACATATTTAGCTGGCATTCAAATCGAGTACCCTTATTTGAATACTTTGAATCTTGCTACTAAATGGATTATGATTTTCTACACTTAGAGCGAAACCATTCCTGGGCATTGCAAAGAGCACTGCCAAAGGAATTATGTCAAAATGGACGGAGGGTGCAACACTCGCGAACTAGAGAGATACCCCAGGGCTAACTCATTCGAAGGCGTTTATAATCAACCCTTCTATGAACGTCTCTGCTCAGATCCGATAATGGATAGGAAAGATCTATGCAGTTTCACTGGACTGATGACCGGACGCTGCCACCTGGGCAACCACATGAGAAAGATAGGTCTGCAACAAACATCGGACTGTCGATTCTGCAGCGTAGAGGACGAATCTGCAGATTACATTATATGTACCTGCCCCGCTCTGGAAAGAACCAGGGTCCAGATCTTCGGATTTACCCGACTGGAGCCAATCGACTTTAAACAAGCCTCACCCAATTCAACCATGGCCTTCATCAAAAGGTGTGGCTTGTACGGTGAACTATAAGTTGGTCATAAGTCGCAGTAGATAGTGATGAGATCATCCCACTCATTTTCAATCTAACCTAACCTAGAGGGAAACCGGAGTCAGGGCTGTTCATCGGATTATCGAAACGATTTGAGTTACCTGTAGATCTTCGTGAGTTGGAAATTCCTTTTGTAAGTTGAATTTAGTGGCAACCATTGGACCTAACTGCAAACTGCATTCTACGGTGAATTGAGGAGGTAACAATATTAATAAATGCATTAAAGATAAAGTAAGTTACAGCACAGTTATATATCGAATTATTACCCTTATTCTAATTGATACAAGCCCAAGCTGATTTGTTAAAAGCAACATCATATGATATAGGAATTATATTGTCATTGACATTATTATACTATCATGAAATAGTTTTGAGCAGAACATCAATTTGTAAATTTAAATCTTACCTAGTATCTTGCAACTTGATAATAACGTGTCATAAATAAAAAAAAAAAATAAGAAAAGTTCATTGAATATCAACAACTAATGTAACAGTATAAAAATAAATTACCAAAATTAAGTGATCTTAAAAACAAAATAACATAATTTGTATAATAATCTTAATAATTGTAATGAATTTGGTATTGAGTCAAAATAAATTTGACTTTGTATAAAATTAAAATTAAAAAAAATCTTACTAAATTTAATTTAAATTCATTGGTTGAACAAGACCATCGTTCCTAAATTTAATTTTGTTATTGAAGCTATTTAATAAAATTATATCGGAAAAAATCAACAAAACGGGAAAACATGTTCTATTGTCGATTCTAAAAATAAAATTATACTCATTAGTTGAAAATAAGGATTTACGTGTCTTATTAAGAATGGGACACAGAACAGATAAAATATTATTGGTTTTCGAAATACAGGGTGTTAAAGTAGAAAATTCAAAACTTAATATAATTTTGCTTAATTCGGTAAACATTGTTGTCATAAGATACACCTATCAGCTAAACAGTTAGTCAAATAAACTTTACCAGTAGCGTATGGCACGGATAAGTAACACTTACATTTTCTCTAAATTTTACGCCACTGTCCAAAAACTTTTTTGGACTACACTTTCACATTATTTGATGTTTTTTTAAATAAATCGTATACTCCTGTTGGGAACTCATAAAGTGATTAGTTTTACAAAATATTTACTCTCATAGGTGGATTTCATCATTTTAATTTATTTTTTAATTTTGTAATTTTGATTATTTTTATAACCTCCCAACAAGAATATTTGATTTATTTACAAAACAGAAAAATTCAAAATTATTGAAGAGTGGCTCTAAAAAACTTGAGCTTTAAAATTTTATGTATTCAGAGTCTGAATTTAGAATGTATAAAAACTATAGAAAACAATTTTAAAATCATCCTTAAAGTGACATATAAGTGACATTAGCTAACTCCTTAAAACGTGCACGTTTTATTAAAATCGTGCGAGAAAATCTACTCGCTATAATTCACCTGTTTTAAAAACGTACCCCTTTTTAAAATGTATGTCGAGAATAGAGAATCGCTCGCACGTTGCTAAAGCGTATACGTTTTTTGGCAAACGATGGCCGAGGATAGGGCATCAGAAAATTATTTTTGAATGACATTTTTGAGGGACATCAAAAAAAACCATAGTGAGGTACTGAAAAAGGAGAAATTGACATTAAAAGGTACTAAATTTTAATACTAATGCATTAACTTAACTTATGTTTTTTATAAGTACACAAGTTTTTTTTACTTAATTTTCTAATAAAATAAAGCAGAAATAAATTAACTAACTAATTGAAGTATCTATAATACATTTGCATGAATAATATTGATACCGAACAGCTATAGTGCGAGACGTACTGAATGCAGTGTGAAGTCATAAAGTGCGCCGTAGCCAGGCGTCGCCATGCTGGGATCGGAAAAAAAAACCAAAACTTATATGTTCAATAATAAATAATAAACAATGAATTTCAAATTTACAAATAATAAACAAATTTTACGCAATAGATAAGTTATCGTGGAGGTCTGAAATCTCACTCTTAGAACTGTCTCCAAAATTTACTCTTATGATGAGTTCATCAACGTTGTCTTGGAGATTATTAGCGACCCACATTTCTTTTTTCGTTTTTTCTTTGACATGTGCATCGCAATTAAGCTATTTTAAGGTGAAGGGGGAGAAAAAGTCCTTTATATCTCACAAGGAAAGTCAATGTTTAATTATTTAACAAAACATTGAGTGCGACCGGTTTCGAAGTGTCATCACTTCATCTTCAGGCTCGCCTAGTGGAAAGGAGAATATGTGGTGTAAGGTGTGTTAACACTTAGAGCCAACGATATATAAAATAGTAAAAAAGAGAAAACTCACCATACTCTCCATCCACTAGGGAATACTACAAAACAAGTTTCATCAAATGTGTGGTGAAATAAATTGTAAAATGAACAAAGTTTACAAGTAATAAATAGTTAAAAATATTTGAAAAACAAATATTAGTCAATTGAAATAGTAAAATTTAAAATATTCAAGACTATACAAAACAAATCACATACATTAAACAGATTAAAAGATAAGGCTTATTTTAAACAACCTTGTTTTTTCAAAAAACTAACATTTTTGAAAGGAGACCTGTCAAGTTAAGGCCTCTACAGGTGGTGGCAAGTATTAACAAAAAAATTCTTGGGTAAACCCATGACAGGGTATAGGTAATAAGATGTAAACTATGAGTGAAGAAATATTTATTATTTATTATATAAGATTTGGGCCATGAACCAATCACCAAGTGTATGTGATGTTGTAGGAAGAAGAAAGAAGAAGAAATGACTGGGTTAACTGTTGTGAAGCAACTGAAGAATAAAAGAAGAAAAGAAGAAAATGACGGATGTGAAATCACACAATCTGACCTAATCTTTAAACGTGCTCGTTGGTTTCTTATGGGAAAAAAATTACTTACTGAAATGTACCCCTTGCAAGAAAATATGTGAATAGAAATAAAGGGGGAGGTTAAAAAGGAAGTTAGAAAGATTAATTTAGATTAGTGTTGAGAAAACAGGAGGAGTTTCTGACATTATCTGGGCATTTAAGCAACCAACAGGATTTAATTTTAAATTTCTCAATATCTCGAGGCTTTCGAAGCTATTAAGAGTAAATCTATGGTAGGAACTATGTAGGATTTCGAAACCTTCAGTTGAATCGAAGTCGTGATTTGAGTTCAGTAGGTGGTTGGCAAAATGTGAAAAACCTGTTGTATTTTGGTTAAGACAACGCAAATGTTCTTTTAAACGGATCTTGAAATTTCGAAATGTGCGTCCTACATAGAAAGAATGGCAAGATTTACAAGTTAATTTATAAATTCCAGATAAGTCAAAGGGATCTAATTTATCTTTATTATGAACAAATAACTTATGTAATGAGGAGGGGGTTTTGAAAGATACTTTAAAGTGGTCTTTAAGTAAGCTTGCCACTTTATAGGATGCTTTTCCAATAAAGGTAAGAGAAATGTATTTCTTACTGGTGGTTAGTTTATGTACCATATTAGGATTGTTAATATAAACTAAGTTTTGTTGAATTTTATTTTGTTTGTGTTAGCATTTTATCAATAATATCTAGTTCAAAGTTGTGATCTATAGCAATAGTTTTAATTATATTTAGTTCCTTATTAAAGTTTTCCGTAGACAGAGGAACGTTTAATAGCCTCTCTAAGTAGCAATTAAAGGCAGCCAATTTATGTGTTGCTGGATGGTTAGAGGTATTGTCTATAACTGTGCCTGTATGTGTTGGCTTTCTATAGATGTCAAAGTTGAACTTGTTATTATTGTGTGAGATTTTAAGATCTAAGAAGTTAATAGATTTGTTTATTTCAATTTCTAATGTGAATTTAATATTAGAATGTAAGTCATTAATATAAGTCAAGAAGTCATTTAATGAGTCTGGGTTTACCCAAGAATTTTTTGGTTAATACTTGCCACCACCTTTAGAGGCCTTAACTTGACAGGTCTCCTTTCAAAAATGTTAGTTTTTTGAAAAAACAAGGTTGTTTAAAATAAGTCTTATCTTTTAATCTGTTTAATGTATGTGATTTGTTTTGTATAGTCTTGAATATATTTTAAATTTTACTATTTCAATTGACTAATATTTGTTTTTCAAATATTTTTAACTTTTTATTACTTGTAAACTTTGTTCATTTTACAATTTATTTCACCACACATTTGATGAAACTTGTTTTGTAGTATTCCCTAGTGGATGGAGAGTATGGTGAGTTTTCTCTTTTTTACTATTTTATATATCGTTTGCTCTAAGTGTTAACACACCTTACACCACACATTCTCCTTTCCACTAGGCGAGCCTGAAGATGAAGTGATGACACTTCGAAACCGGTCGCACTCAATGTTTTGTTAAATAATTAAACATTGACTTTCCTTATGAGATATAAAGGACTTTTTCTCCCCCTTCACCTTAAAATTACCTCAACTTACACATGGCTACCCCCCTTGTCAACAATTAAGCTAGTTTTGTTCAATGTTCAAATGCTTCATCTATCAATGAACGAACATCCTGTGTCTTCAAATCAAAATTGATCATGGAAAAATAGCACTTTACCTGATTTCATACCATCTTGATCGGGTTAAGTTCGCAATGGTACCGTGGTATCTTTATTTGAAGGGCCGTTTCTGATTGAACTAACAAAACTTATTATTTTTATTTAATGTTATATTTTCTTTCAAAAATTACCTCATATTAAAATAATGTAAAAATTGCCTAATCAATTTACAATAGAAAAAAAAATTTACAAAAAAATTACACAACAATATTTACAGTTATATAAATTAATACAAGACCATTTAACCCTAAACAAATATACATGCCAAACTTACTATCCAATAAGCAAATAGGTGGGATGGTTCGCCATTGTGGTTATTTGCGTAAACAGCGAAGTTTATCCCTTCATATCAAGATAGCGCGGTCGGCCAACATACACTGAAGATGTACGATGGTCGTTTATCAAAAAAATGGACGAAAGCAGTATTAATCAAGCTGTCGCTCGGTGTGGCATTTCATTTATTTTAATTAACTTTATCTGATAGAGGATGCCCAGTTTAATGTTATGGGACCGACTGTGGCTAATGTATTATATGGTTTTTTGTAGATTTTTTGAGTATCGTGCGTGATTGTTTCAAGAGGTATAAAATACCATGCAGGATGTTCAAAAAAATTATGTTTTCCTTAACCGCATACAGTTAACAAGGAATACACCAAAATTATTCAATAGAAATTAATGTTTTAGTAAAAATGGAGAAAATGTAGGTACTTTAGTAAAGTCGGCATATTATACCGGGTGTTAAAATTAAAGTGTTACAGTTAAATACCGCCGAAAATATGCATTTTTAGAAAAAAAAAGTTTCAGACAAAAGTTTTATAGTTTTTTGGGGGAAACATTTTGACTAAATTCATTTTTTTATAGCTAACTATAATATGGCCATATCGAGGTGAACTTTGTTTTTTTAAATGGGAATCCCATTTTTTTCTTACGTATTCTTAAAGTACATAAAAAATAAGAAAGTTTTGCGGGAAATATTTTTTTATTGGACTTTTACTTTTTGAGTAACAGCTACTTGAAAATGTTGCTGCGCGAAAAAAAAGTTGGCCATATTATGGTTAGCTATAAAAAACGATTTTAGCCAAAAGTTTTTCCCTACAAAACTATAAAACTCTGAAACATTTTTTTTTTATATAAACGCTTTAATTTAGAACACCCGGTATAGAATACCGATAATGTAGATACTTAAGTGTTTCTTTAAAGTTTTAAATTAATTAAAATCTGAATTAATATGAGCACTATATTTCGCCTTCAAATGCGCCTCAGGACGACCTCGTTTCATTGATTCGTTGGTCAAGCATTGCTGACATAAAAGACAAAAAGGAATCCGCTCATCGTGGACAGTGGGTATGAACTCAAAATTTAAATATTCCTCCGAATATGAACGAGTTTTTTCCTTGCTTGCACCACTCATTTTACTATGGGCTATAAGAGATAAATATAGATCAAAAATTAAAGTATGTGTTAAAATGATTTTAATGTGACATAGAGTAAACTTATACTAAAAATGCATATTTATTTAAATATATATAACACATTTACTACACTGCCACAGCACAATAATATATTGTTTCCATTTGACAAAATTTTCTGGAAAATTATGCTTCTAAAATTAAAATAAATAAACATAAAATCAAATATCAATTATATCTAGACAACGTATATATTTATTAAATCAACGAGCTTTTACAACAGTTTTGACGGACACTTATTTCAAATTAACACTAACTGAATGCTGTGAAATACTACAGAAGTTGCGATGGGCCATTCAGTTGCGAACAACTGCGTTGTTTAGCGAAATTTTAAAAAGTCCGGGGTTCCCCTCGGAGCACTCGCGTATCGGGGGCAACACTAATCCTCTGTAGTGCGCATGTCATCTGATTTTTATGACCTAACCTAAAAAACAAATGCTTTCTGACATTCTGACTTCTGACTGGACTGGAGTTTAATTTTCTGCATTCGAATTGGAACTCGTTTTTATATTTTTACTTATGACGAGCTTGTTTAGTTAGTTAATAATGGACACAGAAAAAGAAAAACAGTAAGTTCGTATTATTAACATTAACAACAATAACTAAGCATTTTTTGGTAAAGAATTATTTTAACCAGCATTTTATTTTGACACAAAGTGTTCCTAATAAAAGATTAATAATAAAGAGGTTTTTATAAAATTAGGTATATAGTAATTAATTATTCCCTCTTTTGTTTCAGGAATACCACTACCAATTATATTTGCACAATATGTACAAAAACTTTCACCACAAAATCGAACGTTAATCTACATATGAAAAGAATTCATAAACAATTAAAAAAAAATACAAAATTATCATTAAAATGTCCTTTGTGCACAATGCTGCTTGAGAACTACAGTGAATTGGATAAGCATTTGATATCTATTCATAATGAATTTTTTAAACAAGAAAAGTACTCATTTGAAACCATTGAAAAATTTAATGCATGGAAATTGGAAATAGAAAAAGAAACAATATGTTTTTTTAAATTAATGAATTCCCGAAAGGTGAAAGATAGGAAAATTGTAAAATATATTTGCCATCGGTCAGGGACGTACACACCCAGGGTACTGACCAGAAAAAAAGCTTTAAAAGTAAAAGGCAGCAATAAAATTGGGAGCAATTGTCCTGCTAGATTGGTGGTAACCACAAGCCATAATGGCAGCGTCAAAGTTGATTATTTCTCAACTCATATCGGACATGATTTAGAAGTAGGCAGAGTTAATCTTACTTACAATGAACGGCAAAATATAGCAGGAAAACTTCTACAGGGTATTCCTAATCAAAGGATTCTACAAGATATAGGGGATGAATTTAATAGTAAGGACAGATTAAGTTACACTACAGTTCACGATATACATAATATTAAGAGATCCTTTAACATACAATCAAATGTTATATTCCATGAAGAGGATACCACAAGTTTTAATATCCTTATTGAGAAGCTGAGAAACGAAGCCAATAATCCTGTGTTAGCATACAAGCCTTATGGTCTCGAAGACAATATCATAGGAACAAACAACTTTTTTTTAGTGATCATGAATAGTGCCCAAGAGGATATACTGAATAAATATGGAAATGAAATTTTAATGATAGATTCCACACATGGAACGAATCCATACAAGATTCAACTAACAACATTAATGATTGTTGACAGTGATCATGAAGGGTTTCCCGTTGCATTCATGTGGTCAATAACTCAAACAGAAGCAATTTACAATCAGTTTTTTTTGTGTATAAAAATAAAAGTGCCAGAGTTAAAACCCAAAACTTTTATGTCAGATGACAGCAATATCTTTTAAAATGCTTTTGTAAATATATTTATTTTTAAGCCAAACAAAATTTTGTGTGATTGGCATGTCAAAAGAAATCTTAATGAAAATTTGTCAAAAATAAGTAACACAGAAAAAAGAAAAGAAGTAAAGCAAAAAATGAAAATTTTAGTAAATGTTACCACTTTTGAAAAAATTTTAGAATCATTAGTTACCAATTTAAATAATGATCCAGAAACTCAAAAGTATGGACAATACATTGGTACATATTACGCAAATAGGCCAAAACAATGGGCTCATTGTTATCGAAAACAATTTCGTAAAAATACAAATATGTCC
This sequence comes from Psylliodes chrysocephalus, assembly GCA_927349885.1. Taxonomy (NCBI): domain Eukaryota; kingdom Metazoa; phylum Arthropoda; class Insecta; order Coleoptera; family Chrysomelidae; genus Psylliodes; species Psylliodes chrysocephalus. The sequence continues at coordinate 52,490,151 of OV651818.1, read as the reverse complement.
CTGGAAAAGTGGCATCATGAAATTAAGCATAACTCAAGAATGAATGGAAAATGTCAGCGAAGACTTGATGTTGGCATCAACAATGTTATGGAATGCCTTCGAATGAAGTTTTTAAAGAGACTTGTATCCATTTCACGTAATAGAGTGCCTTTTAAGTTAAGTGAATTGCGTCGGAGACATAAATTAGCAGAAGGATTTCTAAATGATATCGATATAGTTGAAGAAGTCCCGAATTTAAAGTGGTTTATTTCTTCATTTAAGAACAAATCAAACAAAACTCTATTGGAATACTATGAAGTAAAACTAGAAAATGAAGAAAAATGTAATTGTGTATTTTTTTGCAATGATTGCAAATCATGTTTGCATACATATTCTTGTACTTGCCATGACTTTGCAATTCAGTATAACATGTGCAAACATATCCACATAATTTGCCTAAAATATCCTCGAACATCCACTATCGATGAAAACCTACAGCTACTGTCCAGTGGAGACCTCAACAACAATGCAAGTGATTTGGAACATAATACTATATCTGGTCATCTTCAGGGTCTAGCAGAAGTAAAAAATTTAGATTTGGCAACGGAAAATGTACTTCAGGAACTTGATAATCTTAAAAAGTTAGTAGTTTTAAATGGTACGAATTCTGAAGTAATCTCATACGTCAAGAAAAATGTTTTGACAGTAACAAGAGGAATTCATGCTATAATTAAATCATCGAATACAGTAGATACACCATCTAAATTAATCTCTTCATGCTCAGATCCACATAATAAAAAAATTGAGCATCAAAACCGTAGACTTCCTTCCTTACATAAACTAAAAAAGAAAACAAAAGCCAAAGAAATTCCCAAAGAAACTGAGACAACAGTGTGCAATTTAGTTTTAGGTTAGTTATTTAGAATAATATTTTACCTATATTTTATGTGAAACATATTTTTTATACATTTTTGTTATTTAGTACTTAGTGTCATGATTCCTACTTTTTATTAAATTCAGTTTTCGAAATAAAATTGCAGCTTTTCATCTGTCCATTTTCTGTCTTTTATTTCAAAAGAAGATACCTATTAGGTAAAATTTTTTTCCACCTATATTAGGTATTTTATATGCTCGAGTGGAGGAGTGGACGAGTGAACTTATTTTAGGTTAGTTAAATGAAAACAAACTAAACGCATTGACACAAACACCTCCCACCACAGCAATTACAAAGGATTAGTGTTGTCCCCGATACGCGAGTCCTTGGAGCCTGCCATCTGCCGCATGGAAGTTTACTTGAGACGACTCCAAACACTGAGTTGATATTTTTGTCTCGTCAAGCGAAATTATACCTAATATATATTTACCGAAATTATTTAAGAATTTGCTTTTTTCGTTAAATTTGGCACCGAATTCTAGCATTGCATTTAAGTGGCCCGGAACGAAAGGATTAAACTCGTTGTGTAGTCCATTTTCGAATTGACCCCCTTAACAATCAAATTGCCCCACTGTGGGGCGTAGGCCGCACGTTGGGAAACACTGATTTAGACGGTTTACAATATAAGCCGTATGTAAAACAATTGTCATTTGTAAAATTTGAACGCTGTAAGACTTTCATTACTTCTTAAAAAATTATTGTCTCCCAAAATATACCCGTATTTATAACTAATAAATAGAGGGCGGAATATATGCATCAAAATATAACAAAATATGCGCATATATATGCATCGTTTTTACCAAAAATATGCAGTTATTTTGTCCAATTATGCCTAAATATGCAAATGCATATTTGTTAAAAATACTTAAAAAAAGTAGGGGGTGGGTAGCTCAGTGGTTAGTGCGTTGGCCTGTGGACTTAGGGGTCCCGGGTTCAAATTCCAGCCGGGACGCGATTTTTTAAATTAATTAATTTATTTAAAAATTAATTCTGATGTTTAGCGAATATTTCCACTTGACCATTCACTGTTGGGTTCTAATTAACATTACTGTTCCTAATTTGGTACGCTATCAAAGCCATTACACGAAAAAAAAACAAAAGAAAATATGTAATATAAAAATTTATTTAAAACAAACGAAACACAAAAACTAATAGAAGTTAAGTATAGAATAGTATAAAAATATTAAATAGTAATATTATAATAGGAATTTATAATTAAAAATTTTTTTCTTCTGTCTGTAAAAATATGTTTTAATATAGAAAAGGTCCTTTAAACATCTACCGAAGTAATAGGACAATACCGTAATTTTGGAAGTAATGTACAGGGCCAACGTAAAACATCTTTGGAAAATTTTCCCTCAAAAATGTTTTTCACTTCCCTTATTTCATTGAACCCTTCATTCTTTAATAAAGTTGTATTTAATTTTTTTCTAATCTTAAGGCATATGTCACCAGGAACAATAAAATTTGTTGATTCGATTAAACTTAAATTTTTCTTTTCCAATGAAGTTATTACATCAGGTAAAAAACTAAAATTAACCTTTATAAACACAAGTTGCTTAGGCACAAGGGGATTTTTTAACAATTCTTTACTTTGCACTACACATTGTGAATTGTCTTCTATATCCAAAATTAAATCCTTAATTGCTTCAAAATTTTCTGCATAGAATATAGCTGCTTTAATCCATGTCCCCCATCGCGTAATTACGGGTTCCGGGGGCAAACACACCCCTACCATTCTCTCTTTATACAACTGCACTCTTTTTTCACATTCGAAATTAGCTTGTTAACCAAGGGATATTCTGTTCTCACAGTTTCTGCAACTAAGTTTATTCCATGCAGAAGACAAGTTACGTGGACCATATTTGGATAAAATATTTTTAGGTTTTGCCCTACTTTTATCATATATGGTGCTGCGTCAGACAAAAACACTAAGAACTTCTCTGAGGAATTTGATTTGGTAAAAAAAATTCTGCTAGAGATTGTTGAATAAATCGGGTATTGTTAGTTTTTTCTAACTGTTTTGATGCAATTAAATATGATGTACCTGGTTCATTTTCTTTTAAGGCTCCAATCATAAGATGTACCATATATCTTCCACAAGCATCTGTGCTTTCATCAACAATAATGTAAAAATTGCTATCATCCAGTAAAACTTTAATTTCTTCTATTACATTTATATATATAGCATGTACATTTTTTTTTTGTGAGTGTAGATTCGTCAGGAATGGTTTGATTGCAATATTTTTGTAAAAATTAATCCCTAAAAGATTATGTAGGGAAGTCTCATCTTGAGGACCCAATTACATAACTAGGAAAAACAGAGTTGGAAAACTAATTTAAAAGTAGTGCAGAACTAGATACAGCGAAGGACACAAAAATCGTGCAACAAAGTTTCTATAAAATTAGGAAACCTTAGAAACTCCAACAATCTATTGGATTAGATTTTTAAAATACAATGCTCTTCAGGTTAGAATTTGATGAAGATAAATGTGTACTATTTATAGACTTTAAAATTTCGACAAGATAAAGAGAAGTATACTATATGTAACATTAAAGAAACTGGGAGTAAGCAATAAATTACTAAATATAGTTAAACGAACACTTGAAGAGACAAAATGCTGTTAAAGAACTGAAAATGAAGTAACTGAAAACTTTAAGATACTAAACAATTCCAACCAAACAATAATGACTGATGTGGACCAATTTTAAATAAAAACTATATACAGAATGTTGTGATATTTGGTAGAAAAAATTGATAAAATTTGATATAGGAACATTGAACCCAAAAACTAAATCAAGAACAAAAAAGAGGTAAATAAAACAAGGGTGGTCCTTAAGATCTCACAAGAGTAATTTAATACGACCGGTTTCGAGGAGATCAGATCCTCATCATCAGGTATGGTCTAAAATAGATAGGTAAAAACGAATGAGCTTATAACTAATAAAGTGGGTTTAAAAAATTATAAAAGGTATCAAATATCAAGAACTCACCCGTATTACTCATCTATTTAAGACTAAGCTTAGAGATTATCACGGGGTCGGTGTGATAATCTCTAAGCTTAGTCTTAAATAGATGAGTAATACGGGTGAGTTCTTGATATTTGATACCTTTTATAATTTTTTAAACCCACTTTATTAGTTATGAGCTCATTCGTTTTTACCTATCTATTTTAGACCATACCTGATGATGAGGATCTGATCTCCTCGAAACCGGTCGTATTAAATTACTCTTGTGAGATCTTAAGGACCACCCTTGTCTTATTTACCTCTTTTTTGAACATATAACTCACACATGGCTACCACCTTCAACTTTAATAAATCAAGAACGGCTTTAGATAATTTTTGTTTAGCAACTTGCTCTATAAAGACGATTTTCCACCAAACGGACAGTTGATTGAGGCTATGTTTTGTTTGTGTTTTCTGGAACGTTAAAAACAAACACAAACCTAAAACTCTTGTTTTCTTCATGCGGACTACATTTTTTTCCAGTGTTGTTTTTGTTTTCTGCTCTTTTCCACTGGTTGTTGTGAAAGTCAGAACACATTTTTTTCAATATTTTATTATTTTTTTTTTATTTACTTTTTAAGATAGATCTAAACTGAAAATATATATAAAAGTAGTTTAAAAGATGTATGTGACATTATAGAAACCTAAAAAGGATAATACTTGGACTTATCCTAGTCGCTGGTTCTGATACACATTCTACTAATAAATATATACTTATATAAATTTATTCAGCGTTTCAAAATAAATTACTTATCTATAAAAAATACGTTATTTACTTACCTATACCGATTTGGTACTATAAATTTAGACTACACAATACGACCGTTTCCAGTAAACAGACTCGAGTTTCAAAACACGTCAAAACCTTTTGATGTTACCGCTTCTGACGAGACTCGAGAAACAAAACTCCAACTGTCGCAAAACATGCCAGTCTTGAAAATGTTTATGTAATGTTGCATTTTTGTTTTTTTCGACACGAGTTTGTGTATTGTTTTTGTTTTGTCCGTTTAGTGGAAAACCGCCATAAGAAAGTAACATTTTGACAGAAACTAAAGTGTATACAATTTATCATCAGGCGTGCTCTCAAGGTGACAACTTTTTTCTACTATTTTTTACGTCACTGGAAGAATCTTTTTTTACTCTATTCTTTTGAACTGTGGTTGATGAACATTTTCTCCAGTAGATACACGAAAATCATTTTTGTCAGTTAAATGTTACTAAACTGCATTGTACAAAACGCTTATTAAAAAAAAAAAAATAAATAAAAAAAACAATTCAACAAATAATTGTATTTACTATTTAAAAAAAACGCAAGAAAAGCTGTAAGGATGGCATTACACAAATATAGAGAAAAAAAACTAATTGCATATTTGCACAAATTAATAAAAGAAATATGGCTGCAAGAAAAAATACCGAGTACCTATACGGAACGAAGCTATGGTTGTGAAAACTATAGGGGCATAGTTTTATTAAATGTAGCCTCTAAATTGTTGCTTCATGCATAAAAAACTTATGGATATAAAAGAAGCTGTGGAGAAGCTGTGAGTAAATATCAATGTGGATTTAGAAAAGGAACAATGGTCTTAGATTAAATATTCACACTCGAAAAGATAAATATGTACTACTTATTTATAGACTTATTTCGACAAGATAAAGAGAAATATACTATATGTAACATTAAAGAAACTGGGAGTAAGCAATAAATTACTAAATATAGTTAAACGAACACTTGAAGAGACAAAATGCTGTTAAAGAACTGAAAATGAAGTAACTTAAGGTTACAGAACTAAAGCATGGCCCACCCCTTTTCTTCGGCATTTTTATCTATGTACTCGAATTCACTATGCAAAACGCGAGGATAGACTAGTATAAGAGGACCAGTGTTTGGCATTTATAGACGACATTATTATATCACCAAGTAAACAGGACCTGCGAGACGCATTCTTTTCTTACGACTAGTCCAATGCACAACAGAAATGGAGCTGGATATAAATGAAAATATTGAAATTTTACAGTATAGGTCTAATTGTTAAAGGAATTTACTAAATTATTTGTGGGAATTGGAAAATACAATAAAATAAAGTGTACAAATGTTACCCTGTGGTTTACTTCTCGATTGATCATTTTTATACATGTAGTTCAATAACACTCTGAATTCGTACAAACCTAACCGTTAGCAATATAAATATATTTTTCACCTAATCCACTATTTTGTTTTTACTTTACCCAGACTTTTAATAAATTTTTCGTCAGCTCTTTCAACTACGCCACGGCGTAAAACTGTAGCGATAAATTTTCCCATTAAGCAGCTTTTTTCCTTGTGAAATGGCGACCGATATTTTAACATTATAATCTTTTGCGTGTTGCTGGGACGGATTACGAGGGCGTAAATTATTGCTTTTCGAAGTCAGTAATTTGGATCAATGAGGCACTAACGACCGGTTTCAATTTAATTTTGATTTGTTGAAATTGGTATGGTTCGTGTTATCGTTAAAAATTTAGATATGTGAGTGAAAAGTGTATCGAGAATGAATATTTCTCAACAAAATGACAAAATGATAGTAACACTTGATTTATTGGATTTAGGGGGTTGAAATATTTTATATAGGATATAAAAGTTAAGGTTTAACTAATTTAAATGAATATTAGCTGATATTAACCCTAACTTTTTGTTAGGAGTTTTTTATACTGATCAAATATATTTATTATTAACTAAAATGTTGCAGGGGCAGCATAGCCTACAATATCCTCCCCTTAGAATTGCCTAGAATATAAAAATTAAACAGAGAGTCGTTATAACTCGGTATTTCAGTCTTGTTTAAATTTATGTCGTTTTTATTAATTGGCGCATTAAAGTAATTTTCTAATTGATATAAAGAAAAGGTATTTTTAAAGTGTGTCGGTTTAAGGCGGTCTGTTGAGACTGCATCATGTTTATTTCCCAGGTCCAAAAGAAAATATTTTCCTTTTCTTTTAATTACTTTGTCCATCGTATGGATTTTGAAGAGGCTTTTTAATAGAGTTGTTTCTAACAAATACGTGGAAAGTATTTTAAAGATCTTTGGATACGAAAACTTTTTTTACTATATAAACAAAAAGGAACAGGTTGTAATTTTTGCATCGAGCTTTTAACAGAAATAACAAAGTTGGGATATTGAAATATTTTTGTTTGGTATTCGACAAAAATTATTCTCCTGGAAGTCGGAGAGTTTTACCATATACCATTTCAGCAGCAGAAAAATCAATGTCTTCTTTTAGTGCCGTACGGATTCCCAATAACACAATGGACAAAATGTCAAACCAGTTGTTGAGGTGATCGTGGATCGTGGCATCTAATAGCCGTTTTCATGGCGGTAGAAACGCTCAATTAAACCATTAGATTTTGGATGATAACTTGTAGTAAGAAAAACCGAGAATGTGTTTGAGGCTCGCAAATAAATTTGAGATAAATTGTCGTCCTCTATCTGTCGATTCAGGTCAATATGAAATTATATTAACGTGAAACAGGTAGAAGTCCAACAATATCAATATGAATTTGATCAAACCTGCTCGAAGTGCTACCAAAAGCTTGAAAAGGCGTACTAGTGTGCCTAATAACATTTGCTTTTTAGCATTTGTCCATGTACACACTTCTTTCTTCATGTTCGGCCAAATATAACGAGAGTTTAACTTATGTGTGGCGTGGCTCGAATACCCGATGTAAAGATCATGTACTGTATGGAAAATTTGTTTGCAAAATGTTCAAAGGTTCTTTTGAGACACTTCGCACCATAAAGGGATTACTATATCTTTTGATATGTCGAATATCATTAGTAAATTCAACAATAAACTGCTGGGAGGGTGTTTGTCCGATTTAGAAATTAGGTCCAAATGTTAAAGGTTTATGATTTGTCAATGTAAAAAATTCTTGACTTTCAAGAAAATAATGAAAATGATTAACTGCCAGGTAATTATCTACCAAAATTACGATATTAAGAACTGGTATTTTGAAAAAACGAAAGTGGGTTTAACGTGCCCTTTATAAATTGTTGCAATACTGCTGCAGCACAGAAGTCAGATGCATCTATCAAAATATTGGTAAGAGCGAGTGGTTCAGGGTGGACTAGAAGGGTCGAAGTAGCTAATGCGTTTTTTATGTCTTCGAAAGCTTGGTGTTTATTGATCAAAAATGATTTCTTTTGAAATATTTTGAGATTTGGAAAGTGGGAAGTATCGTAAATATATTAAACTTTCAGCCTCAAATAAACATTTAGATGTTAAATGTGTTCCTCTTTTAAAAAACTGACAATAAGTAGATCGTCTATGTAACCGAAACAAAAATCAAGGCCATAGACAAATTTATTTAGAAATCTTTGAACTGATTGTGCTAATTTTCTCGAACCAATAGCATTCTGACATTAACAGCTGACACGGCGATAAGTTGTTGATTTATACGTTTTTTGGGGTCCACTGGCAAGGTTACAAACATTTCTTAGCTTGTACACCAAATCTAGCGTGATACCATCATAATGTGCTATTAGACAAACTTAAAGGTACTACGGAAGACTGTGGTTGAGACTAGCAGTTGGTGCATGAGGATTTGAAACTATTTTTTAAAGATTATTTCGAAACAAGGATTTGTATATCGAAGAGGTCTTTCTTTAAAACATCTGTTTTGAGTAAAGAAGTAGAGTCCACTGCATTAATATGTAACGTGCATTTTTAGACGCTCATATTACTGGAGTAAATTCGACTCACCTTGTCTAAATATACGAAAAAGGGTAAAACGTTATGTAGTCCTGATATAAGCGTTTAAAGCTATTATTTTTAAGGTAAACTAGCTTTATATATTGGTAACCCGCGGATATCATTCTTATCATTGAATTCATGGTATCAATAGACTGTATCCATAGTACAATACATTGTATAAAGATCTTTCCTATTTGCAGTATGGTTATCCTAGACTGGGTTGTTTCAATTTGTTAAATTCACCTAAAAGTAAACAATTTTTCATTGCGAGTTTACTTATATATTATGTATTATACCCTTACTAGAGAATTAATTATTATCGAACCATTTTCATTAAATTTGTTTATTTATTCTAATTAAATAATAATTTCTTCTTGTCGTTATTATTGTCTGAATATTTTGTTAGGTTCTATTTTGCGTTAAATGTCAGTAGACAAAACAAGATAATTGTCAGTGTCGTTGCATTGGATGACATTCAGTCTGGTTCCGATTGCCGAGTAATGGAAACTTTACAGTGGGCGATTTGAAGACTCGCGTTCTGAACTAGAGACGCGATTTACTGTAGGAGGTGCGTTCGTTATTAAATTGTAGATTTGTGTTGTACGCGCTTAGGAGATTTTTCGCGATCGGTTTTGTACCAAGTAATGTCAGGAGCAATTTCCTAAAGTAGTTTTATTGTACTTAGATATAGTTTGTTAGGTTAATATTTTGTGAATAGTCTCTAAGGCATATACTGGTAAATTCCTAAGGATGAATTTCTGAACCTTGTAGCTCTTATTGTCAAACGACAAACAGACAACAAGCGAGATTTTGTTGGTTAGGTGGCTTTTTTACAGGGTAAGAAGGGATAATTTTCCTAGTTTTGTCTCGGGAGTAAAAGCTATACTTTTCTATAACCATCGAGTTATCGTATTAAAGGGGATTTTGAATTTTAGATTTTACTCCATTAATAATTGTGGAAGTACGGGTATTTGTTACATTTGGCAAATTTTAGTGTTTTCGTTAAATTCTCATGGTTTTTTGACCCATTCCACACCCGCTAAAGGGGTCTAAAGATATAAAAACTGTAAATATGACTAATTTCAATAGATTTTGAGTTATTAGTTCGTTGTTTAATAAAGGGAGGTCCATCGGCATTTGAGTTTGTGATATTGAAATGGATTCTTCAAGAGTGGTTGCTGTGGACTCTCTGGCCTTTTTTCACCCTTGAAAGGCTACCTGTTTAATCCTTTGCGAAAAAGGTGTTTGTATATATTTGGTAATATTCTGACTGTTTATGACTCTTGGTGAGTCAATGTAACTTTTCATTTATCCTAGATACTTAATAGTTTCTAGTTTACATTTGTATAATTTGGGAAACTTGAGTCAATTTGTATTGACACAATTTGTAATATTATTGTTATGTGAGTAACGTAACCATTATAAGACTGATTAAATTAATTGTGTTTGCAAATTGTCTTTATCTCTTTTGATTGTTTAGTTTCATTTTTATACAATTATTATTGTTAAATTTAAATTTAAATGCTTTTGAAAATATATTTAGTTCAACAAATATTACGTCGTCATACCATAACTTTTTATTAAATATATAGAGAAAAATGGTTTGTTTTATTTTTTTTTCTTATGTAAAATTTAATTTGCTTTTCATACAAAGCAAAAGTAGGACGCTACTGACCGATATTCTAGCCAGTATGAAATCGAAAATTATACTCCACTAAAGACAAATTAATCTGTGCCTTTTGTACATATTTTTCAATATCATCCTGTATTAATGACTAAAAAAAAAGAAACTATAAGCTTTAAAATATATCAGGTTGTAAATTCAAAAATAAAATTCCTATAACAGTGCCATATTTTCTTCTTAAAAATTCAACACACACCAATCATCTGCTAGCATACATACATATTTCTCTTTATCACATTTTCAAAGATAATGCTACTAACTTTTCAACTGCGGGCCCCTTAACCCAACAGATTGGGGGCGAGTTTACATCATCAATTTTACTTTATCTGCCGCGACGCCTTATGCTAGTCCTTCTTCTTTTGGGTTAAATAAACGATGCTGGTGCAACTCTTTGACGTGTTCGAGATAGTGCGCCTCTAGTGCCGCCATCATCTCGGCGACGCATTTAACTTAATAGTTCGCGTACGTTTCCTTATTCGCATTTTCGTCCGTTTTCACGCTACGGAAATTATATTAGACAAACAAATAAGGCAGCCAATGCTGGCTCATTTATATAGGTTAGAAAGAATTTGGAATGACATTTTGCTTAGAAAAGTACCTTTGTAATTGTTTTTGTTGATACTTTTAAACTGTTTGTTGTTTAGTTCATTTGTCTATTTATTTTAGAACAATTCATTTGTACTAATTTATATTTCTTTTACATTGATAATATTTATTTTGATAGAACAATATTTTCATTAGAATTGAACTTAGTCTATTTATATGCATATGTGGCGTTCTAGACTCATTTTATCTAATATTCTTCGAAACGGGAAAAAAAGAGGCCGTAAAAAGTGTTTTTAAAATTCAATTTTTTATTTCTATTTTCCACTTGTGAATGGATGTTCCTTCTGAACTCCAGGACCCTTTGGCTGGTGATAGTACTGCCTTCATTCCGTAATAATATATTAACAATAGCAGTTAAAGACCTATCAGTTGTTACAAATATGTCTTTAAACTAGTTGGTTGTTTTACAATATAATCCTTTGTTTTGCACACGTAGTTCGTGGCATTCTTTTACAATTTCCAGTTAAATGAAAGTAACAAGTTACTTTTTTGTGGTAAGTTCTTGAGGTTTCATGTTCCTGTATGTGTTCGGATAGTTTTTAAATGAAAATCGTATGCTAGAGCTTTCAGCACTGATTAGAGCTTTTTTCTGTATGGTATTTATTAATTGTAGAAGGCGCTGATCAATGCTAAATGCTCTAAGACATGATTTTCATTTAAAAACTATCCGAATACATACAGAGACCTAAAAACCCAAGAATTTACCACAAAAATTATAAATTAAGGTGCAAGAAGTTAATACAGAAGAAAACAGACTTCCTTTGTAAAGTACTATTAGTAACAAGGAACGCTTTTTTGTTGTGACCTGGACACTGCGAATGGCTGCAGACCAGTACTTGAACTTCGGTATTTCGGAAGATTATTTATTTCTACTGTTTCGATTGATTTTCTAATCCAGCTGGTTGTATTGTATCTTCAACATAGCTAGTTTCGGTACATTGGACTCAAACAAAGCAATTTTTCCCATATACCATGATAAATGGTTCAGAAGTAGAATATTTACCATATACAATATAGAAAAGGTAACGTGATCCATCTTGAAGTGTCAAGGATTTTCCAGGTACTAGTAAGTAACTTTGATATTCAGGTATTCAACCAAATTTCTTCTGGAAAATAGATTCCATTCCTTGTATGTCATTGATACGAGCGGAAGTGCTATGGACTAATGAGTAGTCCTTTGGAAGCTTGAGCAGTTTTTGTTGTTGCTTGGTTGTAGCACCATATCTTGCTATCCCGAAACATTCATATAAATCCTTCAAAGGTAAGGTCAGATGTTTCTTGGAGTTGGTTTATTTCTTTTTGGCGCCTCAAGTGGCATCACCCTGTTTTGATGCAATACCTTCGTTTTTCCTTTTGGGACAAAAATCCTTGTAGCCTGTTACTAACATTTTTGCCATAATCTGGAAAAAGGTTAGGATAGATGTTTATTAACCTACATTATTTTATGTCCAGCTTATACAACTCTAGGTTGGTAGTAAATCGTATGCTTCCCCAGTACCTAGGACTTACTTTCTTCATTTTAACATCCAGTGTGTTCGTGATATTTGTTATGATATAAATTATTTTACCTCACTTAACAGGACATTTTATGACGTATCCTCGTTTCTTTGGTAAAAGAAAAACTTTTTGCAAATTTGGTGAATACTTTTTCGTGTATTTTCCTTTTCTTAATAGAATCGACAAGTATTTTAATGTTTTACATCATGGTAATATAATGATTATTGATTATTGATTTTTACACAGGAGTTTTCTTACTTTTTGAGTTTTTTGTACTGTTCCACTGTTTTTTGAGTGAATAATAGTTCTTATTTTTTTACTCTAGCGAATCACACTATCTTAAGTTCCTAGGCACTTAGTTCATTACATTGTTTGAACCTTAAATAATGAATTCTTGAATATCATTAGGATAACAAATATATTAATATTGTTGAGGCTAAGGATTTTATTATTTGTTAAATAAACATAGTACACTAAGTATTGGAGTGAAAATTGTACTGATAAACCCTAAAACTTTTCAATTCACCCTCTTAACGTTTCAGCTCGTTCAATAGTTTTCATTGATAAAAATACGTAAATTCAATATTTTACATGGTATTTTTGCTGAACAAGACTCGTTGTATATGACAGACTGAACAAATTTTATACACAACAAAAGAGCTGTAAAGTTGTTTGCATTAAGTGTGCGTCCAAACAGAAACAACTGAATCGTTTCTCTATAATCGCATTATTTGCGTTTACTTTATAGACTCGCTTTCCAAAGGCGCTTAAAGCCTGCCCGATTGTACGTGGCATCCAAAAGCTCTTTGAAGGCGGTGTCATTCTGGCAATAATAATGTAGTGGGTGGCTGTGATGCTAATGGTGGAATATTACTTTGATTCGTTACAATAGTTAACCCTTGAATGTTTATATAATTAATTAGCATTAAAGTGTTTCAAAGTAGATTTAATATTTATTATTTTGTTATTAAATAGAATGGTAAAGGGTTGATATACCCAAGAAAATAAAATCTTTTTAACTCGATAAAACTAGTTAAATTTTTCGGATTTCCTGTATTTGTAAACATATATTGGAATAATCTTCACAAGGGCTCTTTGGCGAAAATTGTGCCTCGTTTGGAAGACGGTGTTTAATTTAACTCCAGTATAGGAAACAATAAGTATTGACATTCTCTGGGTGGGAAAAAGACGCGTATCTTCTACTGCGCTGACCTTTCGTGAATATATTCTATCAATTGTTATAAATACGGTTGAAGCTCACTACCATGCCCAGACACCCATAATTCAACATTAGGCATACAAACTTCTGTTTTCATATTTATCGAAATAGTTTTTGTAATACACCGACAGTTTGAAGACAAAAAAAAATATTTTGTTTAATGTTTGTTTTATCCTTAGTATTGCATTGCTACAAATTCGCTCCGAGACAAATTAGCACTGGGTCGTCAAATTGTAGTGAGACAAGTTGGCGCCGGGTCAAAAAAGAGCAAGACAAGTTAGCCCGTAGCAAAATATTCACGTATTCTAATTAAAATTTAAAAATATCTTAACTAATTTACATAACCGATGTGACCTGGAGTATATGGTTCTAGGCCGCACAGGTTAGGTAAATTAGTTAATTTTTTTAGTTTTTCTCATTTTTTAGAAGAGTATAGTAAAAAATGGATAAAATTAGTCCTCAAAGATCGTCAAATTTAGGTTCTTCTTATAGAAGAGGAACTACAAATTAGCAAGGATAGTGTTGGATAAATTATTTGTAATATTTTATTATTTAGTAAGGCGAACGCGTGTTGGATACCCAAAGTGTTAACCCCGCTAGATCGAGACCGAAGAATGGAATGTTCGCGTGATTTTCTTTGTTTATATAAATAAGAATGATTTGAATGTGATTTATCATTCGCATTGAAACCTGTGATGAAACATGGATTTATAAGTATGATCCAGAATCTAAACAAGAGTCTATCCAATGGACAAGAAGGAGTAAAGCCACCGCGCAAGTTCAAGGTGTAAATAGTGGCTACCAAATTTTGGTAAATTACCTCCCTATAGGAAGAACAATGAACGAGCAATATTATGCTGGCTTTTCATCCAATAGCAACAAGCCATAATATTGAAAAATGCAGTGTCAAACTTTGCAGAGAAATTCTTCTCTTATAGGACAACGTACCGATCGAGGTACCGGTATACACAGCTCAATTTGCATAGCGTGCTTAACAAGATATTGGCTTCAAAGAAATTAATCATCCACCAACTAGTCCAAATTTAAAGAAGTGTTAATTGGTAAAAGATTTTGTGACACAAACGAAATAAGGTCGGCTGTAGATGAGCATTTTGCAGTCAAAGTCTCGGAATATCTTTTCGCGAGATAAAACAATTGCGATGTGAAAGGTTTATTCTAAATAGATGTAGATTGTATTCAATAATAAATATATAACAGTTTTTAAAAATCATTCTACCCTAGGCTCTTTTTTCTCCAAACAGCCCTTTGTTTTAATAAAAAAAATACCTATTTGTTTTTCTGGCATTGTCAATTTTTATAGTTAAGTGAAGTTAAATAAAATAATTGGTACCAGTAAATTTGGGAACAAATGGTATAATAAATGCATAATAATATATTAATGATAAATAAATAAATAAATATTAAAGTAACAGAACTGCAGGTAAATAAAAAATTTTGACGTATCAGTATTCCAGATAAAAATGACTTCATTCCTTCTTCTATTCTTCGTATCCTTATTAGGGTGTTGGATTTTTAATTTTTATTGTCTCTTTTCATTTTAATCATCCCTTCCGAATCTTTTTCAAGTGTTTAATTTCGTCCCAAATTTTTCCTTTTCACACTAATTCTCCCCATCAACTTCTTCCTCAGAAACGGAAAAATTTTCTTGGCTCTAGGGAATACTTACAAGGGGCGAATTATTATTATTCTGATTGATTTCTTGTAACATCATAGTTTGAGTGTACCGGAAGCTCAAATACTTTACGTGCATTAAAACCGAGACTTTATTTTATTTATTTATTTTAATTAATGACACAGGCCAGCATCTAGACACTAAATTTCAAATCTTCGCAAATGATTGTAAGTCATTTAAAAAGAGAAATAATCTTAGTGACTGCCTAGTATTACAAAACAACATTGAGCTGATTTAAAAGTGTAATTCTAACTATCTAGAATTAACGCGCAAAATTCACACATAAAAAAATTGGAATCAACTACGGACTTCCACACATTAACGACGTAGTTGCTTCTGCCTTTCGAATTCTTGGATTCATTCTCAGAAATATTAGTGATTTCAGAAGTATAGACACATGAAAAAATGTTATTTAGTTCACTCGTTATATCCAAACTCAAGCGCAGCGTGGTCCCCAATATACCATGTTCATATTGCAAACCTAGAAAAGGTACAGAGACAATAGATGATTTCAACAGAAGACATCTTCAAGTTGCAAGGTCATTGAAAGATCTTTGCGCCATCTATAAGTTTACATAATAACTAATAAAATAAAAAAAAACTGTAAATTATTATTTTGGCAATCTGTTTAAGGTTACAGCGTCGGTATTCATTTTTTCTTTGTCTTCTTCATTAGTTGTACGTGCTCAGTTTTTCACCATCTCTATCTACTTAGTACCAGGTCCCAGAGTCTTCTTTTTCTTAGTTATGTGTCGTCAAAATTTGTAAAAACATAAAACAAATTGAGGTTACATTCTCTGGTTTTGTTTTTGAAATATTTTTTGCATTTATTTTTAAAATACTAGCTTAGAAACACAAAGAAAATGATGAAAAGTAAAGTTGAAAGGTAGGTATGCACCTTTTGTTTACTACTTTAAATTTCAAAGTAAATAGATGTATTTATCATTGTTGGGTAATGCAGCCGACACCCCTTAAAAAAGGTTTTAATTTAACAAAAATCAGCCTTAGAGACCTAACGCGAGTGAAAACTGAGCCCATACAACTAAAGAAGAAGGCAAGAAAAAAAGATGAAATTTATGCTGACGCCGCCGTAACTTTAGACAGATTGTCAAAATAATAATTTACAGTTTTCTTTTTTATTTTATTAGTTGTTATGTAAACTTATAGATGGCGCAAAGATCTTCCAATGACCTTGAAACTTCAAGATGTCTTCCGTTGAAATTATCTGTTCTTGAAAAGTATCCATTTTAAAATTTGACTATTACCCCTCTCGCGGATTTCCACAGGATCAGTTGCTTAAAAATTTTAATTATGTAAATCTTCAAGATCGTCGAGTGATGCATTCTATATCATTTTTGTATAAACTCATGAACTACAAAATTAATTGTGCCTACGTTTTGTCGCAAATACGTTTACGGGTTCTTCGTATTACCTCGAGAGATCAACAAACTTTTTCTTTACACATACCGCGAACAAACATTTGATTACAATCACCACTTTATCAAATGCAAAACAATTTTAATGCTCACTCTCAAGACATCGATATTTTCATTTGTAGAGAATGTGTTTAGGTTTAGGTAATACCTAGTTTTATCTTGTACGAGTATACGTCTTATTTTATTTCAATTTTTATATTTAATGTGTCTAGTTGTTCTTAGTTTTACTTAGTGGTATTATTGTCTGAATTCGTTTTCTTTTGTAAATTTAATGTTTACGTTTTGATGTATTAATGTATGTATGTCATTTTATTTTATTTTTGATATTATGTATTCCACCCGTAACAGGTTTTTACCGTTGGCTGGTCAATAAAAGAAAAATAAAAAATTTATTAAAGCGTGGTTGGTTAGGAGAATGAACTAAATTTATTTAAAAAAAAGGATGTTAGAATTTTAACAATTTTATTTGGTTTTTTCGGTTTATTCAAACAAAAAACAACTAAAAAGAAACTCTCTTAATTGTACAAAAAAATACCATGAACAATCGAGTTACAACTAATATTGTAAACAACATGCACATTCTAGACGAAGCATAATAAATATATAAATAATAGAATGTAATATCACAAATAAATTTAAGTCAAGGTATATTTTACAAATGGCACAAATGTATTCGAAAACTTAAATCGCTTCAAGAATAAAAAGATGTGTCTTTGTATTGTTCTCGACGGCTTATTTTATCAGTATTATGGAAACAGAGGCAGTAAAATATGATTCAGTAGCGTGAGCAAGTTTTATTGTTTCTATTATAATTCCTACAGTACGAGGGTATTGATAAAATTGCTATTTTGAAACCTTTGAACTCTTGAAAATAAGTTAAAAGCAAATAAATACATTTAAATACATTTATCCCCTTACCGCATGTTTTTTTATTTGCTTGAAAAAAAGATTAAAGACAGGAAATAATATATTATAATATACATTAGGAAAAATAGAAACAAAATTTATTTACATTTTGAAAAGATATGGACATAAAATTAGGGTATGTGACATTTATGGCACAACATGTGATTAAGACTTGCATAAAAACAATTTCGGTCTTTGTTTATACAAAAAAAAGCTTCACATTTCGCGCATTGTATAAAGCTTTTTCCAATACATCCAGGGTACTTGCACCTTTATCTCTGATTTTGCCAATGTCCCCAGTGGTCAAGTTTATCGGTTCTAACTTCCTGAATTGGGAAATCTTTGGTTGGACCACCATGCTTTTTCACCTGGAGCTCACCTTCAATCGGTTGTTTTGGTCGACCTCTTGATTTAGTAAGGGAATTATTTGCTTTAGTTGGGCATTGGTTAACTTATATCCACCATAAAATAATGTTGGGTCCATCGTGTACCTAAAAGCCAAATAAAAAAAATGTGTTGGTTCAGTCATATTCATGTCATAATTGCATGCTGTGCCATATATGGCAGAGAGAAAATGTTGGCAATAACTAGTATCTTATATATAAAAAAACACTAACTCACCTCAAGAATCTATCACCAAAGTCACACTTTCAACTTATAATATTTTTTCAAAGAATAAACTTTGATAATTTCGATAATACACAACATGTAAATGTCAATTTCTCAAACGATCATCAGGTGTTATGCGCCATTAAAAAATTGTATTGTAACTTTCGAATTTATCCACTAAATATCGCCCCATGCTATTGTACACATGCTATGGTTTATCAAAGTAATGACCTGTGCGTCACAGAGTGTGTTTATAAATACAGACAATTTATAAATAGGCTAAACAGGCTTTGGCCATATATGGGCCAGTATGCGGTAAGGGGTTAAATACAATTTAAATACATTTAAATACATTTAAATACATTTAAATACATTTAAATACATTTAAATACATTTAAATACATTTAAATACATCTAAATACATTTAAATACATTTAAATACATTTAAATACATTTAAATACATTTAAATACATATAAATACATTTAAATACATTTAAATACATTTAAATACATTTAAATACATATAAATACATTTAAATACATTTAAATACATTTAAATACATTTAAATACATTTAAATACATTTAAATACATTTAAATACATTTAAATACATTTAAATACATTTAAATACATTTAAATACATTTAAATACATTTAAATACATTTAAATACATTTAAATACATTTAAATACATTTAAATACATTTAAATACATTTAAATACATTTAAATACATTTAAATACATTTAAATACATTTAAATACATTTAAATACATTTAAATACATTTAAATACATTTAAATACATTTAAATACATTTAAATACATTTAAATACATTTAAATACATTTAAATACATTTAAATACATTTAAATACATTTAAATACATTTAAATACATTTAAATACATTTAAATACATTTAAATACATTTAAATACATTTAAATACATTTAAATACATTTAAATACATTTAAATACATTTAAATACATTTAAATACATTTAAATACATTTAAATACATTTACATTTAAATACATTTAAATACATTTAAATACATTTAAATACATTTAAATACATTTAAATACATTTAAATACATTTAAATACATTTAAATACATTTAAATACATTTAAATACATTTAAATACATTTAAATAAAGTATTATTATATTTTTCTAAAATTGCATTATAATTTATATATATTTAAATACTTTTAAATACAAAAACAATCTTCTTGAAGTAAGAGATCGTCCCTGTAATTTCAATACCTAGTTTAAGATAATTTTCTAGAATAGACCCTCGTCGCCAATTGTTGTGCACTTTCTTAATATCGAATACAATTAGAAATTTATAAGCACATTCTTCGTAAAGTGGCCCTTCGACAACACAGAAAATGCGGGTTTCCTATTTCTACATATATACTAGCCGACTATTCTCATCACTGATGAGGGTCTCCCGAAAAGGGTTAAACACCGAAACGGTCTAAGGATCTTTAATGAAACCTTTTGTTTGCTATTATCTGGTTCATATTCACTAACTGATAAGTCGGTAGTTGTAGTGTTTTCACGTCAAGCGCAGAATTGCCGGGGATTTTGTGAGGATTCGGGTTTAACAAGAGTTTCGAGGTTATCTTGGGGAGTATCAGCTTTGAAATTAGTTTCAATGGATTTAACAGAGACAGTGTAAAGGAGGTTTTTGTTTGACTAGTTAATTTGACGACATATGTTTGATAAAATAATTTTTAAAAAAGATACTGCCGACTGAACATTCATATAAAGATAAAATGACTAGTATCTAAGTTTCTTAATATAATATTTAAATTAGTTTAGCATAGAAATCTTTTGGTAAATATGATTAAATATATTAATTTTTTTAATAAGGGGAACTGACTATACTTCTTTTCTTAAAATAGCTATTAGAGCATGTAATGGTATATTAAAAGTTGGGCGCCAAGGTGTAACTGTTGTACTTAAAGTTTGCTGTTAATTGGTTTGGTATTGTAATTAAGCACAAAATTGATCTTATGATATGGATTCTAAAACCTGTTCCCGGGCTAAAATCTGCCGTAAATTAATGTTTATAAATGGTTTTGAGAGATAAAATAATAGTTTTGTTGAACGACCCCAAGTTTTCTAGAAAATTTGATGTGTGCAACACCCGACTTTCCTGTCTTACCTAAAGTTAGTATATGCCTTTTCCGGTTATTCTTACACATCTTACTCGAAACATTTTTTATATCTATTCGTTGGCAACGAAAATACTGAAAAAATAAAATTTTACATTTTTCCTAAAATATTTTCTTTGCGGTCAATTTTAAAGAAATCATGTTTAGAACAAGAATTATAAAGAATGACACCGCAAACAACTTTTATTTGAAGAATATTCTTCTTCAATGATAAATAACAGAAATATTCGTTAATGTAAAGAGAGGACCCAGGTTCAAACCCCGACAGGTTAGTTTTTAATTTTCTTTTTTTTCAATAACTTTTCATAATCATTAAGTAATCGATTTAATAATCGTTATGAAATAATATTGAGTGTTTTTTTTTCACATAATTATCGTATACATTTCTGTTTTAGTCTATCGAGTGATTGTTGAAAGTAAGATATCTTTATTTTTGAAAAGCACGATCGACGAAAAAGTTCTGTAACGAACTCGTGAATTAAAATTAAATTATCTTGATTGTTAATTGCCCTTATTAAAACAATTGTTCGTTAAATAACCATTATACCATTGTTCCAAACAAGCTATACATTCACTAACATTTGTTTCATTTGATTGATATATTAATAATGGCTTTTTGTTATAGGTGAGCATAGCTATTTCAAATAAGTACCCCCTTTTAGGTAAGTTTTTAAAAAGTAACTACTTTTATTGATTTAATTACTATATTTGAATTTTGTAACTCAAATATACGTCAAATATTTGATTACCGAGGCATAACATTCACCAATCTAAAATATATACAAAAATTGCGACAGCAACACATCATTATGTACTTTTGTTAATTGAATATTTGTATTGTTGTTGTATTTTAAATAAATAAATATAACGACACGTACCAAACTGGCGCCCAATCAAAGATTATGAATTTTTTTTACCGAAGTAACACAAAAGTTATATAAGAGTTATGTCGACGTTGCAACAACTTTTCTTAAAACTCAACAACTTAAGTATTCTAATACACTATACCGTTATTATCAACGAGGAAAATCTTCTAGACTAATTTTATTTACAAAAATCGAATTGTAAACATTCGCGGTGTCATCCACGTAGCTATCAAATTATTATTATTATTATTATTTGATTTGAAGTGTGATAGCAGAGTAAATCCAAGCATAGTAGACGTAAATACTGGTTAATTCATAAAGCGCATGCTTCCTCCTCAGATAAATATAACCGCGCAAAGCATTCCCTCTCAAATTAGCAATAATAATAATAATAAACGCAATGTGGATGAATGCAATAAAAAGGGCTTAATTATAAATGTAGTAGTTTATCGTCGTTGGTTGTTATAAATGATTAAGTGACTTTTGGCGGACATACCTAATAATATACATTTTAGAGTAATAATAGTAATAATACTCTCCCTAATTCACCCCCTTACGAGTAAATTTTAACCCCAAAAGCTGAGCTTAAAGATGATTGATGGTGCCATTTGACTTGTAACAACCAGTTAATCCTAAAACCAACGCTCGTCACCAAATGTCACAACCAGTTATGCCTAAAGACCATTTGTAACTACTGATAGGTCTTTAGCTACTGTTACTATACTATTAAGGGATAAAGGCAGCGCTTGTCACCAGCCCTAGGGTCCTGGAGTCCTGAAGGAACATCCATTCGCCAGTGGCAAAATAAAATAATAAAAGAAAATAATAAAAATACAAAAAAAAACATCCCTTAATAGCATATGTCGAGCGGTTTTAGCAACTGACTTAAGACTCTCAAGTCCTTAAGGGTAGGAACGCCGAGGCTTAACATGCTCGGAATATTTCTTACTGGTTTTTAGAAAGAGGTGAGAATAAAATAGATTAATAAACAATAACATGTATATTTAAATATAAGTAAAAAATGAATAACAAATTTCAATAAATCAAAACAATATCAATTTTTGAAATACGACAAGCAAAAATTACTACCCATAATTATAAATCTTTATTATGATAAACCATGTTATTATAATATAATATATGATAAAACTTTAATATAATGAAAGCTTTTACATCAAAAAAACTCTTTATATGATAAAACCCTTAAAACTGATAAACATTTAATAAGTAAACTTGGGACGAAAATGAAAGAATTGGCATTTGAAGAAAGACTAATGAACTGTTTTAAAATACATAACCCAAACAAGAGATTTAAACATGTTAAAATAAAATAGATATTACCTTTGAAACTAAAACACTACACACACACACTTTACTATATATAATAGATATTAATACATTTTTGGGCATAGGTTTGGCCCAACGGCCGCCCCTTGAGTCTTCTTGTCAATGATTGACTCTCTATTTATATCAACCTTAACGTGATTATATTAAAAGAAACTCGACTTATTTATTTTTAATGATTATTCGAACGATTTGTCCTTTAATTTTCTAGTACAATGAACTATTTCTAATTGTTTGGTTTTAATAAATATGTTGTGTTAATTTAATAGGTTAAAAATATATATTTTTGGGATTTTTGTTAAATTCTTTATATTTTAAAAATAATAATGCCAATTATTACAGACTTACAGGTGAGGAAAACCCGGAAAACCCCACTCACCATCATCAAAAACCCTTTACTATATATTATACAGGGTGATACTTCTATAATAATTATTTACTGCAAGTAAAATTGGTAAAAATGCAGTTTTCTGCACTACTCTGTATAAAAAAATGAGTCAGTCAAAACTTATTGTTTTTATTTCTATAAAGTAAAAATGATAATGATAGAGTGTAAAAGATGCATTCTATTTGATCGACTAGTTTTACCTGTACGCAAATCTAAACGCATCTTCCAATAAAACGGATTTCGAAGCGCGGGGCATCTTATAATTTTCATCCTAAAAAACCAAAGGATAAAGCTAGTAAGAAATGACAATATATAAATCTAAAACTGTAGCAATTTGTTGTTATTACGGTATTTAAACTTATTGCGCTATATTGCAGTAAAAATATTCTAATAATACAAACACTATTATTCAAACATTTTTAGAAACTTTTCTAAAAAATACATAAAACTTGCAGTTGTTTTATAAACAATAAAATAGACAAACAGATCAGCACATTAGTCTTCAATTATTTAAGGACCTACTGCTTATTTAAGTTCTTCTGCATCCCAAACACAATCTAAAAGTCGTGTAGATGGATACTTGATATTTTCAAGATGCCTCGCGTATCCTAAAAACCACAGTATAAATCCAACATGGGCACATGATCCAATCGTTCTCGCACCAGACCTACATGTGCAGTACTAGCCTAATATAGGTGGATCATCTGGATTTTGTGGTTCATTATTAGGTTTGTTCCAACTTGGTGTTTGGTACCGTTCTTGAATCATACCAATATCGGTTCATGAACGATGTACTGCCCAAGCGCATCTCTGAATGGTTTTGGAATCTGAAATAAGTTGCTTTTAAAACTGTTAATGGTCCATAAATAGAGAAAATAAAAGGGGTAGAAAATTCTAATCAAACTTTTCAAGAGCAAAATAAAAGTTTTCTGTTTCATTGATGTTAATGATTTTTTATTTTATTATTCTAGATTTTAGGGCACAATGGAAAATAATTATTTTTATTTATTATTTTGTTTAGACTGTTTAGAAAACAAAATTTATGTTCACAATACTTGTTTTTCAGTAATTTTGTCCGAATTTTTTGTTTTAAATTCGGTAAATTCAAATATTATGATTTATAAACAGTATTTTCTAAATAAAAATGTATATCGGGTTCTCATTCACCTATCAAAACATCAAAACGCTATTAATTTGTAGGTTAAGTTAACTAAAACTAACCTTTATTAACGTATATTGATCGTTCTGCGCAAGTCAGGTCTAACAGTTCCACAAAAATATATGAATCGATATGATGGTATAGAAACGATTCCGGAATCATCCATTTTTTAGTTGGAACGAATTCTCTATCAACCCGCACATCGTACAAATTAAGTTGGAGCGCTAGGAATGCAATACGCATGCGGTGTACGATTACTGAATGGTTTTGTTTCGAGCTGAAACAAATCTATTGTAAACTATCCATGTCGTATACTTGGTATTATTCCTAAATCGAGAAAATACCCTAAACCTTAAAAAACGTTCTTCATGAAATACCTGATCAACTTCAATAACATTAGCTTCATTGTGTTGAATACGAGTATCCTGTATATATGATGAGGTCAAATAGGGAAAGTCAGGTGTATGTCCATTGTTGAGTGGAACCCACTGACCGTTTCAGTGCCTTAGATTTTCAGCTTCTACCCTAGCATGTACTACATTCAATTCTTCCAATCTCTCTACCTGTTGTCTCACAGTTTCAGCTGTTTCCTGAATTTAAATTAAAGAAAGTATTTATTTAGGAGCGCTGCAGCAATCAAATAGAAATAACGCAAATGGGCTGCATGATGCGTTAAAATTGTCTGTTTGAAAAACTTTAATATAGATTTTGGGTGAGCATATCTTGCTTCCACTTCCCACCTGGTAGTTGCTAGCAGACGAGATTTATTTATCTCTCGTTCAAGCTTTGGAGACAAGATATGGCCAGCAGAATTTGCAACGGGTATTCCAAAGCCAGCTAAAGGTTCGTAGTCAGAAACATAATGAAAGTCTACAGGAATTCGAGGCTGATATAAGAAGGTTGATTCATCTGGCCTATCAACAGGTGCCGAAAGATTTCCAAGAATAACTCGGAATACAAGCATTCATTGATGGACTACAAGATGTGGAAATGCAGCAAGTCTCGCGTAAAAGTGAGGAGGCCAATACTAATGCTATTCCCCAAATCTTAAATATCCTACGAAATATGCAACGCAACAGCCAAAATAGAAGCAAGAGATGCTTCCATTGCGGAAGAATCGGACACCTTCAAAGAACCTGTAGAAGCATGGCTCATTATATAAATCGAGAATCAGTGAATGAGACCGGAAAATCATATAGATCAATCTTTCCAAGCCCATCACTAAGACCAACAAGAATTAATTACAGCACCTATGCGTCCCGAAGAAGCCAATTACCCACAACGAGCCGGCTTTCTAACAATAACCAGAAAGAAGAGCATCGAGGAGGTCTCCATAGCAACGCAGACATTCTCTTCGGGCAACCCCGTTTAGAGGAACAATGCTGGTATGATAAACGGCTCGAAGAACGAGAAGAACCGGTTGATAAAGTTACTCTTCGGGCCATCACTATCAAGCAGGGCGACGAAGAAGAAATCACCCTTGAAAGTCTGAGACAGGGACAGAAGGAAGATAACGACTTAAAGGTTGTCCGAGAATGGCTCAAAAATAAAATCTACGTGGCAAGAGATAGCCAAATACAGTAGAACTATAAAAGGCTACTGGACCCAGTGGGATTCCCTGTATCTTCACGATGGCCTCTTGCACCGGAAGTGGAATAGCCCCAATGGAGTACATGTAGTCCGCCAAGTGATACTGCCGAGGTCACAGGTGAGAAAAGTATTGGAGGAGCTTCATAGCACCCGTTCAGGAGGACACCATGGTCCAGATTCCAGATCCTCTGCATTAGTTCCAACTAGGTCCCAGTAATAAAGTTATTCGGGGCGAATAACTAGAGAAGAGGGAGCAATGTTACGCAGCACCCTGCAGTAGCCTGCGGCTATCATAGGAAACGTACAAAAGGAAGTGGAATGTTACTCATTTCCCTACAGTGTGCTGCGGTCATTATAAGTAAAAGCACAAGTAAAAGAAGATAGAATATTCCAGTAATGTCTGGAAATGTCATTACCCATCAAGAATATTCTAGGCGACAGTTCGCGAAGGTTCGAGAAGGGTCAAGCAAGCTATATAAGAATGATCCTGACGTCAGTTGGCAGTTTTATGATAGACGTTACACGTTAATGTTATCAGTTGCATTGTTATTGTTAAAGTTCAGTTGAAATAAATTGTGATACCAAAAACCTGCGTAACATTAGCTTTTTATTTGTTAGAAATTCTTATTTTATAGATAAGTTACAAATAGTTTGTAGTTATTTTTTAATAAACCATTTTTAAAACGGAGTTATTACTAGTTTATTCACGCATCATTTTGAGTAATAATGACGATCGTTACTCATACACTCTCACATAAACTATAGATTCACATACTAAAATTTGTCTTTAAATGACAACTTTTGAGATTCATCGCCGATAAAAAATTTATTTAAATTATACTATTTAAAAACACCGAGATATTTTATAAAAGCAATAAAATTTTTATATCCACTTATTTTTTATTCATTCATTTCCTATATATCCTAAATATGTATGTGTCATTGTTCGCTTCATTGATTTGATATAAAACCCTAATAAAAAATGCAAATTAAATTCTTGCCTGTCGCGAAAACGCACCGTCCTCCCTAAACAAAAGACGACTTATCTCTTTTTGTTTTCTCGAAAAAGAAAATAAAGAAACGACTCAAATGAAATTCGGCGAATCATTTTTCACAGTTTCAGTTTTAGAATGGGAGCAATGTCGATAAATTTACATTGCGAAGGGAAAGGAAAAGGGGACATTTATGTAGCCAAGAACCGAACTCCTATTTCGCATATTTGATTAAACAAGGAGAACATAAATTTTGCTGTATGATACGTTATGCTGGATTCACTTCTTTTTCTGTATATATAGATCTTGATGGTTGTTTTGGATCCTTGTCGATTTTATTCTTGAATAAATTCATGTGAATTTAATGCGTCTAATGGTACATAATATTACAAATAAATCAGTGAAAGTGGATTGAATGATTTTTATCAACCAAGTAGCCATTTGAACACAAATTTAAATACGTGAATCTACACAGTGGTTCAAAATTGCTGGGAGTAAAGCTACCACGTATTGAAGAGGTGGAAAGGTTAAAACTTCCCTCATGCCCTAGTATTTTTTTCTTTTAAATGGGAAAGCTTACTCATCATCTTCATTAATCGATATATTTTGTATTATTTCAAAAGAAAAAATATTATATTGTTTTACGAGTGACGAAAGTAACATTTTTTGAAGTGAGAGAACAATTTTATGACCATCCAAAATACGCAAACAGCATAGTTTTTGAAAATGAATTTACGTGACTGTCAACTCTCCAATCCATGAATCTTGCATATATTTCTTCATATCTCTTTTTAGATTTTACTGTTAATAAATCCAAAGAGGTTTCCTCAGCTTGATTTGCTATTTCTGGAGGTGTATTTGGAATATTTAAATCACTTTCCGAATCAAAAATTATGATAACTTACAAAACCAACAATGCTTTCAGTGTAAACTGACAAGTCTAAATAATTAAGAGCCAATAACGTCACAAAAAAATGTAAATTCTGACATTTTTCCCTTTTTCCCCTAAAGTAAAACTAAAAGTTTTTAATGGTGGCACAATAATCGATTAATCGAAAATAATCGTTTATTTAAAATAATTCGGTTTTACTTAATCGACTTTTTAATTAATCGATTATTTTTGATTAATCGATTATTTTCGATTTTTCAAAGATTATCGAATAATCTGTTTGAATGGACATACGAAAAAAAATAGATTATTTGAAAGTAATCGATTATTTAAAATAAACGGTAATTCGTTTAATATTTTTTGTAAACAATGATTTATCGGTTAATTGGCTTTTTAATTAACCGTTTATTTTTGATTTTTCAAATATAATCAAGTGGTCGATTTTAAAGGAAATACGAAAAAAAAATCGATTATTTAAAAATAATCCACTGATCGAAAATAATCGAAAATTTTCAATGATCGATAATTTATTTCGATAATCACCCACCCGTAGCAACTAAATGACTTTTCGTAGGTTTAAATTTTAAAATGTTATCTGGTTTCAGACAAATGCATTTTATAGAGTTTTATGTGACACATCCTCTATATTAATTATTATTCCCAAAGAAAGAAGTTTTAATATACCTTTTTCTAAGGTTACAATACAAAACAGCATTTTTTCATTTTGACTAATTTTTAATATTATGTAATAGCCGTAGAAAAAATATAATGTTCAACTCACAAGGTTTGATTTGCAGTATTTGCCTGCGCACATGCTTTTTTATAATACTCGTAGACAATCAGTACCATTTCTTGCTCGATTAATTATATTATTTTTCAACATTTTACTGTAGGCTCTTGCAGAAAAGTCCGTAGTTAATAAACGCTAACGATATATTCAATAAAAGGTCTTCTCTTTACATAAAATATCGTGGCATCTGTTTGATATTAAAAAATCACGTTAATTTTATTTCATAATACAAAATTCCATTAAACATGTTTAAGTAAATCTATTAGTTCATTATGATGCTAATAAACAAAGTGCGTCCCTGTCACAGAGTTCGGGTCTCCGCCCAGTTCCCCCACTCCGTTCACCTTTCTTTAAAAATTGGCAACATTTGCGCAGGTTAAACACTGGTGTATGTTATATCTCTGGTCTCTTTTTTCTAAAATTTATTCATAACTCTAATATGATTAAATGGTAAATATAAATGTAAGTATTATTTGTGACTCACAACTCAAGAGTTTTTATTAATATTTTCTCTTTGTGCATTTTTTTTTTGTTTTCAGAGCGCCCTGCTCTGCTACTAATTGAATTGTGAACCTTAGCAACTCTTAGCTAATTTCCATCACCCTTATTAAAGGCACGATAAATCGATATCATTTTAAAATACTATCAAAATTGGCTCTTAGAGAAGACGCAAAACACATCAGAGCAGGTGTAGTAGGTATTGTAATTAGATGTCATCACATCGTATTCGTCGGCGATTCTTAATTAGATTGACGAAGCGTAGAAGAGCAAAGGAGACATCAGACAGCAGAGCAGCTCTTGATATTATACGTTCCTGATCGTTGGTTGTCGAAGGCCTAATGAGTCGAAACCAATGAGCCAATGAGTTAAAAAGATTGCGATCGGTAAGGACGCCGCATGTAGACCGTGGAAATAGGCGGCGGTGAAAATTGGAAACGTGTCAACTCGACATGGTTTTCCTGCGATAAAAGGATATTTGATCAAATCTCATTTAAATGTTTTGATACACAAATATTTCCAACAAATAATATAATATGTTGCTTTTAAGGTCTATAAAATAATAGTGTAAAATATATTATCGGAAATAGAGAATTTATTAAAAAAAGAACTAGCTGCATTTAGACAGAAAACCTGAAATAAATAGAGACTAGTAATTTTTGACATCATAAAAAAGAAAATCATTAACAAAAAATTATAAAGTAGGCAATACTAAGGTAGATCAAATCAGCGCATCAGATTCACTCCACTCTAGCAAAGTAAACAAACTTTTTTATTGTTCTCTTTCAAAACATATTTAAATAATTATAAAATAATGAAAGGTAGGGGAATAATTTTGATCCTTGTCGTCGCACCTTGTTACAAATTATTTATTTGATCTAATAACGTTCGTCTTGTGACTTTCAAAATAAAAGTTAGAAGAAAAGTGAAATATTTAAGAATTATTATTTGTACTTTTCTTATGGTATGATTGTCATATTTTCTGGTGTTTGAAATATAATTTCTAAAAATTGTAAAACAAACATTACTTCTAATATTATTCTCTATAATTTTTGTTCTTTACAAAATTTTTCTGAAATGGTCCGTATTCGAAAAATTTGATAAAATGTAAAAAATTCTGATTTTTAAGAAAATTGTTAAACTAAAAGTTGTTTGCGATATCAATATCTGTAATTTTTGTTTTTTACATGATTTCTCTAAACATGTACAGAGGTGATGCAATAGGTCTAGCAAAGTGGCTTTCAACAGTGGAAACTCAAAATATACTTTAAATAAAATATTTAACTTGACACTTTTATTTTATCAATCAATACAATCAACTACTAGATAGCCGATACAAAAAATATAATAAATATAATATATATAAACTATAGTAACGACATTACATTTTAAGTAACTATAGCGACACTCCTCCATCAAAATGTAAGTCCTTGCTTTTTACCGCAACCAATAAATTTCGGCTTATCCAGTCGGTATATACTCTAGTTTCAGCAACGTCTATACCTTTCCTTTGTGGCTGTGAACAGCCTTTGACAACTAAGCGAGTTTCATACTTAGCTACTTTTCCATCTGCGTCTTTCTTTATTTTAAAAACCCATTTGCAATTGATCGGTTTTCTATCAACACGAAGATCGACCAAATCCCAGGGTCCATTTTTTAATAGAGAATCGTATTCGGAGTTCATTGCTTCAATCCATTCTTGACAGTCACTACGGCTTGAGGCTTCTTCTACACTTAATGAATCACCAGAATCGGAATTAGTTGCAGAAAAACTTGAGAAGTCTAAGAAAACATTTTGGGCTTTCAGCCTCTCAGAACGTCTAAGTGGAGCTTCTTTTTTCTGAACTTCTTCAGAGTGACTAATAGAAGATGAGTGAATACTGGAAGATTCTGCTTGAACTTTACTTATTCCATCTGTCTCTATTTCACTATTTTCGCAGTTTTCAGAGACCTCGGAATCATTTATAATATGGAATAGAGTTTTCGTGTTTTCTGAATCGTTATTGGCATTATCATTCCCCCTTTCTTCTTCGGAGAACACGACATCTCGGGACAAAAAAACGATATCTCTTTCTGGATCATAAAGGCGGTACGCTTTTGAATATTCACTATATCCTACCATAATGCACTTAATCGAAGTAGAATCGAGCTTTTTTCGTTTCTG
Source organism: Psylliodes chrysocephalus (assembly GCA_927349885.1). Lineage (NCBI taxonomy): Eukaryota > Metazoa > Arthropoda > Insecta > Coleoptera > Chrysomelidae > Psylliodes > Psylliodes chrysocephalus. The sequence continues at coordinate 52,458,996 of OV651818.1, read as the reverse complement.
TTTTGGCACATGAGAAAAAGATTTGCAGCCAAATATTCTTAAGTGATCCAGATACGGTTTTTTTCCTTGCCACACTTCTTCAGGAGTTAAATTATTCAGCACTCTAGTAGGGGAACGATTTAGAAGGTATACAGAAGTATATAGACATCTAGTTTTTTCAATCAAGGTACGATTTAAGCGTTCTGCTCGGCCGTTTTGTTCGGGACAATAAGGAACCGTCACTTGATGTGGACTTCCAGAAGTTGCTAGGAAATTTTTTAAATTCTCATTACTGTATTCGCCACCATTATCTGTGCGAATAATTTTAATTTTTTCTCCTTTCTTATTTTCGACAAAAATCTTAAAACTTTTAAAACATTCAGTCACCTGCTTTTTATTTTTTAAAAAGTAAATAAAAGCTTTATGACTAAAATCATCCAAAAATGTGAGAATATATCTTGAACCTGCCATTGAATTTATCTCCAAAGGTCCACACAAAGAGGAATGGACTAGTTCAAGCAATTTTTTGGACCATGAATTGCTGAATGAGAAAGGAAGTCGATGACTTTTGCTTTGAATAAAAACATCACAGGATATTGCAGGATCACTAGGTTGGTAATTGACACCTTCAGCAGCTCCATTTCTTAAAAGATCCAAACTTGCGTTGTTGATATTTCCTAATCGTCGGTGTCATAACATTCGGTTCTTCTTTATGTTTGACTGATAAGCAACGGTAGAAGAAGATGGCAATGTAGGCGGAATATCTAACTTAAATAAATAATTGTCTAATGAAGCTGTATCGATCAGTTTGTTATTTACGTTCTAAATTTTACAACCATCAATGTCGAATATGACTGTATTACGTTTCTTCACCATTTGACTAACTGATAAAAGATTAACACTTAGTTCAGGAACATGCAAAACGGGACTGACTTCAACAACAGAAGAAACTTTGTCGCGGATAACTGGTAATTTTATCTTTCCGCTAACATTTGCTTTCATTTGATAGCCATTTGCTGTTGAAACATTTAAAACCTCGGAAGTAATGATATCAAACAGAATATGTGAATTTCTAGTTAAATGCGTTGAGGCTGCAGAATCAATATACCAAGTGCTATTATTATTGAGGTGGCCCACAGATAAAGCTGAGAACAGAGCTTCATTGTCAGTTGAAGAAATCTTATTTTTCTTAGTATTTGCAACACAGTTACGCGATATATGACCATATTTATTACATTTAAAACATCGGGGCTTGAAACGAGAGGAATTTTTTTGAGATTTACTTTTACCTCCATAAAGCGCAACGTTGGAAGAGCTTTCAGTTTTACTGATATCCTGAAGTAATTTAGTTTTAATTGCGTCAGCAGTTACTTTGATGCCTGAGCTCTCAATGCCCATAATCATTGGCTTAAATATTTCTGGAAGACCTGCTAGAAGTAAAGTACCAATCCATTCGTCATTAATTTCCATACCAATGCCTTTAAGCTTCTGTGCCGTCGATAATATTTTATTTACATAGTCTTCAAAACGGTAGGACTATCTTCTAAATTACACGTAATCAAAGTCCTAAGAAGACCAACACGTCTAGTAAGGCCTTTATCTTCAAATGCAGTTTGAACGTGAACATAGTTGATAGGATCAATCAGAAGTGTAATTTTACTTTTCGTCTTAAAGTCCTTCTTCTTATCTAACTTTGCAGGATCTGCGATAACACAATCCCAGAGTTCTTCATGTTCAAGGTACGTCTTAACAGCAAATTTTCATGAGTTGTAATTATCCCGACCTCTTAACTTATCAATAAGAGGGAGAATTCCGGAACCAGACATCATGGAATTTGAAACGCCTTAACCTTAAGAGAACAATACACCAACGGCTAGGATTTGTAAATATCGTAATAGGTTCACGCAAAACGATGCCTCTATTACTAGTAACCCTTAAGTAGGCCGCCCATAACCTCTAGCAAAGTGGCTTTCAACAGTGGAAACTCAAAATATACTTTAAATAAAATATTTAACTTCTGACACTTTTATTTTATCAATCAATACAATCAACTACTAGATAGCCGATACAAAAAATATAATAAATATAATATATATAATTTATAGTAACGACATTACATTTTGAGTAACTATAGCGACAATAGGTTCTATAAAATAACCGGAAAAAGCTTGTAATAACTAGATAGGAAAGTCATGTGTTGGACACATCAGATTTTTAAATCTGTTCTTTGAATGTGGTAATGTCTATATTCATCATTATGCACAACACTTTAAAATTGACATAGAGGCAGAAAAATGAGCACAGCACCAAGTTTTATATGTAATACCAAATGCCCAACCCAATTTATACAAACTGTTACGGGTCTCAATAGCTATTTCTGTTAGCTCCGCCGGGTGCGGACACAGTTTTTCGGCTATGAGAAGAATTAAAACTTGGTTACTCAAGATAGATTTTCGCAGCTTTCCATACTTCACATCGAAAATGAGTTGGCTAAACAGATTGACCCTCAAGGAGTCTTGGAAATTTTTGCAAAGAATAATATAGAAAAGGTCCTTATTTAATTTTGAATGTTTTTTATATTAACCTGGTACATGTAAGTTATTCTATCTACTTGTTATATGTGTTTTGAGCTCAATTGATAGGACGTGGGTTAGGTTATTAAATAACTCGAAAAACTTTGAAAAAGAAGTTGGGAACCACTATATTTAAAGCTTACTACACTTGACTCTAGATTAGTGATAAAAATATAGAAAATCACTAACCACTAACAAATATTTAAACCATGCTTTAGATAAGGTAGCTATCAAATTCTAATTCACATAAGTTTCACTAAATTCAAATTTACGATGATTTATTGAATAAGCACTTATCTTTTGGTAAGTTAAGGTAATATACGGAATATAAATCTATAACATGGTATTTCTTCAGGCAACTTCTACAAGGGATTCGGGATCCTTATTCGTAATTCTGCATAATTCTGCACTGTAAGTGATCTTCAGTATTCGAACATAAACTGTCTAGAGATTAGATCAAAACCGTCTAGAGATTGAACCAAAGCCTTCTTGAGATGGAACCAAAACCTTCTAGAGATTAAACCATAAAAACGTCTAGAGATGAATCCAAAAAACGTATGGCGATAAATCCAAATCACGTCTAGATATGAATCAAAAACCGTCTAGATATAGCCATGCTAAAAAAGGTTTAAAATGTTAAGATAGGAAATAGGAAATTTGAATTGGATTTAGATAAAATGGTTTAACTATTAAATGAACAATTTAAAACTATTAAATGAATAATTTCACAGAGACTAAAATTATTATAAAAAGGAAAAATCTTATTTAATATATTTAAACATAGCAAAGCATAACATCTCATTACCAAAAAACAATATACAATTTTATATAAAATAACCATGTGTCATTCATTGTTGATATTGAGGTTATGTTCAAAACAATTTATTTAAGAAATCTTTGTACAACATATATATTTTCAACAAAATATCATTATTAAAACCTACCTTAGAAAATCAGACGGATTCTACGATAAACAAAAACCATCCAGTACATCGGATGACCAAGATAAATTAAAATAAAATCTAGTTGATTGTCGCTGTCAACCAAATCAAAAATAAGACGACAAATGACATTTGAGTAAGAGGTGGTTGTGTCGAAATAACGGATCCAACCGTTACATATTACATACATATTATAACCTATATACGCATTTAAGTTTTTTCACATATGTATAATTATTTATGTTTTAATTTAAAACATGCATAGATAAACACCTTTTATATTATTTTTATTTTATGGAAGAGTGCATTTTTAATGGAGGCTCAAGCCCCCTCCCAAGAAAAGTTATTGCGTCGCCAATGGTTAGAAGTAGGGTGTTTTGCGAATAAAACTTTTGTTTTTTGGTTTTAGATGATGTAAAAGTTAGTAACCATTTAGCAGATAAGAAAATGCCCAGTACTTGATATAGTAAATGAAATTTACATTTCGAAATACTGAATTTCTTTATTGTACTTATTTTGTTACAATGTATGTGAACATGATGACCACATGTTTATTAAAGGAATGTTGGGAAAAGATGATAGAACCGAAATTAATGCACAAAATAGGGAAAATAGATTTCATTTATGAAACAGTTTTGCACGGATAACTGAATAAAAAAGTGGATAAAAGGAATAACAAACAAAACTTCATAAAATCACTCTTTTGTGTTTTTACCTAGACTTTTTGTTTAAAATTGAATTAAATTATGATTTATAGGCATAATGTTAGTTGTTAGTTATACTATTAAACAATCTAATAATTGTAATTTTATTAAAAAATAATAGGTATGTTATTACAAAAAATATGTAAATAACCCTTTTATTTACAACATACTAACAGAGGGGGTGGGTGGCTCAGTGTAGAGTCTCTGCCTGTGGATCCAAGGGTCCCAGGTTCGAATCCCACCGTTGGCCGGGATTTTTTTATTTAATTTAATTATTTAAAATTAATTATGATGCCTTGGTAGGATTCCTCATTCGACCATTCACTGTTGGGTTCTAATTAACAGTGCTGTTCCTACAGTGGCGCTGGGAACAATAACAAAGCCTGCACAGAACACGAGGCGAGATAACCTTAGCAGTTGAGGCCGATGACACACACAAAAAAAAACATAGTGACAGATAAATATTGGTACTGCTTGTTTCCCTGTAAAAAGTAACTCATAAAACCAACGATGCTGTTGAGGAACATATTTAATTTATTCTTTTATATCTTGAAATTTTGGTTGTGACACAGTTTCCCTGGTATTCTTCGTTGGCATTAGTTCAGATAGAGCCATGTTGTGTTTCTGTTGATTTTTCAACAAATTGACTTCCTTGAAGGATACATAAGGATCATATGATTCTTTGTTCAAATTTTTCCACGCAAATCCACTTAATTCAATAGCGAAAGGGTACCTTTTCATTAAAAGAATTTTCTCTTTTGAAATAAACCTAATCTTTGAAAGCCTTTCAAAATCATAAAAAAGGTATTTCATATTAGGTACCACGCACGCCCTTACAGATGCTTGTTAGATTATTCTGCGATATTGATCAGGTGTATACATTGACTCATTCTTTCTTAAAATTTTCTCAATGTGGCCAAAATCTCTAACGGACTCTAAGTATGTATGACCAACTTCGGGGAATATGTGATCAATAATTTTAAAACACTCTTTTTAAGACCAAATACTGCAAAAAAAACATACGATGGTGTAGTTTTTATTCTGACCACTACACGAGTCGAACCAAATAATTAATTGATCCCTAGTTGTCACCTGAGAATAATTTTGAATAAATCCCATAAACAATTTACAACTTCAATATTTTCAGTCCATGTCTGCATGAATGTTATGTCACATTCTCTTGAAAAATGCCCAATTTTTCGTTTACTTTGCAAAGGTAACGTCTGTACTAAATCTAGTCGAATTAGGCAATTGAAGATAATTTGCTATAATAGATGGTATTTTACCAAATGTATTTGTGCCTACTGGGTGTTTGGTGCACTTATTGTTTCCATATTTGAAAAAGAATCTGGAAGTCTCCATAGGAGGTCTTAAGGTAATATATTTTTCAGTTTAAATGTCGAATAGAATAAAGAAATTTAAGAAATATCTCACAACACGTACTAAATGTCAGTCAATCACAGCCAACTTAGCAAGATTGTTAAAAATTTTTAATTACAATTTTTGTAACTTTTATTATTATTTAATAGGTATTTGCGGAATTCAAATAAGTTTTGATGTATGATTAAACCAAAAAAAGCAACTAATTTATAATATTTTTGAATATTGATATTGTTCTTGATTTTTAAAGTTAAAATGCCTAATTAAATAAAGAAGTGTCAGTCATCCATAGCCAACTTAGCTGGATAGTTAGGAACTTAAATAATTTTCGTCAACAGGTAATAAGATTTCACAATTATTTTTATTAATATAATATTTAAACTGGATTGAAATAACTATAAAAATATACGATTAAATTGAAAAAAATTAAATTAAATAAAATATTTAATGTATCCATTATTATTTTTATAAGAACTGTCATTACTAAAACTTGTTACTCTATGGTCAATACACTAAAATTTGACAATTTTCTTTACGCACTCAATGCGTAAATAAAAACTGTTTGCCCACTAGTGCGTGACGTAAAGTTTTACGAACGGTAGTAGAAAAAATATTTTTTTAAATTTGTAGATTTTCGTTAGTGGGTCGTAGTAAAAATTTATTGTACAACTCAAGTGTATTGTACATATCTACTTTTATTGCACAAACTACTATTGTTGAATCTGTTTTTTTATCTGTTTCAGTATTTTCTTGATTATTATCTATTTCTTCTAAATATAGAACTTTCTTTTTATAAGCTTAACTCCTCTTCTTTGTCAGAATCTGTTTCACCAGTTGGGATATATTCATCACTAGATTCTTCACAGTAACGTTCCTCAGAATCAGACCTTTCTATAATTTCATATATACAGTAGAGTGTCGATAATCCCGATTAATTGTGACCGTTCCTGTCCAGATTATCAAAATGTATAAATACGCGGTACGAAATGGGACTAGCCATAGGAATACATTTGGGACGCGGTACGAAGTGGCATATTTTCTTTGATTTATTTATCAATAATTTTATATTTGAAGATTAAGGGAATAAAAATGTTTTTATATCATTTCAATGAAGCTATTTTAAAAAACTGGCATTTATTCTCAGCAAAAAAAATTATCTTCACTAGTTTATCTCATGACGTAAAAGTGTAATGCAAAGGTGCGGATACTTTTAGTAGGTATCGTCTTCTTTATTGTATCTCAATGGTATAAATGTACATAATTTCTAAAATATAAATAAGTTCCCCAGGCAGCACACTTTGGTATAAATTACGTATTTTTTTAGGTACTACCATACGTATGAATACGGTTGATGTACTACCAAATATATTCGTGAAAATGTCCGCCATGTAAACGTCGATTACTAAGAATTTATCCACCTATAATTAAACGTTTTTACTATACGTCTATATTAGATTTATAGTTGTAGTATATTTATACGAATTCACTTTGGTATAAAATACGTTTTTTTATGTACTACAATATACGTATGGATACTGTTGATATGCTACCCAATATATACTTGAAAATGTCCGTCCTATAAACGTATATTTTTTTTATTTTTTATACGTCTAACATTACTACTTTATTTACCTTTAATTATCCTGTTTTACTATACGTCTATATAAGATATATTTGTATGATTTTTATTAATGTGTAAAATGCGTCTACCTGATATTGTTTTAAATGTTTTTCAAACACAAATTAAATAAAGTGATCAAAACCAAATTTCTAAAAGATGCCATGGAAAAATGTTAATATTTCTTAAATGATAGTTTGGATTTTATCCATAGCAGGTGTGTATACACCAGAAATAGGCATTACTCGTGTTTCTATTTTGGTTGTAATTGGCCTAAATATTTAGAAAAAAATTTTAATCACTTGTTATATGTACAGAACAATATTTAATAAAAAAAAAATAAACAATAAAATACTAAAAAATAAATAAATACAAAAAAATAAACACTAAAATACTGAATAACAAACTAAACGAAACTTTTCTTTAACTAACAAAAAATATATATGAAAATAAAAATCTTAGCTTAACACTTTGGATGTGTTGTGTCCTAGACGGGCCTTAGATAACTTAAGCTAATCTTGCATAGCACACCTTATCGTTCGGTCGGTTAAGTCGCTTGGTTCACCCCCATTCCTATAACCAAAATGTAACTCAATTTCAGGTGAAATATTTTCTAAAAGCTCCGAAGTTAAATTTGTATTATTTTCTTGGAAATTATTATAAATAATAGAATCAGATGATATATTAATGCCCGAAGCTTTATTACTGTTATCTTCATTGGGAATAAAAAAACATTGATTTGACTTTAAAGCATCTTGAACATTTTGCGCTATTTTTCTACGTAGATGACGCAGAGACAGGGTTATTTTAGACATTTTATTAAATAAAAAACAACTGACCAAAAAAAGGAAAATAAGTATGCTTGGAATAATTAGGTAACCTAAAAAATACGTATAAAAATAAAAGAAACAAAAGTAAGGTTATGTTTTGAAGTTTCTATAAGCATTTAACACTATGTACGTACATATAAAACAGTAGTTGTTGTAAAATGCAACAATTATTAAAGGAGTAGCTAAATTAAAACATTAATAGAAACTTACCTATGCTTTTAATCAATATCGTAAAAGCCAGGACGCCAAAGTAACATGCAACAAAACGTGTACACAAATGAAAACGGACGAACCGATAAACCTGCTCCCACAAACCATTCCCTACACTAAACAATAATACTACACATACGCATGAGTAGAAATGAGAAAAGACCGTACCACTAGTACGTCATCCTCCATCTGCCATCTAAAAATAGTTCCATGTGTATGGGGAATTTGTAATAAATATTACAGGTAATATAATTAAAAAAATATGGATGTAATGTAAATAAATATATCTATAAACTTTTAATTTAAATAAACCTAAATATATACATATTATTTACTTCTGTCTACTAGTTCAGCGTAAACTGGTAATATGCGTTTAAGGTGACTTAGATTTAAACGTAGAATAATATAGGTATATTAACTAGTATCGACAAACAAAAGGGTTTAATTTATCTGTTAAAAAACGTTAAGTATAAAAATGGTAGATGGTAAACGTATAAAAAATCAACCAAGATGAAATTTAAACGGGAATTATAAACGAAGAAAACATATTGTAATATAATGTAAATGTATACGAATTTAATTTAAATAAACCTAAATGTATATTTAGGCCCACTTATATAAATAGTTCATCGCAAACTGAAAATAGTCGTATATTGTTAACTTTATTTAAACGTAGAAACATTTACAATTATATACCATAGGATGTATATAAAAAACGTATAATATATCGTTTAAAACACGGTATGTATAATAATCGTAAACTGTAAACGTATACGGAATCAACCAATACCAAAATTAAACGAGTATTACATATAAAATACGTTAGTTATACTAATGTGTGCTGCCTGGGTCTGCTCCCACAGTAAGATAACTGTTATCTTGTAGCATTGGGCTTATCATTATCTCGTACATATTGTACTGTTCTGTATTCTCTTCTAACTTTAAGTGAACAAGCTAGTACTAGTGATCCTCACAATTAGTGATTCTCAAAGTATGTGCCGCAATAAATATTTTGGGGATTGTAGGAAAATTGACATCCGGTCATGAATTTAAATTAAACCTCCCACTCCTGGATGGTTGATCTTTTTAGAGACCTCATCTAATGTAATATTTACATCGCATAGAATTAATGATGTTAAGACACTTATTCGGTTTCATCTGCCCTGCCTAAATTATCAGAATGCGTTTATTCTTTTCTTTTCCAATTTACAGTAAAGTTCGTGTCAGAACTAAAACAGAAAATACAATTATCCCATTGCTCGTCGGCACGTCCATCAATTTACATCTTCTCTCATTCGACGAAGAAAATTCCGCGATTGGTTACATCAGCAGCCATTATCAGCCATCATTATCGCATGGACGGGCTATCTGTTTAATTCGATTTCACTTTCGCACTCGTCTCCGATATTCGTATCGTTTATTTACCGCCTTCATTGATGCCTTCGTTGCGAATATCCTATTTTACAGCGAGCTTTGGAACGCGCTAAATTAACCTGAGGCATTTATAGAGATTAGCGGATAGCCTACACCCCACGCAGAAAATGCTCCCTAAGTTTAATTGTATATGTTCATAGATTCCGGTAGTACATCCATTTTCATAAATTAAATCGACCACATTGTTCCATAATTAATACCAAAACTATAAAATAGACGATCGAGGCAAATGGCAAATGGACCAAATATTAAAGGCGTGTCAAACACGTTCAGTCCCGATTATGACTCGGCAAAATGTCCAGCAGCCTTATAACACAAACAACTACTTCTAGGGCTATATACTCGGCTATATAAAATGGGTTCGTTATCGACTTTCTCGATACAACAAACTCTTTGATTTGGCATTTAAGGAGCTAATATTTATTACAATTTCAACCTGGTTATAATATGGTTTACAGTTGTCAAAGAAAAAGATGTTATTTGGTTCCAGCTAGCTGAAATGAACCATTGATTATTTGATATTTATTGGAGAGTAGGGGTGGGTTGAAATGAATTTGGTAGTAATGCTAAATCGAACTTTCAATGATCAAATTCTACAAGAAAATGTGTTGTACGACCGAGTGGTACCCTTTGGCATTTACAGGTAAGTTATCATACACATATAAATTTATTTTACGAACAAATGATATATTTTTATTATTTATGTCTAAAAACTGGTGACTACTATTTAATTCCTTTTGAGTAAAACATATCCATCCAGGAGGGTAACCAAAAACCATTTTAGAGACTTGCAATTGTATAATAGTAATGGAACGAACTTACTTGGAGAGTTGATCGTGATGGGGTGGTTGGTGACACCTTCGCCTTTTGTGTGAGCCCTAGGAGTAAATGCTTTGGTGACATAAATAGCTATAATAAGTCTGTAGCAGTGGTTCTGACGTATTTGCCCTATGCGTGGTAAGCAAGCACCTAGCACATGCGTAAAACGGTAGATTGTAATGCGAAGAAGGCTTTAATTATATATCTACCATGCAGGATGAAGGATGAGTACTTAAATATACTTATATCTAATGAAATACAAGAAAAAAGGCTTACAAAAAAGGAAATGATATGAGTTACATAAAACAAAGTTTATCCGGGGATGATTCTGGTTACCTCAAGTTTTCGTGTGGCCTTAAGGAGGTTTTAGATCCTAATATAAATCCACAATATAGGTTAATTCAACCTCTGTTGAAAATGATCATAGGATCTAATAAGTTTCTGTAATAATTGGCATTATTATTGGAAAATATAAAGAATTTACTAAAAATTCTAAGAAAGTATTTATAATGTTTTAAATTAAAAATTCAAAAGAATAAACACGTATGGAAATAAAACAAATAATCATGTTATTTCACTCTAGTTAATGATTTACATAGAACTAGAGAATTCAAGGTAGAGCGTGACATTTTTAAAAATAAAACTATTACGTAAATTTTGGGTTTGTATAGAGAGACGAGACAGAAAGAAAGGACTCTCTCGAGTAAGGATTGCGGTCCAAAACTCTTGTTTCGGGCTATGTCCCGAAACAAAGTTATGTGTAGAAGTTTTTTGTAGCGATTTGTGAATTATGAATCTTTAACTTATTTTTAAAGTGTTTTGTTTGATAATATTTAATTGATTTACACATAAATGCCAATTTTACATTTTCGTCCCGATTATCATATTTATCTCATACATATTTTTATATTATTATGTAGTTAAAGTTTTCCAGTGCTATTTATAATTGTTAATAAGTCCAAACTCTATAGTTCAATTATATGTTAATCTAGTGTCCTAAATCTTTATTCAAAGTTTGGATATGTTATCAAATAGTGCCAGTTTATTCCCTAATTATAATTTAAGTAATTTATTCTTTAGAATACTGGTCACTTTTGTACTTATTTTAAATACTTATACATTTGTTAATTTTTTAATACTTCTTATTAATCTCTCCTCCCCCTTTGAAAACCAGGCAAATATTCCGAGCATTTGAGAAGCCTTGTTTCTATTCCCATAGGACTAAAAGAGTCTTAAACTAGTTGCCAAGAACCGCTCGACTATGCTATTAAGGGATAATTTTTTTGTTTTTTTTTATTTAATTTTTTTATTATTTTTATTTGCCACTGGGGAATTGATGTTCCTTCTGGACTCCAGGACCCTTTGGCTGGTGACAGTGCTGCCTTAATCCCTTTATAGTATATTAACAACAGTAGCTAAAGACCTATCAGTAGTTACAAATGGTCCTTAGGCTAGTTGGTTGTTACTTGTCAAGTGGTGGTCTTTAGGCTTCCCGGTTGTTACATTTCCTCTTTTTTTGTAGCTCATAAAATCCGAAAATACGGGAATTAAACAAGAGCCATGTGCTCCAAAAGAAAGCTAAGATAAAAGAGGTTCAGTTCAAAGTTTAATCTGGTAATGTCCAAAACACCATTCACAGTACAGTTTATTTTGATAAAAGGAAAGGTAAATAAGTTTGCAATTATTGGCAAATAGAAGAAAAAAAGAGATTTTTTTCATAAAACTAGAAATATGTCGATATGTGGATATGTCAATCGGTCAAATATCAATTTATAGTCAAACATAAACAAACCATTTGTAGGTCATCAAAATAAATTATTAAAACAAAATGTGCCCAGTGTTTTATAATTGTTTTGGGAACCAGGTAAGCAAAGATAATAAATAAGATCAACATAGTCTTATTGTTATTTAGCTAAATATACCTCTATTCCTGATTTTAAAAGGTAAACAAACAATCAGATTTTATTTCGTGTTAAATTGTTTAATATTACTTTTTAAATTAAATCACACGCATTAGCTTTAAAACATTATATTTATTAAATTACCTCTACTATTTCATTGATTTTATGTTTTCTTCATGTAAAATACTTCGCCAATTTTAAAACCGTAACACATTCCACCACGGTTGTGCCTAATTTGGGGCTCATCAGGTGAGAAACAGTCAGTCCGAGCAGAATATATAATCTACTCTTGACAATTCGAATCATTCATGAAAATGTGTTTGTTACAACCCACATAAAGTGTGAACAGTCATGCCATCTTCACATAAAATCCTTAAATAAATATTTATCAATAATTAATACTCTGGTTGATTATCTCAACAGCAAAAACAATAATGCAATAATGATGTAATTATAATAGATAGAAATAATACTCTAAATTAATCTTACACACAAAAAATGTACTTATTGATTAAATTTCGGCCATACGGCCATCATCATTAGACCTAAAAGTGAAGACGTAGATATGTTACTTTTTATTTGAAGTCTTTTTTTGTATTAATTAATTATTTTACAATTTTAAATGATGAGTAGACTTTATAAAAAATCTTCTTGAATGAAACTAGTTCAAACGGAAGATGAAATACAGCAACGCTTTCGTTAAGGAGTTCCATTGTATGTCTTCGTAGTCCAAGTATGTTCCGGTCCACAGATCCAAAAGTCGCCGCTAGATGGCGCCACCTACAAGTAATGGACAATTGAAACTCGACTAAGTAGTTTTTGACTTGACTAAGATATCCAAGATGGCGGTCATCCTTTACGTGAACGATGACCGTTGAATAGAAAAATCCTGTGCAATAGCAATGCCGAAAGAACCTAAGCGTGTATCTCGGCTATTATAGGTCGGATTTAAACGAGGAACACGGTATTATGTAGAGAACATGGTATAGATTAACGCTGAATAGAAAAATCCTGCGCAGTAGCAATGCCAAAAGGACGTAAGCATGTATCTCGCATATTATTGGTCGGATTTGAATTGAGGAAAACGAGGGAGTGGGGGAAATTACCGATGTAGTGAAAAATTACGCGCAGTGACCTGCACCTATTATTAATTAAATTTAAATGGGGAGTGGGGAGGTAGTTCGCACCAACTATTGAATTTTAATCATTATCCAGATGTCAAGCGAAGAGAATAGACGTAGAATTGAAGAGTTTGATAAAAGAGTTAGAGAACTAAGTAGAAATAGAAAATTAAATAGAGACAAAAGACCTAACAAATTTAAGTCTTTGGGATAAAACCTTTGAGATACATCATCCTAGACAGCTTAGAAGAATTCAACAGACGCAGATATGGCCTTATTTAAAGCAAATTTTGTTATAGTTACTGCCATAATAAACAATAAACTGTATACCAATGTACCGAATGGCTTACAGCAAATGGCGATACGTTTTGATAATAAAACGGAATGGCGGAAGATGAATTTCACAATGGTAAATGATATGAAGCTAAATACGTTTTCCGTAACAATCGATGAAGCGAAGAGATACAAATTAAAATTGATTTTTGATGATGACACTGAAGGAGAACTAGAAAATTCCCAGACTATAGCAACTCCACCACCTTTATTGGAAATCGATTTGAGTGACATTTCAGAGCCTGAGTATTCTAAATTATATATAGTTAGTTGTATAACATTATTATCTACTTTGTTTATAATATTGAAAATTATTGTAAAAATACTGTGTCCGAAATTGGTGTAGTACATGCAGGGACTAGGACCACTTATTAATGTCTTAGTTGCACACGGCTTTCCATCACACTTGCATACGTCTACTACTTACCTACTTACCATAGTTAGGTACCTCAAGCACTATGCAGTTCCTATTCGATTTTAAGTATTCCCTGGTACATCTTTGAAGTGCAAGGCCCAATTCCAATAAATGGAAAATGGAAACACATTGGAAATCTACTGTACCCATCGAAATAAGAATCATTAAAATTGGTTTATAAAGAAAGAAGTTATGCTCGAAAATACATAAAAAATATATACAGACGAATTAAGAGCATCCTCCTTTTTTTGAAGTCGTTAATTTTTTTACTTCATTTTGAGTTTCCGGATGAATCTTCAAAGTTCAAGGTCTCCAATATTAATGGGACCACCTTGGAACTGTACTGAATCCAAGCAAAAAGAATCATAAGCGGTTTATAAAACAAAGAAGTTGCGCCCAAAGTAACATAAAAAAACATACAGACGAATTGAAGACATTTTCCGTTTTTTGACAAAATCACTTCTAAAATTTCAACTTTGACATTCTGTAACTTTTTTACTATCCATTTTTAATATGAACAAGTTAGGTCAAATCTTTACATATTTTTGTTACACCTTGTATAATAAGTGTGTAACGTTTACTTTAAAAATCTTAAATTTTTGCTGTAAAATTTCCTCATCTTTTACGAATTCTATTACTTTTCAATTTTCCCTCAAAACGAATTTTTCAGTTACCGTAATATTTCTATAATCGAGTTTCTATTTCAAAGATACCGCGCTGTCACCATCACATTGTACATCAGATTTCACAGATTTCAATTAAATGATCGATTGACTTAATCGTATTCGTATTATCGTCGCATGAAGAATTTCATTTTAGTTGATTAAAATTCTTTAATTTCAAACGTCAGTCAACACATGCATCCACAATGCTATGTCGAAAATTAGAATGGCATCTGGGACTGTGACAGATTTTTATCACAAGTATATTATGATGCCCATTATTATGATTAGACTAAATTTAATTTAGTGACGGAAATATAAATACTTTTATGGGCTTTTAATTGAATTTATAGGTTATGTCACTCAGCAGATAAATTAAAATTAGAAAAAACTGTAGAGCAAATTTATTTGATAAATAGAAATTTAGAAAAATAGAAATCAAATATTAAAACTTGAAACATTCATTTCACTTAACAAGACAAAAGTCTATGTTCGTCTTCAGCGGAACAGGTTTATTTATATGTAGCTATAATGAATTTCTTTGTCCATTGGTCAGAAGCATATCATCCAGTGCCATGTTTATTTCTAGAATTCTCTAGTGATGTTTGTGTTTATAAAAAAAATAGATGCTACAACTTTAATAATCGTGTCTAAAGATAAATATGAGGGTAATGTAATAGGGAAAACATATTTGTTTCATTGTTTAGGAGTATGAGTTAGAATACGTAAGTTACTGAAGGTGCTTATTCGGTCTGCTTAGTATGCCGTTTTATTTACAAAGTCTAATTGGATTTGGCTGTTAGTTTAAAATATCCTCAAAGTTGCTAAAGTGTTTCTCTGGTTGTGTATGCTATTGCCACCATCTTGTTGGAAATACCCATTTTGTAATACCTCATCATCCAGTTGATTTATGAATGAGCTGGGTATCTTATTGCATGCTTTCAAAAAAATGGGACTCACCAATCTTCTTTGACTTATTCCATTCCAAACACCAACTTTTTTGGGGATGCCATGATTTTTCAACAAAAACAAAGTGATTTTCAATTGGCCACCACTTCATATTATAAGAATTAATATCCTCATTGTTTAGATTGTTTTGGGACCATTGACAAAATTGCACTGGAAAAATCATATGTATGTCGCGTAAAAGCCTACCCTGTGCTTTCTTTAATCCTTGCCCACGGTATGAAGTCTAGCCTTTGCGGCGTATGAGTCATAGAAAGGCAGTTCTCGATTGTTGTGAAAAGCTGAGAGTATTCTAGTACAGATATAGGCTTTATACAAATAGCGCGAGTTGTCGACGGACAAGCAGATTGAATTTAAGTGTTGGACTGAAAAGATAAATTGTAATAAATAAATTATAATTGTGAGTTCAAGTTCAAACATTTGTAGATGGACTTCGTGAGCATGAAATGCGAAGAACATTCCGTTTAGCCCGTCACAAAGCATTGGTCGATGTCTTGCCCACTGCTCTTGAATATGAAGCGGTTACGTTGGCTTCTGGTGGATACAATGAAGTAAGGACTGTAAAAGAAGAAAAGAGAAATAAATGGGACCAATTTTTAACATGATACAAAGCCTTATTGAGAAGCAGTCGAAGACTATTAGGTGCTGGACTTGCGGTCAAATGGGAAATGTAAGCAGTTCGCGCAAACGCCCAACGAATCGAAAAACCGTGCCTGTAGCTGTAAAGAAAAGAACGCCTGTTATGGTGGAACCTTTGAAGTGTAAAGAAGGTGTTGGTCAAGGAACTCTGTTTGGAAATGGGTTGATCACATCTGCTACAGAAGTTACAGTACGATGAACGACGGTTGTTAGCGATGAGTGGGCCCCTGTCAAACTTAGGGAAGAAGAGAACGATCCCGTTTTAAAGAAGATGCGACAATGGAAAGAGAAAAATCGTCGACCCACCTGGCAAAAAGTATCAAAACTCTCTCCAGTAGTCAAGTCATATTGGGCTCAGTGCGACTCTTTTATTCTAGAAGGAGGCTTATTAAACCGAGTACTAGAGAATGATGATGGTTCCGAGAACAGAAGACAGTTGGTCATTTCAAGAAGTAGAGTAGCCGAAGTACTTCGTCAGTTACACAACAGTCCATCAGGAGGATATCTCGGTGTTAAGAAAACCCTTGAGAGAGTTCGGGAAAGATTTTACTGGATGAACAATTCTAATGATTTAAAGGACTGGTGTAAGAAATGTACCACTTGCGCTATGAGTAATAGACCTCAACGAAAAAGGAAGGCTCTTATGAAGCAATACAACGTTGGTAGCCCATTTGGAAGTCTACGCCATTCCAAATCAAGAGGCCGCAACTGTTGCAGATGTGTTGATAAAAGAGTTTATCTGTCGGTTTGGAGTGCCCTTGGAGATCTACAGTGATCAAGGTAGAAATTTTGAATTTCCGTGGAATCTGTGACAGACTAGGCATGAAGAAAACCATAACCACAGCATTGCACCCACAATTCGATGGAATGGTAGAGTGAATGAATAAGGCCATTGAAAAATATCTTTCAAAAGTGGTTTCAAACCATCATCAAGATTGGGATCAGTATTTTTTGCTCTTTGCAATGGCTTATAGATTCGCTTCTAATGAATCAGCAGGCCAAACACCAGCAAAGGTCCTGTTTGGGCTTTAGATGAGACTACCGTGCGATCTTAAATTTGGATATCGACCTGGCGAAGATGTAGCTGGTGAAGATTATGTGATCCAACTAAGAAAAAAAATGGGCGACACACTTGAATTAGTTCGCTCGCATCTTCAAATCGCCAGCGACAGAATGAAGAAGCGATACGATACCCAAGCCACTGAAGGATGTTTTAAGGAAGGTGACAAAGTTTGGCTCCATAACCCAAGAAGACAAAAGGGTTATTCTTCAATGCTTCAAAGGCCTTGGGAGGGTCCGTACCACATTAAGAAAAAAACTAATGAGGTCATTTACCGTATAAGTAATGCTGGAAGTAATTTTCCAAAATTACGAGGTCCGAATACTGGTCTGCAGCCATTCGCCCAGGGTTTAGGTTTAAATAAAAATCCGTCACTTGTTACTTCCATGCAACTGGAAATTGTAAAAGAGGATCCAGTTGCAGATTCAACCATTCAGTTTTAGTTCCAGGAGGAACTATTTCTTAAGGAGGGGGCAATGTCGCGTAAAAGCTTACCCTGTGCTTTGTTTACTCCTTGCCCGCGGTATGAAGTTTAGCGGCGCCGGAAATATAGAGACAAACGTACCGCTTTGAGAAACTACCGTATTGATCTCTTTGCGTCGTATGAGTCATAGAAAGACAGTTTTTGATTGTTGTGGAAAGCTGAGAGTGTTCTAGTGCAGAGTTGGGCTTTATATAAATAGCGCGAGTTGTCGACGGATAAGCAGATTGAATTTAAGTGTTGGACTGAAAAGGTAAATTGTAATAAATAAATTAGAATTGCGAGTTAGTGCCTAAGTAATATATAAATTAATTAGTACGTCATAAACAAATTGTAAGGAGTGTTTTAAATAAATAAACTATAAATAAATTAGACAAATGTAACAGTATACATTAAAGCTTGTATGTACGAAAGTATCTTTTTTAAAATGATTTTGCATGAACCTATTACTAATTCCAGTTTTTTAGATTGATGCTGCCAATCTCTCTCAGTAACTGCTTAAAATTTGTCAAAACATTGTAAAAACCATTCAAGTCAAATACCACTTCAAGATGTTCTTCCAGAAAATTAGCTATGCATTCTGGAATTGATTACTGCTACTCGCCATTTATTTCACACCTGTACTTTTTCTCGATGGCTCGTCATAAACATTGTTGTCTTTTATATATGTTTTATTAATCATAATTTTTTTTATGTATCTGTAAATATCCCCTGTAAAAACATTCAATCTTCATTATACCTACTTTGACTATTAGTTTTGCCGTTTTCAGAAATCGACGATGTTTTTATTTTACTTACATCAAATTACCGGCAATTACCCCTACAGAAACACATTTTGTCTTGTAGTTTTGGCTAGGTATTTAAACACAAATTGACTTAGGATCTTCCAGCAGTAGAGAGCGCGACAAATATACATCGTAGGTCCGTGGCTTGCGGGTTGCGGGTTTCGTTAGGCTTTATTTACATAACGGTGTTGCCTCCCAGAGGATGCAATTGTTTCTTTTTCACGCAGTGAAGCGCCGTCATCCTTTTACACCGCCGACTGCGAGTTTTATTATCGGGTTTCATATGTTAATACAGAAGTGGGATTACACGTGTTTTTATGGCGCCTCCGAGAAATATCTCTCTGTCTCTTAAGAACAGGACTGGTTTCAGGCAATATGTAAAAAATAGTACTTACTTGTCTTCACCATTTTAAAGTTTATTTTTTGGAAAATGTTAAATCTTTATCAAAAAAAAAATCAAAAAGACGCTTCTAACGATTTTAATAGTTTTTTTAAAGAAAATTTTAAAAAGTATTTATTCTTAGCCTAATTTTTAAACTTTAAAAGTAGATTACTTCAAAACTATTATTGTTTTGTTAATTTTAATACTAGAAATTATTAGACTTTACTTTGGAGTTCATATAAGTATTTTAGGGTAAATTTAAAATAAAAACAAATTACGTAATTATGTATTAGCTTGATTTGATTAAATAACCACAACTTATTACTTTGATCTTTAGTTGTTAACAAATCATAGTTAATAAAATTAATGTCCCCACCAGCAATGCAACTTTTCATTTTGCACTATGCAAATTTACGATTTTGATAATTTCAAAGTATTTGTGTTTCATACAATTATATCGTTAACTTTGCAGATTATTAAATTTTCATTTTTACTTTGCAAATTTTTTATGAAATGTCTTTTCTCGATATTATTCATTATTATAGTTCTTGTCCTGTATGTTGTTAGTAATTTGTGTCGTGTTTAACTATACCGAATTATAAATGAATCTCCACAATTTTTTCGAGTGATGATAACGCAGATGACATGAGTACATAGAAGAAACAATGATAAAACAATTGTTTAACAATTTCAATAATTTACAATGCAAAAAAAGTTTTCGACTTTCTGTACCCGGCTTAGCAGTTGTACTGGTTGCCATTGCAAGTGATCTTATTCAGGAGACTCATAGGAACCGTGCATTATTACCAATAGAGCAGATGCTTACAAGACTGTAACGGTACGGTAATGGTGGTCAATATTATGGAATTAAATATATTTATGGAATTTCGAATACCTCCGTATGCAGAGTGGCTCGCACCTAGGAGATAAACCCCAATTTTATTTCAATTTTTTTCTTAAACTTTCTAGTCATTTTAATCAACAAAAATAAGGTAAGTATGTAAGTACAGGTAGAAAATATTTACAATTCAAGATCAATTTAAATAACCCTCAACTTTCTCAGAATGGATTAAAATTTCTAATCGGCAGACAGTGTTATGCAGATTGTAAATTATTTTAGTTAAGATTTACATTTCTGTTTGTATAGTCCTGTAATTGTAACACGCTTAAATGAAGGGATATGTCACGAGAAACAATACAACATTTAAACTTCAAGATGTTCGTCAACTATTATGTGACTCCATATCAAAAATTTCACTGGACAATTGACAAAACGCTATAAGATATGTCATAGCAGAGGAAGAGAAATTCTGGAAACTTGATATGTTAATAGAGGAAACAATATAACCAATTATTATTTCTGTGAGGAAGGAGGAAACTGACGATGATGATGACTCCTTATCGGGAGAAAACAACTTATTTATTTAGACATTTAACTATACAGGGTGTCCCGAAATTAGACGGTCATATTTGTAATCTACTTCCTAAAATAGGAGTAAAAGTTCATATAAACATAGGTCCGAAAACGTTTCTTTTTCGAGATACAGGGTGTTAAAAGTGAAGTCCGGACGACACACTTTTGTAAATATTTTCTAAACTTTTAAAGATAACTAAGTGAAATTTGGTACAGATACTTACGTTTTTACGCTCTATTTAATGAACTAAACCCCATCTTTTGATCATCTTCATAGGTGGGTAAATAAGAAGGGGCTTAGGGTAAAATTGCCCTTAGTTTTTTTTTAAGTTTTTAACATTTTTGACTATAAAATTTGGAAAACCAATGTTTTCTTTATAATAAAGCTACTTTTGTTGCATCTCGCTAGGACGCACCATTTTCAAGAAAAAAGCATTTGAAAATTTCATGATAAGTTGATGTTATCTTATTCGAAAGTGTAAACAATAATTAGTAGGCCTGTGGAATCAGAAATTTTATTTTTTTTTATCTTTGAAAAACGGTTGACTAAATTTTAGAAAATATTTACAAAAATGTGCCATCAGGACTTCACTTGTAACACCCTGTATCTCGAAAACGAAACGTTTTCGGACCTATGTTTATATGAACTTTTACTAATATTTTAGGATGTAGAGTACGCTGTTAAAATATATGACCGTCTAATTTCGGTATATTAATTATAATAAGTTTATATGCCGCTAGTACCCGAAATACAAACAAAAAATTTAAAGGGAATCACCTAGTACTTCTAAAAATGAAATATTATGAGTGTTTTATGAGAAAAGATTGTTTTTACAAAGATTTCTTTTTAGTATATCATATATAATTTGGTTGTGTGTATATTTATTATTAAATTTTAAGGAAATGTCCTAAACTAATATCTAGTATACTATTTTTATACAGTGAGCACCATAAGTCTTACCCCCCCTATCTAACTCATTACTGGAGTCTGGTTAGGAAAATTGCCGAGACAGGTCGACTTTTGATTTTTACAATGTACATTTTTGTATGATTAGTTTACCCTTAATTTCATCCCTTAGTGGAGGGGAGCAACCCTTTCGAAAAATTTAAATGGCATGGGGTGGTGAGTGATAGCTCATTTGAAAGGGGGTTTTATTCTCTATTCAACCGTTCAAAAAAATTTTAAATTTGCTTTATTACGTGTTGATTTATTAATGTTTAAAAATAACAAAACCTCACAAAGTAGGAAAGCAACTAAACTAACAGGGACTTTCTAATGGCAAAAAGTCTTACTTCACGTCTGAACCAAAACCGAAATCATGCAGGGCCGAATTTTAATTCTAAGGATGAGTGCGCTACGTTAATTTCCGTTATTCGGAAATAACCATTAGTCGAGAATTAATGAAGCAAATTTCAAAATTTTTTACACGGTTGAATAGAGAATAAAACTCTTTCAAATGAGCCATCACTCACCACCCCATGCCATTTAAATTTTTCGAAAGGGTTGTTCCCCTCCAGTAAGGGATGAAATTAAGGGTAAACTATTCATACAAAAATGTACATTGTAGAAAACAAAAATCGACGTCTCGGCGATTTTCCTAACAAGACTCTAGTAATGAGTTAGATAGGGGGGGTAAGACTTATGGTGCTCACTGTATAAAAATAAATGTGGGTACTTAATATTGACAGTTTATTTTTTATATTAAAGTAATTTCGTGTTCCCAGACACTGAGCTTAAGAATTATTGGCTAGGGTTTGCTCATTTTTATTTAATGATGAAAGTCTGGTATTCGAGATTTTTTGAGGTGGCCATACTAAAATCTAGTGAAAATTCAGATAAAAAGGTATCAATATTTACTTTTTTCTGCTTTGAATTATATATATATATATACCTTTGCCATAAAAACTCTCCTATCATGCATTTTCAAATAAACTAGCCTCATAACCAGTAAATAGCTCATCCTGATCAGGAGTTTTTTCGAAAATGATGCTTTTCATCTGTATGAGAATGTTCGGGACTATTATAATATACAGGGCGTTACTTAATTACTTAATGATATGCCGTAATTTCAAGGGCGCAATCCTGAACCAAGTTTAAGTAGAAAAGTTTATATAAACATGCGTCCTAAAAAGTCTGGTTTTCAAAATATAGGCAAACAAAGTTTTTAAGGAAAATAGATTTTTATTAATATCTCATATCTTAATATTATTCTGTCGATGTTGTTGAAATTTGACAGTGTTCTTCATTAGATAAGACGCTGAGGTAACACAAATTAGATGATAATAATGAGTTCCAGTGGCGTCGCAGGGGTAGTCTTACGAATAATGTTGACCAATGTACGCTACTAACTTTTTAAATTTTTGTATATTTTCTCGGATTAAGCAGCTAAACAACTACTAAGTGCAAATTAATCTTGACAACTATTGATTTGTCAAATTATTATGAAACAGACACCTTGATGTTCATACTTTTTTATTATACCTATACTTTTTACTTTTCAACTTTTTTTATGTTTCATAAATTTACTAAAATTTGCAAAGTGCAAAGTGAAAATGAAATAAGCCACTTATAAAACATTTAAACGACAACGAGTATCTTAAGAAATCAAGTAAACAAATTGTGCAGAATTAGTTCTATGAAAACATTGGCGGCTCGTAATAATTTAAAATTACCCTTAAGAAATTTTTACCAATAATTTTAGCATTTGTAAGTTCGTTTCAAAACTTTGTACCAGCGCCAATATCGATATTTTAAGTGTAATTGCTATACTCTAGTGATATGTAATCTATTAATAAAAATTAATCGATAATCGAAAAGAATAGATTATTTTTAAGTTATCGATAATCATCGATTATTTTAAATAATCGATTATTTATTTTGATAATCAGTCAGATCCTTGTTATAACTCAACGTTTTTGGCAATCATTTTTAGCAATCATTTTTAGCATCACAATTATTTAAATAGGAAGTTTTATTTGAGTAATTAGAATTTTTTGTTTATTTATAGAAATCGACTAAAATTTACCAAAAAAAAAAAAATCTAATAAAACTAGCCAAAAAATCTAATAAATGTGGCAACGTTGGATCAAAATTAGAGTGGGGAGTGTGATCACAAAAAACTGTAATGTAAAATAAGGTCCCATTTTTTTGTAGATGCGGAGCGATTTGAGTAAAATCCCCACCGCTACATTAGTCTGACACTGTTTATTAGTATCTCTAGCATTTATAGATAGGTCATATTTCTATAAATTCAAATTCAAATTATCCTTGTTCAAATAAAACAATAAAATTGTCAGATTTCTGATATAGCTTCTGGTACAATGATTTTTCTTTGCTGGCACCTGCAATCTAAGATCTGTAGTTTGTCTCTGTGAAATCTCTTCTGAAAACATTGTATCTATTTGCGTAGTTTTCTGTTTCTGAAACTTCGTTTACGTATTTTGTATCAATTTTGTTACTTACTGCATAGTACTTACAGTATTTTATGTACACCTACTGATGTACTGAAAACAATGTAAACAATATCTTTTAAAATAAGTTTATATTTGCAATCAAGCTTAGGCTTTTGCAGTAACCAGTTTAAATTATTTATTGTTTCGGCCTTTACTTGATGAAAATCCATATTATCTTAAATGAGTAAAACCAAATTTCGTAGATTTTCACAAAACTTTTATTTAAAAAAAATAAAAATTAAAAAATTAAAAATACTACACGTGACATGTTTCGAAGTACAACTTTTTCAAATGTGACTAATTTACAATTTGGTGTCCAATATATATGCGAAGTAATTTAACGAAACAAAGTAATTAAGAAAATACATCAATAACATAACAAAATAAACTGACTATTTAAAGTAAATAAGGCTACTTAAGTAATTATGATATCAATCAGATAACAATAAGATAGTATCATTACCGGGATTGTCTCACAGAAAACTAGGAAAGAGATTTAATAAAGGTGAGTTATTAATATCTAATTGATCATTTAGTAGGTTATCTGAATTTTTAAATCTATTTATTTCAAGTGTTTCTAAATGGTTTAGTTTAATGCCCTTATTTTCTATATGTAAAATTTCAAAGTTTTCTGTAAAAGAATGATTTTCAGCCAAAATATGATTTGAGTAAGTTTATTTATATTTATATAATATTTGATATATCAGTTTGTTTTTTAATTATAAATTTTATATTTCTCTGAATAAACTTCCTATCTATCTATATCTTAAAATATTCAACAATCCAATAATCTAAACCATAATCGATTAACAATATTACAACACGATGGTTTGACGTATTTGCCGCTTATTAACGGATATGTTCAGAAGAATATAAACCTCTCAAAAGCATGAGCTGTCGCTATTTTATTATTACTTATACTGAAATATAAATCTTGCAATGATAAAAATTCCATGTCAAGGGAAAAACGAATTGGACCAAACCTCTATCGAAAAAAAAAAACGAAGCCTCCGCTGTTGTGCCTCATTTCTTATTTATCCTTATTCCTACAAAGCCGAAAAAAAATATATATATTTGAATGAGAAAGTGTCACACGAGTATGAAATAGTGGTGAGACCTGTTGTATGTTTGTGTACTCACGTGCGTGAGTCTAAAGGTAAAGGTGGACGTTTACATCTGTTGGGGATACAACAATGCATGTGGGTGAATCTTTAAACTTTACGACGAGTTCGGATGCTTGCATGAAGTGCGGTTTATACGGCCTCTTTTAGTATTTTTACGGTGTTAACTAGTAAGTCAGTCACCAGGAATGCGGGCGCGGCAAATAAGAAAATTGATCGCATGAGTCTTGTGATAAAACATTTGGCGGACAAGCGACCATATAAACTAATTTGGAACGAATAAACACTTTGGTGCATTTTTATTCTTTTTACTATCTAGTAACATAAATAAAGTATAGAAATCATGATTGTTTTTGCAGTTTTCGACGGATCTGTAGGCACGTTTTGATGTCCCCTGAATCACTTTTGACCAATTTCGCGATTATGCCAGCCTTATATCGGTGTATGTATCCATAATAACTCAAAAATATATATACAGAAAAACACCAAATTTTAGACATAAGCTTTAATACTCTGCGATGAGCTGATTATATTTTTGGCATATTTTAAGCATCTATGAGGCACTTTATTAGGATTCTTTTTTGTACTCTAAAATATATTTCTGTTATTTATGATTGGAGAAGAAAATCTTTCAAGGAAGACTTTATTTGTGATAGATTGTAAAGTGGTGTGGTTTATTGACATTTAAAATTATCAATCAACGACCACATCACCCTGTATCTTCCATAGTCGTTGTTGAGTAACTGGTTCGTTTTGCAGGAAAATATATTACAGGAATAAAACAAAAGCGAAAAACAATATCAACTTGAAATGTTCTGGAAAAATCAGGCTCTACAATGGGACGAAGCCTATTGATTTTTACCTCTTCAAAAATTTGGGTTAAGGAGAAGTTACAATTAAAAAAAAGTCATAAATTAAAAACGAAAAACAATCGACTTGAAATGTTTAGGGAAAATCAAGTTATATAAGGGGAAGAAGTTTATTGATTTAAAAAAAATCTGATTAAAGTTTAAAAAAAAATCATAAATCAACAATGAAAAGCGATATTAACATAAAATTTGTAGTAAAAATCAAATTCTATAAGGGAAAGAAGCCTGTCGATTCTGAAAATAAAAATAGGGGAGGATTAAAATATTATTATAATAAAATCTTAACTCAGAAACAATAAACGATATTTAAACGATATTAACTTCCGAAAAAATAAAGCTTTTATAAGGGGGATGAATCCTATTGATTCTGAAAAAAATTGATTAAAAATGGGGGATTAAAAGGGGGTTTTTTAACGGTGAAGAGTATTATATATAATGCTAAGCATTATATATCTTCGGTCTAGTTTTTTTTGCAATTTTGCTCTTTAGATTTTTATAACGGATATACTGAGTGTTTGAAATTGCCTATTTCGTTCTTGACTAATAACTTATGTACCATCCTGTATATGTTTTGACAGAAATGTATTAGTCTTTCCTCTACAATGACTTTTATGTTTAAATCTATAATAATTTTTTCTATTATTTAAAAGAGCACAAAAAATAACTCTTTATATTTTTGCTCATAAGATTTGAGTGCTAGTATTTAGGTTCAAATTGTTACTTTTGAATATTTTGTGGTTACAAAATGGTTTCTATAAATCCCACTTTTGTTGTAATGGAACGTTTCTCATTCTCTAACTTTAATTTTGAAAAAATATTGACAACCAACCAATATGACCTCCCAGTTTACAGACTTTATTAACTAAAAGCTCATTCAAAGTCAGTGGCAGCTCACATTCTAAAATATATACGTAAAATAATTTTTTTTGGATAATCTTATTAATTTTACTTTAATTTTAAATAACAAATATTATCCATAGCGCACGAACTTATCTTACTATCATTTCAAAGCTACATTTCATAGTTATAATTTTCATATGCAGGTTTACGTCTTTTAACGTACATTGAAAACTTAGCTCATGCAGAAGAAGGTATGCATTTTTAATATACAACGATGCTGTATTGGAGTTATTTGTAGATTTGAGAATGAACCTGAACGTCTTTTGGCAAGAACAAGCACATCAAATTCACAATTTTTAAAAATAGATATTTTTAAATACTCATATGAGTATAAATTTGCTGCTAAAAAGGACTGCAGAATATGATTAATGTATAAAAAGTAGGTGGATAAAAGCTGTAAAATAATTGTTTTTTTGGGGGGTAGAGGGAGGCAGAATCTTGCAAAACACGCAATGTCTTTAATTACGAGCCGCCATTGATCAAAGTAATAAAAAACTATCCAGGTTTCGACTAATGATACCGCAACGTTGATATTGGGTAAACTATTCTCTCACACCTAAGCAAAATTATGCTTTAAGTATATCTTGTTACTTATTGTCACGGAAAAGATATTATAGCAACACGAAATTGATGCAAAATGTAGAAAACTACTTTAACAATTTGTCTAAGAATATTGGAATCACTTTTTTAACAAAACTAACACCAAAGTCATCAAATTTATGATCAGATTAACTTTAATGGAATACCTTTGCTTCTCACCTCTAAGAATACCTTTGCTGATCATGACATTTTAGGTTTAATTATTGAGTACAGATACGTATTATATTGGGTATTTAATACTGTATCGTATACGCTGTGTGCCAGAATGGACGCGCACATAGGTACTGCAACTGTATTAATAATAATAATAATAATAATAATTTATTTACAAAATAACGGTAAATACAATTTGAAATATTACAATATTATCTAGTAAATAAATAATAAAGCTAAAGGATATCTAGATCCTGTACAGCTGGCTAAAATATTTGAGTATATATTAAAATATATTTATAATAATTAAAAGTTATTTTTTTTTTTTTTATTATATTTTGGTAACAGTTAACCTTTGTGACGACCAACTATAAGGAAAACCTGTCTGAAGTTGAGCGAATTAGGATCAACTGTAATACCCTACGTATAACTTTTTAATAATTTTTTTTTTGTATATATTTTTTGTTTTAGAACAGTAATATTAAATAATAATAATAACACATTAAGAATAATGACCATAATAAAAGTAATAATTATAATAATAATAGTAACAATAATTGAATTAAGAAATTTAAAACGGTTAGCTTACTAAAATTTGATGAAACAAATTATAATAGATTAGAGTGCATTGCAAATTACTATTTGAATTTAAATTGCAATTCAAAATAAGGTATGTATCATGCATGCTATTAGTTTTATGACATAAAAAACAAGAGATATAAAATGAAACAGAAATTTTGCATAATATTTTTAATTTATAAAAATCAACACCACAAAAAATGTGTGTTTCAAAATGTAAAAACATAATCACAAATATCCCACCTGGTATACAAACATAATTCAAAATATTAGGATTAAAGACTTTCATAAAAACTAAATCTCAATATACTATACTATGATGAATTTGCCAGACTGAAGAGATTAATAAGTAATTATTAAAGCTCAAGTGCAAGAAACTTATAAAAACTATCTAAACTCTGTTAAAAATAGTATCATTACTAATAGAGACAATTTTTGGTCATATATTCAATAAAAAAGCAATAATAAGAAAATGTTCAATAATAACAAAAGTTTTTCAGCCGGATTTTGAGAATTGTAGATTATGTAAAATAATTATTATTCTGCGATATGTAATTTACAAGTGAACAATTTGGCAGATACACTTTAATTTAGCTTACATTTTTTTATTGCTGCTGTCATATAACCAATCAGCAAAAATTACAAATCGACGCAACGTTATATAGGACGTCAGTGCCATGGTGCATATTCGATATGACAAAATTATTAGCCTAGGGCCATAATAGCCGTCATGCAGCTTGCAGCAGATGAAACGAAATAATTTTTCCAATCTCGTACGTCGAACCGCATAGTTAGCAATACTAGAACTGATAATTTGCATAAAAACGGAATTTTCATCTGACTGCCAAAATTTTATTCGCGGTACACACTTCAATTGAATTGAAAAGTATACAAAGAGCAAAGCGTTGTCCTGTATACAGGTTGTTCGACACGTTAAAGGGTCCAAGAAAGTAAACATTTAAATAAAATTAATTTAAGAAAGGCGTAGAAAAATTTATTGAAGAATACGAGGGCGTGCTGAGTAATGTGCATTAGAGGTAAACATCATAAATATTTTGTATTGGTACTTTACAAACGAAGTCTCTGCTTTCTCTTATAAATTGTTACACCTTAATTTATAGTTTTTTTCTTGTAGTTCTAGGTTTTTGTAGATTAAAATGAAAGTCGTGTGTGAGTGGTTATAGCTTTCGGCTCTGATTAGTGCCTACTTCAGTACTTGTCATTAAAACATGTTTTTTTTTTATAAATGTGAGTTTACATTCGAAATTCTACAAGAAATTTTTTAAGCTTACCTTTGGTACAGAAATTGGGGTGTGTCATTAAAATCATTAAAATAAATTAAACCCTTTTCTTAAATTTTTTTCTCCCATAGTCCTAGTCATGTCCGTTTTTATATGTTTATTTATTGTTTTGTTAATCTGTTTTTGTGTATGGGTGCTGAAACCCTCATTTTTCCTTTTTCGGGGCCTCACAGAGGTCGAGATAGAAATAATTGTAAATTGGTTTTTAAACTAAATGGTTCTCTTTATCGTTGAATATCAAGCGGTTGATTCAAATGAAAGAATTGATAAGTATAATTATGTCATTTGTCGTTTTTCCTTTTTTTGGGGTCTTTTACATTGTTACCCTAACAGCAATACAAACATAATGAAATACTCAAACAACAAATGACATAATCACATATTAAAAAAAATCTTTCACATCAAACAACTAATAATATGATACACCCCTATCTTACTCGAAGAGGTGGTGAACTTCGCACACCCTTCTCAAGATTAACAGTGGGTCAAAACTCTCCGTATTATCAAGGAGCCATCTTGTTTAACCATTGTGTTAGAATTTTGGGCAATATAGAAAACTTTAAAAAATTCAAATTTATGCTGTTTCAGTTTCTTGCAGGCAATGCCTTTTACTCTGTCGATTAACTTTTAGCATATTAATTTTAAAGCTTTTTTAAACCAACTTTGACAAAAATTAAATTTTAATGAAAAATAATATTCATCTTTTTTCAATTAGTTTTAGTTCAATAAACATTTAACAGATCAAACGGAGCAATTTTTAAGTACATTATATCAGAAGCCCTATTTTCCAATAAATTTGACTTATAGAGCTAAAAAAAATAGGCACATATCATAGTGTGTATAAATAATTGTTTCGGCTTTACAAAGCCATATTCGAAATTCACTACATTTGTCTAGGAAGGATATTTTTTCAAATTAGATATTCGAACTAAATAACTTTCGAACAAAATGTTTTCAGACTAAATAACTTTCGAAGAAAATGTTTTCGAACAAAATTCCGGGATCCGCTTTACTTATGTAAGTAATAAGACCAGCAGATGACACTTCAGTCATTATTTTAATATTATGCCTCATTTTGTACTTTGAGTAACTTTTTAGCCTACAACAAAGTACTCCCAAAACAATATAAATGGATTTTATATGATGTGCCAACATAACATTATATTTTTTCTCGCTGTAACTAATTAAAATAGTGTCCGTATTTAATAAAATTCTTGAGTTTGTTTTGTTTATTTTTGTTTATTAGGATTGACACTTTGCATCAGTTTTCACTATTTCTTGACTCTATTTTGCCGTTACTGTAGGTACTATATTTGTGAGCTCTTAGATGCTTAAAACTATTACAGAAAAATAGAAAAATAGTTGGTATCTATATCTTTAATGTTGCATACTCGAATACCCGTTTCTCTACAAATCATCCTGTATAATACGGTTGGAGAATAATAGAATTAACCGAAATTAAAGGGACCATCTTTGAATTAACACAGTAACAATTCGTCTGAATGGACCAAATAAAAATTAATGAAGGTTTTCCTCTTTATAAATATTCAACATGCAAATGAGTGTCTACAATGGTGGCTCGCAATGCAGAGCCCTTTTAATAGTTGAAAGGGTTCGTCGAAAATAGAAAACAAAGAATAAAAACGAAGTATTTTTTTTATTCTGTCTCTAATAATTATTACAAAGTTGTTAATTTTAGTGCAATGTTCTCTTTTACTTTTTTTCTATGCCGTTTTAAAGGGGTTATTTAAAATTGAACTGAACTAAAAAAAAACTAGTGGAATTTGTGTCGACTAGATTTATATACCGGGTGTTCAAATTAAAGTGTTACAGTTGAATACCGCCGAAAATATGCATTTTATAAAAAAAGTTTCAAACAAAACTTTTATAGTTTTTTGGGGGAAACATTTTGGCTAAATTCTTTTTTTTATAGCTGACCATAATATGGCCATATCGAGGTGGACTTTTTTTTAAATTGGAACCCTATTTACATATTCTTAAAATTCATAAAAAAATAAAAAAACTTTTAAAGGAAACATTTTTTTATTGGACTTCTACTTATTAGCCAAATTTTTTCTCTAAAAAACTTAAAAGTCGGTATTTAAGTGTAACACTTTAATTTGAGAACCCGGCATAATATGATCGACATCACAATTACATGTCATTTCATGTTTTTTAATAAGTGAATGGTAAGCGAACAGTTGTCAATATAGCGCCTGCTATCTAGTGCCTCGCTTCTAACATGACCAATATATGGCCTTGCAAAACCCTTTGAAGATATAGCACACCACACCAAAATTTTGTCGGCAAATTTTGCTTTTGTCTTGAACCTTACATTGTCTGGACATTTTTCATTGCACATGCTTAGCACAATATCAATTTTTTTCCGAGATATGGAACAATTCGTCCGCCCGCTTACACGTTAATTCATAGAAAGCGGAATTCCTGCAGGTAGAGCAGCAGCTGAAATGAGGGGACTTTTGAGTGCCATTATCTGGAAAACTATTGAATTTTCGAAGAAAATGATAAGGACCATTTTTGTGGATAATAACCTGATCTTCATTTCTTGTCTGAACAAAAATTCTCTAATTGGCATATTCAGTCAGATATTAGTGGGAAACCCATTTTTTAGATTTTAAGGGTCCATTTTCAGCCCCTTTCAGTATCAAGAACGCAATAAGGATTTTCTCATTTAAAAACACCTGCGATGACCTACAAATTGAGTTACGTGGGAACTCATCAGCGATTTTTTATCAGCTTTCGATCTTTTCAGTCTTTCATTTATTGGACTAAGAAGACTCAATTGCAATTAAAAAATGCATGGATATTTTTAACGATCCTATAGTTTATAGCTATATTGTCCACATTCAAACAAATTATACATACATAGCCGCAGCCATAACTAAGCTTGAATCTCGAGGTATGGTATTATTTGAAAGTATACAAACAGTTAAAAATTTAAAATCTTTTATTGAACAGTCTGTGTTAATGGAAAATAATGTTGCACGAAAATTTATATTTTCACTAAATAATAAAGGATTTCAGACATTAGAGGACATAAATAATGTTTTATCTGGCAACATTAATAATGAATTGGATTAAAATATTTCACCACTTTTAATTTCAAAATTTAAATAAGCACCTATAACGTCTTGTGAAGTGGAACGTTTATTTTCGGCGTACAAACATATTTTAAGTGATAGAAGGCAATGTTTCACTATTGAAAAATATTTAATAACTTACTGTTTTCATTCTAATAATAATAATAATTAATTAGATGTAATTGATAGAAATGTAAAATCATCTAATCATATGTTTAAAAAGTCTAAAATAAAATTTAAATATCAAAAATGACTGTCTTTTTATTTTGCATATTTTGTCTATTGTTGACGCATAAATGCATACATATTTAGACCATTTTTAAGTGCATATTTTCCAAGCCCAAGTTATTAGTGTAAAATCCATCGTTTCATTTTATTTCGGAGTTCTCGAAAGTAAAATACTTCATTATCAATAATGACTTGTTATTTGCAAAGTGTACGCGTCAAAGATTTCGGCAGCATCGTATGGTATTCTGGCCAGCTGATAAGGGATATACTTGGCACATTTTTATCTTTTAAGATATACATACACCGCTTCTTTTTAAAATTCTGCAAATTGTACTGTGAGAAGTTGTCTTTGCTCTGGGTATTTTTCGTTGAGACACGCCGATCCTGTTTTTTGTTCTTCTCACTATTCTACGGCAACTGCTGAGGATTGAAATGACGTGATCTTCTACTTTTCGGCAGATTTTGGCATGAAATTCCCTTTAGTCTATAAATGTCAAATTGAAGCTTAAAGACCAAACAATATTCTGTTATTTATTTCAACGGTCAACCATAAATAAACCGAATCCAACACAAGGCGTTCAAGATCGCATCGGTGAAACAGCGATTCCAACAAACCGATAAAAAAAAAGATACACGTAAAGATCAAGTGCTAAAGTGTTATTAAGAGTTGTCTCATGTTCTAAATCTATTCTAAGATTTTTTTTATTTCATTGGTCTGAATTATTTAAGTTGCTTTTTTTGGTTGTCCCGAAGGTACGTTCATGATCTAAACCTTCCTAAGGATTACGAGTCTCTTGTTAATTATGTCGAACAACTACACGTAGGCTCCAATAAAGTCGATACAACGTTACATAGTGAGAGAAGAATTAAAATACTAGGTATATTTGAACCACTCATACTGTAGTTTGCTTACATAATATCATTTTATTAGTCTCTACTGTTGGTGAAGAGAGTATAGTCTATTTATTCTAGAAATCAACATAATTATAGAAGTTTTAGCAATGCATTTTGTTAAATAAAAAAAACCGGAAAGTTAGAACTCCAAGCGAGTCTATTTCAAAAATAAACGAAAACCAAAATCGAGTTGCCGCATTTAACGAATAAATAGTCCGACAGCGATTTTAATGGATTCTTCAAATTGGAGGAGGCGGGACAGACTAAATCAAATTAATTTCCCTTTCAGTATCGCATAAACTTCGATTTTGGCAGCATTGATGTTATTTTGGAATTTATTCCACAAGTACGCAAGATTTTGTTTAATAGGAACGAAATCAATTTTAGTCCAATCAATACGAGTTGGTTTGTTTTCAAAAGAATTAAGATACCTTCTTATCTTTATATTATCATAGAGTCATTGAGGTACTTGACTGACTTGGAACATAAGCAATATTTCTTCCCAGTCTTTACAAACTAAAGGAAAGTGATAGGCTGTTATGTTTTTAAAGAAAATAAATTCCAATTCTCAAATGTGACCGATTTAAAAATAAACAAAGGAAAAATAGAAAACCTCAAGAGAGACCATTTCTCTCCTGAGAACAGCTACTCTTTTGGCTAATCCCACAACTGGCAAAAGGAGAATGTCATTCTTGGACCGGTTTTGTTCTTATTAGGAGTTTTCAGCAAAAAATAGACAACTCCAGTCTCTAATGGAGTCTAGCGGCTATACATAATTCGCTCGCACATATTAACAGAGGTTAAGAGTGTGAAGATAATCAACGAGCAAAAATAATAATGCCATCTGTACTTAATAAACCCATCTGGTTATTATTCCGCCTTGTTCTACAGACCTAGATACCACAGAGAGCTTTGATTTTGCAGATGGTGTTACCATTTTTGCTCGTTGAATAATCTATACACTCTCAACCTTAGTTAATGTGTGCGAGCAAATTTTGTATAGGCGGAAGACTATTAGAAACTGGAGTCGAGATTGCCTAATAGGGACTAATGATGCCGCGAGATGAGAGGAGAGAGGCATCTCTCGTCTTGTCTCGTAGGGCAAGAGAAAACTGTTCTGTCGTCTCGACGAGAAGGCGCTTCTCTCACTCGAAAGAGACACTCGTCTCGTTTTTATCGTGATAAAAACATGTATCAAATTTAAATTTGGAAAAGATATACTTGAGACGAAACATAAAAACCTGTAAAATGTTGAAGACATACAGGTACCTTTACCTACCTTCGAGTACCTAGCTACTCAACTAAGTTTTTTACGTATTTACTCCAACGATAAAAACAAAACTAAAAATTTAAAATGGCACCTACACCCTGGTGAAATTTGAATCTCTGAATAACGGATCCCAAATTATAGACTCTAATCACTGAGCCACCCATTGTGGAAAGTAAGTAAAACGTCATAGATGGGTGGCGCCTGGCACGTGCCACCACAAGAATTAGCTCCGACTAGCTTTTAACCAGCGATAATGTGGAATAAGTGACAATGAATGGGTGAGTGAATTTGTGAATGGAGAAGTAGTGGGACCTTCAAATGGTGGTACAATAAGCCGCCACGCTACAAAGGGATTAGGGTGACAGTTCACCAATAATATTGCTATTTCAAATAAATATTCGACTCTTCGATGTCTTGTTTTATATTGTAAAAATAAGTTAAACAGGTGAAGTAACTTTACCGACCTAGGTAACTAATGTGCTATTTTCGGCACTTAAATTTATTGTGGTATGTACCGGAAACTACAAAATAAAATAATTTAAAACCAGCCATTATTGCTGGAAATTTATTGCATTCCTTTGATCATTTATTTATAATACAGTGAGCATCATAAGTCTTACCCCCCCCTAACTAACATGTTACCGGAGTCTTGTTAGGAAAACCGCCGAGACAGGTCGATTTTTGATTTCTACAATGTACATTTTTGTATGATTAGTTTACCCTTAGTTTTATCCCTTACTGGAGGGGAGCAAACCTTTCGAAAAACTTAAATGACATGGGGTGGCGAGTAATAGCTCATTTGAAAGGGGGTTTTATTCTATATTCAACCATGCAAAAAATTTTGAAATTTGCTTCATTACGTGTTGATTTATTAATGTTTAAAAATAACAAATCCTCACATAATAGGAAAGAAACTGTGACCTTCTAATAGCAAAAAGTCTTACTTTACGTCTGAACCAAAACCGAAATCATGCAGGGCCGAATTTTAATTCTGAGGATGAATGCGCTACATTAATTTCCGTTATTCTGAAACAATAATTAGTCGAGAATTAATGAAGCAAATTTCAAAAATTTTTACACGGTTGAATAGAAAATAAAACCCTCTCTCAAATGAGCTATCACTCACTACCCCATGCCATTTAAATTTTTCTAAAGGGTTGCTCCCCTCCAGTAAGGGATGAAATTAAGGGTAAACTATTCATACAAAAATGTACATTGTAGAAATCAGAAATCGACGTGTCTCAGCGATTTTCCTAACAAGACTCCAGTAATGAGTTAGATATGTAAGACTTATGGTGCTCACCGTATAGAATGGATATTAAAAAAAAAAATCCAGATATCTGTTTTATATTTTAAATCCTTTACTGGACTAAATCATATGAATGAATAAAGGGCCAATGGAAGAGAAAATAAAGGCAGCAGAGAGAACAGCAATGTTATTTTGGAGGTAGTGTTTCGCAATAAAACGTCGTAAGCCATATGAAAGGATTTTCTTAATTAATTAAAAAGTTATTAGTTGGTACAGAGGGATGCTAAGTTATTTGACAGCACCGAGACTGGAAGATATAAATTGATTACTAAAATATTGTGTATTATTTATACCATGCGAGTTAAATTAAAACACGTTTTGCCCGCATGAGAAAAATGTTTGGGAATCAAAAAATTGCTTATCAAATAAAGTACATTTTGTTAAAATTATATTAAGGATTATTAAAAATTATTAGTGATACTGAATTAATAAGATTAATTAGATTTTAAACATTATTTAGTTTAGTTCTTCGAGATTTTAAAAAAACATAAAACCATGTTAACACGTGTTTTGTGAAGTGGTTATACAGGGTGATAAATCTTTTAAAAACAATAATTAGTATGCTATTTTTTTACGACTGTTTAATTGAATTCCTCACAAAGTAAAATTATCTGTCGGGAATGTATGTTGACATAAACATTTAAGATCTAAATAGCTCATTAAATTATTATAATTATTAAAATTTTTTTTGCCCAACAAAAAATTTGTTATATATTAAATAGGTTAAATGCAAGAAAAAAAGCTCTGCTGGCTTATTAAAGAATACTTTAAAAGTTTATTTTGGAATTTGCAGCAAAACGAAAAGTTCTAATAAATGTATTTCCAGGCTTCCGTTTTATTTACATCTATCATCGGGGTCCTATATTATATCCAAATTTACAATAATATGAGTGATAACATTTTTTACTTACAACTTAGATAATATTGAATACTTTAAAAATTCTTGAACATGCTTAGACAACAATTGAATTAGATTACAATATACCTATCGTCTTATTTATAATCTCTATTACTCATGATGAAATCCTACTTCCTCTCTTAAAATCCACAAAATTTATTGTTATTATGTTTCCTACCCTAAGTGTTGATAACATATATCCGCAAATATCATTTTAGTTGCAATTACCTTTTTTTTGTGTTTGAGTGTTGTTTGCATAATTTAATTTTGCGTTTATTAGCCTACCGAGACTCTAAGGCAGTTGTTTAAAGCAATGACCATTGTAGCCAATCCAACAGTTGTAGTTAGGGTAAAGGAAAGAGAGAGTTAGAAAAGAAGTCGTTTGGGTTAATTGCTAGAATTAAAAGCCACAAGCTTTTTTTGGCTATGGTCACTCTTTGATAAAAGTGGCTTTTTCCTTATCTGCAGCCACGCTATCCTTCAGACTATATGACCTGGGCAATTAACTTTATTTTGAAATACCTGGCGTTTCTTGGGATTTAGCAACAGTTTTTTAGAAACATCTTCTAAGTTCTTAAGATGAAGTCTATAGTAGAAAATAGTTTACTTCTAGCCAATGTTTTCAAGGTATAGTCTATTCGAGGCACAGGGTAACTGTCTTTCTTGATAAAATTGTTCAACTGACAGTATTCTACATAAAACTTCGTGGTTTCATCCTTTTTCTGGGCCTGGACTACTAGAGAGACCCATGGTCTGATAGAAGATTCTATCACCCTGTCTTTCTCCATTTCTGGAACAGTCCTTTTAGCTTAACGAATCGGCCTGGCATCACCAGTCTCAATTTTATGTTTCATAAAAGAAATTCTTCCTCTGTTTTTCCTTCCTTTGGTAAAAAAAATTACGAAATCGTTTTCTTTTCTCTAATTGATTCAGAGATTGACCAGCAAATACAACCATTTGCTCGAATTGGTCGTTTGAATTATCAGAATTTGTTATCTGGCGAACTATGGAAGTTACTAATACACATATTCTGATTCTGGTCTCTTTCTTGATGGTAATTGGGTGATAATTAACGTTTATAGCGTCTTTAGCAGTCGTAATCAATCCTTTTCCCGTCAAAATTCTTTGTCCAACCTCTTCATAGTGGTTCCACGGTTTCATCATGACAGGTTTTTCTTCATTCATAGTTTCTTGAAGCCGTGCTACAATAGTGGTGTCACTTCTACCAGGTACCATCGTTTCTTCCTGTACACCTACTGGCATTGTACTGTCCCCATATGGATATAGGAATACTTCTTCGGCGCCACCTTTGGCACCATGTAAGTTCATTTCATTCATTTTTAATATATATTCTTCGATATCAACGATAATAACAGTGTAAGTTAACTTTGTACCAATTCCTAATTGAACCTGTACTCCCCGTGTGTGTGTGTGTGTGTTGGCACTTTTACCTGTGGAAGTCCGTAGTCGCAACCTTGATGGTAAAAGTCTCTTGCGGTTATTTATGGTTGTTGGTCGTATAATGGTTTTGGTTACTCCAATATTCACCAACAGGATATACTTTATCATCGTGACATTTCAAAATGGCTATCAGTATGAGAGTCTAAGCTGCCCCCTCTAGGCCTACCCGCTCTAGTTTTCCTGAGACGTGTTATTTTAGGCATTTGCACCAACTGCGTACATGTCCCAGTTCATCGCAATTATAGTACCTGATAGTTTTCGTCTTCATCTCTTTGTCAGTAAAGCTCTTCATTATGTTAACCAATTGGTCGAGTTTATCTTTCAGGTCTTTTTCTTCTTTTACAGTCCTTACTTTACTAAAGCCTATAGAAGCGTGCGTAGCTCCTTCATACTCTAGAGCAGCGGACAAGACATTGACCAAATTTTTGTGACGAGCTAAGCGCACTGTTTTCTTTATTTCATGATCATGGGGACCATCAACAAATAATTGGGCTGCCAAACATTCCATCATGTTTTGCGAAGCTGATTTGTAGGCAAATCGCACCAACCTGGCAATATCTACTTTATATTCTCAAAGGGTTTCGTCTCGTTTCTGTTTGCGATTCTTTAACTATGATTGGTATAAATACTTCAAGTGTTAGTGGCCATATCGCATGTTTAGTCTCTTTTTAAGTTGTTTAAAGTCATCTGTCTTTTCCACAGGTATATTCTGTTTAAGGTAGTTGGTTCATGACATATTACCTTCGAAATTTAGGGCTTTAACACGGGCAGAATTTACGACATCTTGCAATTTCAACTCATGGCATTTTATTTCACCGTCCTTGGTTTGTTCTGCTTTTTCTATTTCCTATATCTTCTTCTCCATCTCTTTTATTTCCTTCTCAACGGAAGACATTATTTTTTTTTTAAAGGAAAAAAATGTTGTTTCTTATAGAATAGATATCAGAGGAGACTTTAATTTCTATAGAAGATATTTTGTTTTCCAAGTTGGAAGAAATTTCAACTCATAAAAAAGATATTTTGTTTTTCACATCGGAAGAAATTTCGTTTTTTTATAAAAGTTATTTCAGAAGACACCTTTTCTTCTAAGGAAGAAATATCAGACGACACTTTGGTTTCCATGGAAGAAATATCAGAAGAAACTTTAATTTTCATGAAAAAGATTTTACTTTCCAAAGAAGAAATTTTAGACGAGGCAATATCAGAAAATAGTCACGTTTCCGAATCCAAATTTTTACTTTCTAGTGCTTCTTTAAGCCGCCCTACCAGCTCTGCTATCTTTCCTGTCGTTTCCAGATCACGATCGTCTATTTCTCGACGCAACTCATCCACCTTTAAATCACACAGGTTTTTAGCCATTTTTAATCACTATTTACAAAATCCAGATTTCTAACACCAATGTAACGTTTGTTTGATTTAAAAATAGTTAATTTATAATGTATTTACACTAGGTACTAATTAATTTAATTATACTTAAGTGCTATTTATATTTCACACTTCTAATTTATTTAACAAACTTAACTTACGGCAAAAGGATTCACTTACATACAAAAATTTAACAGCCTAGAAAAACTACAATCCTGACTAGAAGAATATCTATGCATTCGTGAAATCCTTCCTCCACATGTTGGCCTGCGTACCAAAAACATTCTAGTAAATTCTCGATTACTAGCGTCAGACATAACAGCATTTATTTATATAATTTATAGTCCCTTCTCTATCCAATTTATCTATATCGCCCTGTTACTTGTTGCATGGTAACTATCAGATGCTCTAAAATTTTATCAGAAAACAGACTCCGAATATTTTTTATAACAGATATCGGTAAATATAATGGTAAACATAAAACACTTTTAATATTTTCCATTTCGTCAATAGCGTAAGTTAATCTTTTTTGAGTCACCAACCATTCCATTTGTTCGAAGTGAGATAATTTGAATGAATATTAAATGGCTAACTAAAATTATGTACTGACAAATTCATCAACGATAAACCTTAAATTGGAAAGTATTTCATTCTAAAACACGTACAATGACATATTGTTTCGTTTCGACCCTCATATGAATGAATCCATTTTATTCTGCAAACGTAAAACCTTTTAGAGCGTTTGATCGCATGGCTCATTTTATAAATGCGCTTTGAATAACCAAACATTATTTCCTCTCACAACAGAAATTCGTTATGGGCCATTTACTAGTCCATTTTTCTTTTAAAATCTCAATAACAATAGTTTTTAACCAATATAATCTATACCTTTCTGCTACTAACAGCCAAGCCAATTCCATACAAAATGCATCGTAGGCTATGCGATGATGGATAGGACATATAAGGCTGATATAGAACAATGACACTAATCATAAAATATCTTTTAAACTAAGAACATGTTGGTGGATGGCTCAGTGGTAGTTGTGTGGGCTTGTGAATTCACTGTTGGGTTCTAATTAACAGTCCTGTTCTTGAAGTGACTCTGGGAAACAGTAACAAAACCTGCACAGAACACACTTGAATGAAAATAAAACACAAACTGAGAGTATATTAGGTGTTTACTAAGTCATAAAATAAAAAAAAACTCAGAACATCATTAAAAGCAAAAAATAAAGATCGAAGAATAAGTTAAATAGGCAGATATCGAGGAAAAATCAGCAGTGAAGAAGCAACAAAATCGACCCCCCAAAAACAAAAATATAGAAGAACATAAAAAATGTACTCCATCTAGATCAAGAACAAATTCAATCAGTTTTCAAAGGACTAAATGGATGGAAAACCAAAAAGAACCAAATAACTGAAGTAGACAAACGAAGAATCAACGAAGAAATAATGGACTGTTAAAATTTTCTGTAACTTCTATCTTTTTCTTTTTAGTGCTTAAAAATAGTTAAATCTGATCCAATATTATTTCTTTGTTCTTCAATAGGTATAGGTAATTGATTTCTTTATTAATATATTTATTTTTGATTGCGTATTTAAAATTTGATAAATGAGTATTATCTAATTTAATCCAGATTATTTATACGTATTAC
Organism: Psylliodes chrysocephalus; assembly: GCA_927349885.1. NCBI lineage: Eukaryota > Metazoa > Arthropoda > Insecta > Coleoptera > Chrysomelidae > Psylliodes > Psylliodes chrysocephalus. The sequence continues at coordinate 52,417,192 of OV651818.1, read as the reverse complement.
ATATTTTTGAGTGAAAAGATTCGGTGACAAATTTTTTTTTGTTTATTTACATTGTTTTTGTTCTTAGTGTATCGTTATCTATATATTTCTTCTGGTAAATAAATAATATTATTTTCCCTACGACCACTTAGGAAAGTGACACATATCACACTATATAGTCCTATGGAAAGTGCCCTATATCACACGCGTATGAATAAGAATTTACTTTCCACCCGTTTGCGAATATGCTACTTTCCGCATCAGCTGTCACAAAATGTCAAACGCATCATTTCTATTTTGATCTAGGTAATTTCCATATTAATACTAAAATCGATATGATTGTTAAATTATTGAAATTGTTTTAAATTAAATCCTAGATATTTATATTTAACAATTATTATTAAAATAGTTTTAAAATAACTAAGTTATGTTTGCTTTTTATTCTGGCTAAACACATAACCGATTAGATCATTCATTTGACGCAAGGCCTATTGGCTCAGTTGGTTAGAGTATCAAACTTTATCAACTTTGCCATTTAAGACCTGGCGAGCGATCGCGTTCAAATCCTTGCGGGTGCAGATTTTTTTTTGTTTTTTTAGTTATTTTTTTGTTTAGAAAATATGAAAATTAAATAATTACGATTATTCTTGATTATTTTTTTCAAACATTTTAATTATTATAATAATAACCTGGTTCTACATTTTTTGATGAAATTATTTTGTGGTCGTAGGAAAAATATTGTACATCACTTGTGTGAAAAGTGATTTTCCACACTCGTGTGATAGTTGCACTCGCCTTGTGCCTCGTGCGACAATATTTCCCACTCGGGTGAAAAATGTCACTTCCACACTCGTAATGTAATATACTATATTAAAGACAACATTGACAATTACTAGTGGTATATTTACAAACTACAATGTGACGCATCTGAAGCTACCTACTTTTATAGGTAGGACTTAGAGACACGTATCAAGAAGCACCTCTGAAAAATATAATTTCGGTCATCACATAAAACTCAACAACCATAGTTTTTTCATACTTCTAACAGTAAAATTTTACATATTGTTACCGTCAACAACTTTAGAAAGATGGGCCTATTATAGGATTGGGAGATCCTTCTAGAGATGAACCTGAATTCTGGTTTTTCGAAAAAAAATTTCTATTATTTTTTCTTTTTTATTTATTCTTCCCTTTTTGACTAGGCGCAATCTATAGGTCTTATCGGGTCTATCGTTCTTCAAGCCATTGAAATAAAATTTAATTTGATTGTAAAATTTAAAGTTGATCAATAGTTCCCCAAATCAACTGTCTTGGATTCTTCGTTATTATGTGCATATCACAACTTTATAACCCAAACATAACACTTTTTACATTATTTAATCTTAATGAGTCTGTTACAGTTCAGTTCGATTGACTCCGATCGTTTCTGTTTTTTTTATCTCTACTGTCACTTGTCAATGTCCTAATATGTCGTATCGTTATTATCAGGACGCCTTGCTGGTGTCAGTTAAACAAGAAAACGTTTAACTCATCTTTATCGTTGGCCAAAATCAATATTTTTCTAATGTCGGAATTTCGAAATGTTTATTTCATTTAATGCTTTCCGTGGTGGTATCTTTTATTGTGAATTCGTAAGATCATCAGTATCTGTAACGTGTGGAGGGTGTGTTATCCCCACGGCACTTAGGCCTCACTAAGGCCATTCTGCATCCTCCTAAGATGATGGGCACTTCCTAGCTCGTGAGCCAGCCTTCAGATTTAATGTAGTTGACAACGTCGCTAAGAGGTGCTTCTCTTATATCGGCCGGTCTTAGCCAATATTCACCGAACACAAATCTTTTAATAAATGATAGCGTTGAGCAATCGTAAAGGATATGCTCGATGGTATCATCTTCTTGTTTGCACCCTCTGCAGAGTGCGGATTCTGACATCCCCATGATATGGCAATGCCTATGACTTGGCGCAGATTCTGTCTAGTCATAGTAAAGTATTTGTTTGCTGCTATGTTGTCAGGATAACTTAAGAGCTACCTAGCAACTCTGCAGTTTCTTGTTTTCTCCCAGCTTTCTTTGAATTTCACAAGGGAATGTTATTTAATTAGGTCTGTCACTACCGATTCTGTTAGGCCAATAGAAGGACCAGGTCCAAAAAGTATTTGTTTGGCTGCTTTCTTGGCTAGTGAATCAGCAAAATGGTTACGTTTCGATGTGGAGTGACCTTTGATCTATCTTGAGGTGACCACGTTGTTGATATATACTTCGGCCAAAGCTAATATTCTAGTACTAACCCTGAGTAAATTCGTGGTCTGTTCAGGGTGAGTAGTGCTTGTCTGCTATCTGTATACATGACCATGTTCCTTTCAGTGATATTGTTTCTGATGATTTCTTTCGCTGCTTTGAGAAGCCCCATTAGCTCTGTTTGAACTACACGGGCACTATTGCTCACAGCCCATTTTATATTTAGGTTTAAGAATCTGGAATATCCTGAGCCATTTTTTTTTGTTTTAAAACCATCGGTGTAGATATGAATCGTACTTGCCACTTCCGGCTCTTCTATTTGTTCTGTTATAACTTTATATAGCTTATACAAGATATATATCTCGGTTAGATGGAGTCCATGTTCACTTGAAGCAGTGGGAGCGTATCAAGAGCCTCATGCTAAAAACGACCTCTCGCCTCACCAGATCCTATATCAAATTCTATTCCAACCATGCGGAGGCGTGTCATTATCGTCAGAGCAATCTCCTTGATGTAAATATCAAGGTGAATGAGACTAAGAATGACTTCCATGGCTCTGGTCGGTATTGTTTTCATAGCTCCTGTTATGTTGTTATGTTCTTTAAATTTGTTCTTATTTACGGATAGCTGTTAATTTTTGAGTTTTCAGTACCCAGACAACTGCACCGTATGTTAGCATAGGTAGCCGTATAAGTCCATGCGACGACTCTGGGTAAGAAACCCTAGGTGCGCCCAAGGTTCGGCCGCATTGTTTATAAGCAATGTATGCTCTTTTAACTCTGTTTTCTAAATGCGAGTTTCATGTTAACTTGCTATTAAAGGTGAGACCTAGGTAGGGGAGGGCGACTTACAGTGGCCAGGTAAGGTACAGTGGCCACATGAAATTTTTAATATTTACAGGACTTGAAGAGAAATGCCATCTATCCAAAAATTAACGAAATGCATCGCCTAACCTTGAGAATCAAGAAATTCTCAGTTTAGTTTATTGCAATCGCTACGCCAGGTACGTAGGACGTTGTTTATCAGTAAAGTTTTTTTTTGTGATACATTTTGATTGTTATCTATTGTTACCTTGGTAAGTTTTAAATATATTTTTGTATCCTGCTTTTAAATATACTATTTGGGATGAGATTCAACGATACATACCATCGTATTTATGCACGATTTTTCCGAGGTTATATTTTGTTTTTATAACGGTAAATTTCCTACAGTGGCCTTGCCTTGAGTGACATACAGTGGCCACTGCTTTTTTTGGTGGCCACTGTTGGTCACGTCTGAATAAATAAAAAAAATATCAACGGCTATTTTTCTATTTCAGAAAAATGCCTCGTCCAAAGCCAAAGACAATTGGTATTGGAAAAACCGCAGCACAGTCGATGAAAAACGCGCTTGATGATATAAAAAATAATGGTTTATCAGTTAAGGCTGCTTCAATGCGCCATTCTATACCTAGAACCACTTTAAGAAGATATGTTGCAAAATTTAAGAATGTCGAAGTGGAAAACATAGCTACTGGTTTAACACCAAATTATACTGTTAGAAAAATATTTTCATTGGAAGAAGAACAGCAGTTGTGCAATTATTTGCAGGTTTCTGCACAACTGCACCACGGCCTTACTCCAAAAAATGTTCGATCATTGGCTTACGAATTGGCAGTTGCTAATAATAAGCAATGTCCTTCTTCGTGGACTGAAAATAAAATGGCTGGAAAAAGATGGTTAACCCGTTTCTTAAGAAGAAACCCTCTCTCAATTAGGACTGCGGAGTCGACCTCACTAGGACGGGCTATGGGATTCAATAAGGTTGTTGTAGGAAAATTTTTTGAAAATTTAAAGCAGGTATTAAATAAATACACATTTCGATCAGGCAACATTTATAACATGGACGAAACTGCGCTTACGACAGTTCAAGATTCTGGAAAAGTAGTGGCCATGAAAGGTCAAAGGCAAGTAGGTCAAATAACGTCAGCGGAAAGGGGCACATTGATTACTTTATGTGGGGCCATTAATGCAGATGGCAACTCGGTTCCTCCTTTATTAATTTTCCCAAGGAAATATTTTAAAGAGCACATGCTCAAAGGGGGCCCAAATGGATGTATTGGAGCAGCGTCACCTTCAGGTTGGATTACCTCAGAAATATTTTTGCAATGGCTCAGACACTTTATTTCTTACACTCATCCAACTGAAAATTGTCCAATCCTCCTAATTATGGACAACCATAATAGCCATATTTCTTTGGAGGCAATAGAACTGGCTAAACAAAGTAATGTGGTTTTACTAACACTTCCCCCACACACGAGTCATAAGCTCCAGCCCCTGGATAGAACCGTTTATGGTCCGTTAAAAACACATTATAATAATGCATGTAAAACCTGGCTTACAAATCATCCAGGGCAGCGCATTACAATATATGACGTTGCAGAAATTTTAGGACAGATATATAATATTGCATTTTCTTCTAAGAATTGCGTATCTGCATTCAAATCAACAGGAATATTTCCCTTTGATGAAAATATATTTGTTGATAATGATTTTATAGCGTCAACCGTAACGGATATATCTCTTAATGACTTGACTCAAGACCCTCCGCTCCTGACCAACAATTCCTTGATTCAAGAGCCACAGCCATCTACTAGCAGGTGCAATGAGGAAAAAACACCCCCAAAGCAATTTATTGGTCCTGAAATTATAAAACCATACCCAAAATCAACAAAGGTGTCAGAAAACAAACAGAAACGGAAAAAGAAAACCACCCAAATTTTGACAAGCACACCGGTCTACAAAGAAATTAAGGAAGAACAAACTCAAAAGAAAGCCAGACAAAACAGTCTTAACAAAACAGTAGGAATAAAAAGAAAAATTGGTTTAGAGGACACTGAAGAACAGAACAAAGATTCAGATTTAAAAAAATCCAATAATAAACCAATCCTAAACATCAGCAGCAGCTCGGGTGATGAAAGTGACGAAAGCTTAGTTTTAACTGATTCCGATGAAGCAGATTGGATGAACCTGCCTGAATATGAAAACGAAAACAAGATAGAAGAAATTACCGTTGATAGTTTTGTGCTTGTTAGATTTGCAACTAAGAAGCAACTGAAATATTGCATAGGAAAGGTAACCGAAACTCTAAAAAATGAAGAACTCCTTGTCAATTTTCTGAGAAAGCGTAAAGAAAACAAATTTTCGTATCCAGACGTCAGAGACGAATCTATTGTTCACGTTACTGACATAGTCATGCATCTCCCAACGCCAATCACTTCAGGGGGAACTGCAAGGACTCAAAGCCTTTATTATTTTTCAATAGATTTATCATCCTTTAGTTTGTATTAAATATTATTTTTCAATAAATATAATAAATATGCCTTCTAATACTGTTTGTGCTTATTTCTGACAAAATATTATACAAAATTGTAACATTCTTAGTTCATGGCCACTGTAAGAACTCGTGGTGACCACTGTACGCACCTAGGCGCGAACTGTGGCCACCTTAACATCTTTTGTAAAAAAATTAATAACAAAAAAAATATACATTTTTTAGATTCCAAAACTATACAATACTTCTTTTTATGGCATGACAAAGTATGTAACTTAAAAATATTATGTAATTTAAATTATCATATGCAATAATCTGGAAAACAAAAAAAAGGTGGCCATTGTTGGGCGCTCTCCCCTACTTGACCTCTGTTGCAAAGTTTAGTTTTGTGTTTAGGAGTTCTGGAGGTTTTAATTCCATTTTCATCCTTGTCCTTGTGAAAAGAACCATTTCTGTCTTCTTAGGAATGATACACAGAGAATCGTCCTTGCACCACTGTTCTATAATTTTTAGAGCTACTTGCATTCTTTCGCAGAGTGTATGTTCTCAAAATTCCCTGTTTCCAGAATGACCAGGTCATCTGCATATGCTATTGTGTAGTGTCATTATTGCGGCGGCTGATGAGGATTTCGAGGACCATGTTCCAGAGTAGAGGTGATTGCACCCCTCCCTGTGGCCATCCCCTTGCAACCAAGCCTCTAATGTTCACTTCTTCTTTACTTATGTTTACTGCTCACTTTGAGAGCATGTTATGTATCCACCACTAACCATCTGTGGAACATTCCTGTTGGTTAGTGAGTGTATTATCTTTGGGAAGATCGTTCTATCAAAGGCACCTTCTATGTCTATGGAAACATCCAAGGCAGACTCCTTATTGTCCAGGTATCTCTCTATCCGGCCAGCAACTAGATGAAGGCTGCATTATAAGATATTTTAGGATGTGCTATGATAATGGCTTTGTAAAGCTGAAAACGCTCGAATTTTAATAAAATTTTAATTTTTTCACATTAATGTATTTCTATCATTCTTCACCTAATAATAACTGGACTAGTTTTAATGACAATACTCTGATTCAAAAAATGATTCCAACAAGTAACTGTCATTAACTGAACTAATCTCCTGCTAGCACCCTAACTAATTATTGTCCCTCCCCATTCAATTCAACAAAATATATTTTTTCGCACAACGACAACACAGGACATAAATTTTTGATGACACTTTTTTATTCGGTTTTTCAATTAAGGGTGATTGGTTTGTGTGTTTGTGATTTTTCATATTTCAGAGGTAATCATTCTGTTCAAATTGGTGCAAATGGAAACTGTTCATTTTTCTAATTTGAATTTTTAAAAGGGCTATATAAAAATTTGCTTTCGTGATCGAACTTTTATCATGCAGAGGACAATAGTGTGGGTAAAAAAACATGTTTAAATTGGTAATATTTACTTTCCTCAAAAAAAAAAGAGTCATTGAAGTTCATAGAGACGAAACTAACAGGGATATCGATCTGAGTTTTACATACAAAGGAAAATAATAAATAATTTACCGGTATTTTTAATAAGATAAATAAATGACTTAATTGATGTTAAAATAATACTAATAATGTTAAGATTAGAAAGTTGATACTTAGTTATTCTTGACCAGTATCTTAGGTTTCTCTGAGTACTACTTATATACAACTCACTCTCGCACTATGATCCGCTTTCAGCAGATATACGAAATAAACTAATTAGTTAAGGTACTTAAGTTGGAACCATATGGAACAAAAAATTATTATTGATTTTAGGAAAAAAAAATATTCTTGATAAAAAGTCTTGCATGACCCAAAACTTAAAATACAGTCATTAGATATCAAATTTTTCAAGCCGTCTACGAGGTTTGTCAAAAAATATGAATTTTGCTCAAGAGTAAAGTACGTTTATTTTTGAGAAAATCGAAAATTTTCACTAAAAAAAGTTGATTAGAATTGAAAATTACATTCAAATATGCAATTACACCGATCTATCTGAAAAATCAGATTTTTTCTAGATGTTGCATTGATCTACCTAATTACGGTAATCCATAATTTTTTCTCTCTCTTCTCTACTATAAACATGATACGCTTTCTTTTTTCTTGACGTTTGTGAAGAATTTAGCAATTTTCTTAATGAAAATATTATTTATGTCTTTCTGTCACACCCTGTATTATTAATTAATATTATTTAGTATTTAATATAAAAAATACGTAAACAGAAGTCATATTCTAATTATGGTAATACATGAAAATGCACCTTATTTTAGTAATTAATATTCCTATTTTTTTGATCACTCTGTATGATTTATTTTACAAAGAGAAAGTAAGCATTACCAAACTATATATAGAGTGTGCTAACGAAAACTTTAAACCCCGATTTTCTGTCTTTAAAGTAAAAATCGAGAAAAAAAGCTCGAACCCGTCGATTTTTGATTCGAGGGGGAACCAGTGGCGGCTCGTCAGCAAAAAATTGGGGGTTCACAATGACACAATATAGATCTCAGTACAGATTTAAGTAAAAAACTTTCAGTTTTTATAATACACCTTTCCAAAACACTGAAAGCTTTTTACTTAAATCTGTATACTGAGACCTAAATTCTCTCCTTGTGAACCCCCAATTTTTTGCCACGAGCCGCCACTGGGGGGAACAATTTGTTTGGTTTTTATCCATGTAACTTCAACCCTCTAACAGGTCGAAGCACAACCCCCTGATTTTGAATATGGGTAAGGGATGCTGCAATAATTCATTTTGAAGATCCCATCGAGTACTATCTGACCCTAAAACTTGGCGTCAAAATTTTCATCGATAACAGCTAAAACAGTGAAAGAGACAATGTGAAAAAAATGTCTACATAATAAAGTTATGGAAGTGAATGATGGCAATTTCCAGCATTTAATAAACTAATCAAAGAAGTTTTGGATATTACATACTTATAACAATGTGCATTGCATTAAACGTTTTTTTTTTTAACTTTGATGGCTAGAAAGACCTCCCACAAATAATTTTCTTCATTACAGTTTTCGGAATTGAGAAAATTGGATTTGTTACTATCCCTTCTTCGTGTTTTACTTAATTAGGATCGACAAATATTGGCTCTCGCCTTGATTTTTATTCAATTACAACTACCTACACTCCCAATAACGAATGGATGGGCATTAGAAAGACTGCTTCTTTGGGCGCTGATTAAGTGGTGTCATTTGTAATTTAATTCGACTTACGAGCGATAATCCGGATAGACACTAAGAGATTGGTTAAATCCTCGTACATTTTTATACGTAGCTTGTAAAACTACGTTTTAAATTGCAAGTATATAGATTCTATTAAAAATAATATGTTGAGGTTATTCTCTCCTAGATTTCGTTCTATTTTCTTTTTAACTTCTTTCTAGTTTTGAAAGAGGAAAACCAAATTTCGTAGATTTTCACACTTTTATTTTAAAAATATAAAAATTTTTAAAAACACAACATGACATATGTTTCGAAGTACAACTTCTTTTTCAAATGTGACTATTTACAATTCGGTATCCAATATATATACGAAATAATTTAACAAAACAAAGTACTTAGTTTCTTACTAACTTCTTTTTAGTTTCGTTATAACTTCTTTTTAGCTTAGTTATAGCATTTTTCTAAATTCATTTCATATTATTTTAGCTTTTTTTAGCTTCTCTCTTTTTATCTCGTTAATTGTTTTGTTTCTTAACATGTTATTTTACTACGAGTCTGTTAATTATTCTCGTTCTTTCTTCTTTAATCTGCTCCTGCATAGATTGTTTTATTTATTTCTCTTCTATCTGTGTCCATATCTTAGACACCTTTTTACTTTTTTCCAATTAGTTTTAGCTTTTTTATATTCCTATTCAGAATCTCTTAGCAAAACAGTTAGAACATGGTGCCTCTTTTTAATTCCGTTTATTCCTCCTTATGTGTACATATGTATTTTAATGGTACCCCGTATAAATAAAAAATATTGAAAATTTGTGAGTCTGAAACAAGTTAAAATCCGATTATTCTAATTTTATTGACCCCGTTCATGTCTGTCTCTTCTCTTTTAAACATTCTCTGTTCAAATAAAAACTAGAAAGACTTTCAATCGGAAGTAAGGAGTAGAGTCAAGTCGGGCCTGGGTATTAAGCGTTGACCACATCCTTTCTCAAAAAGACCGAACGGGAGTGAATCCATTTTAGTTCGCCTTTTAAGGTTCTTTGCGATGCCATGAAATATTCCATATAAATTGTCCACAAAAGATGGATTATCGGTGGCCTTTGTGAATCGAAATTTGCAAGTAAAATTATTTTCTGGAAATCCATTACGAGTCTCGGTTTGGTTAAGATGCTTATGATGCAAATCTTTTTGAGTTCTTCCTGATGAAACAAAATATAATTTCGGACTTTAAGAAAAATCTTTTATAGAGACATAACTAGACATAGCTAGTTCTTAAACGCATTTTATTCACTTTAAGCAACTTCTATAAACATCATTTATTTAGGTATACCTTGATTTTATTATAAGTTGTTTATAGAACTAATTTATGTTTATAAGGGTTTTTTCATAATAAGTGAAACTAAAATATTTATTTGAAAGTGGAAGAAGTATGACTTACGTTTTGAGATGGCTTTGGTCCATCAGTAAATTGTAGTAAAGTGTATTAAACAAAAATACAAATTTGGTGATATTTTTTTTAAAACCTACACTTCAAATTTTGATTTTTGTTTTGTTTTCAAAATAAATATTTTTTAGGAACTTTAGTTTTGAAGTTTGTCCATCAGAATATATGATCGCTCATGTTTTGACTAAACCATTGGACGTGCAGAAGTTTACAAAGTTTATAAAATAGTTAAATTTATTTCCTTAACCACGATCATGGTAAAATCAATAGTGATAAAGAAAATATATTTCAATGAAGTTATTGTTTATCATCATGTATACAAGAATTGAATTTGTCAGATAAATAAATTTGTACTGACACAGTAAAAAGTCTGTATTAATATTAAAACGCACTGCTAAAATGCATATAATATAGGTACTTGTCATATATTTTACTCGTCCTTAGACATCTATTTACTAACGGGATCTTAATTATAATGAAATACCACACACTGGTGCATGCAACTGAGACTCTGATAGAGACCCCAAAAGAGCCTGTAACTGACTGAAACAGCAAAAGCAGCAGCGGCCGTAGGGACAAGCCATATCTATTATACATGGTTGAGTTTAATATTTCTACTGGCTGTCACACTATAACTTTAACTACACACATTTTTTTTAATTTTGATATATAAAGTTACATTTTTTGTAATCGCTGCAATTGTCAAATATCTACTTAACGCAACCAGTTGCCTAATATTGAGCATTATGAAACTGGTTTCGAAAAATTCATTATGTGCGAAAAGAAAATAAACCTTTTCTGGTTTTAAATTCAATAATACACATTATTATTGAATGTTTATATCAAAGATTGACTTATAAAAATAAAATTTGGTAAAACTTACAACCTATTAATAATGTTGTTTTGGTTTTCATTTTCCATTCTACACAAGCACAAAATATTTAAAACACAATACACTTTTATTGAAATCTAAATAGCGCTGGAATTAATTTTTTTTATGCTTTGCAAAACTTTCTAAAAATAGGCTCAGAATGCTGCAAAAAATATGTTTTTTAATTTAGTTTATGTAGTTTCTGAGCTACTTGCCGTTGATATTATGGCAACGCTAGGCGCTTACACCACCTACAATTACAAGTATTAGAAATTAAAAATTTAAAAAACCGACTTCAAAAACGTGCAGATGCCATCACCACATCTTAACCAAATTTATATGGAACCACCCCTGAGGTACCCCCTTACTAACAAAAAAAAAGAATCATATAAATCGGACAAGGTGGTAAAGCATTATCGCTAAACATACATAAAAAATAAAGAGTTTGAGGATTTTCTCATGGACCCAATTATTAGATTTATATATATATATATATATATATATATATATATATTTATATATATATATGGTACCCCCCTTCTAACAAAAAAGAATCATTGAAATCGGACACCGTGTTGAAGAATTATCGCTGAACATACATAAAAAAAAAATATCGCAACGAATTGAGAACCTCCTCCTTTTTAACCTCCTCAATTTTTTTGAAGTCGGTTAAAAATACTTGTTTTTTAAAACAAAACCTTTATTTTGAATGCAAAAATGTAGGTTAAATAAAAAACAAATAAAACACGTGAACTGTAATAAATGTACAAAATTAACGGGAATGAAAGGGTCTGAAACATAAAGCCACATTTCATTTTGAACACTTTGTCTTACTATTGACTTGCAGATTTTAAATACGAACCTTCTTTTCTTTTGTTCTCTACTGTTTTCTTTACTAAATTATCTAAACCATCAAATCGTATATTGTCCGAAACTCGAGAATTTGAAGATTCCAATGAAGCAACATGTAGCCCAGATCCTTTTGGTAAAATAAATTTGAATTATAGAAATTTGCTTATATCTTGAATATTAGGATTCGGAGAAATATCGTGGATGTACAACAACGAGGTTGGCTCTTTTTGCTCACATAGAACCAACTTTTTTGTTTGATAACGGCTGCTTTTAGATAATTATTCATGTATTCAGGCACAAGAACAGATGGGGGACTGAGGTTCCACAGGTTCTACGAGAACATTATCTTCAGTTTCGTATTGTGGGCTCAACCTTTCTTATCCCAACAGGGGCTCGCAACTGATGGTATGTTGAGTATTCAAGTAATCTAAAAAAGAAAACATACCTTTACTAATTGCAAATTCTGTGGACATTTGTTGCTCATCAGCCATCGTCTTCTTCAGCTGAGTCGTCCTCGTCTGTTTCTACATTCTGTTGGCTCAATATAAATGACAGCTTCCTTATCGTCATTATAAACCATATCGAGCGTTTCTGCAAGTGAAAACCCATGCCTGCAATAATAATGCCAAATTACTGAGTGTTAACGCCTAGCGTTGCCATATGGCAACAGTCAAGTTTAGAATGCTGTAGCTAATAAGTGGATTGTTCAAATTTCACAAATATTTGGATAGGTATCTACACTAAACACGATGATAATAAGAAAAAATCTGTATCTGTAAACATAATGGTAAACTTTACTTGCTCGAAATAAACGTACATATTTTTCGACGGTTAAAATAATTAAATTTTTAATCAGTTCTCACATGCAAGCTTTGGCATTTAAACTACAATTAAAGCAAGCGTTAATTAGAATACACTATTAGTGGTCGTATGATCGCAATCGCCTCGCCCCCACTCCGGTCACTTCCCGCCACCAATGCAGGAGAGGTTTGATATACCACGTGTTTGTCGTAGCCATATGGCAACGCTAGGCGTTAATGGGTTAACAAACAATATAAATACACCACAACAAGTCGTTGAGAATAAGTTAATATTATTTTCTATTTGTCAATAAAAGAATAAACTTTATCATAGGCAACTAACAATACAAGAAAGTAGGAATAGTGGTTGCCTAGATGTCAGAAATGTTTTGCCAAAACACTATTTTATAAATAATCTATTCAAAACTTAGACAAAATACTGTATGTAACACGTTCTATGTAATTTCTTCATGGTACGGGACATCGCTATGCTCGTCTCGCAAATATTCAGTCGTTACTACTAAATTAAATTTTTAATTTATTATTTTAATGTTTATTTAACTTAGGTGGTGTGACAAAGTCACTAGATTTATTTATAAAACGTATATTTTAATTAATTTTTGCCTGGGAACGTTCTGAAGAGCCCCCGCATTTTTGTTTTCTAGAAATTCTTTTTAAAAATTTGCGAGAGCCTTCGTAGTTTAAAATATATATTAGTATTTACCGAAATTCGATCTGGATTTAAGACATTCAATTTCATCTAAATTATCTAGGTATATTCGGCAGGGGTCAACAGGACATTTTTATTTTATTCGCAAGTAAACATTAAAAGTAGAGGTAGTATCTCTCACTCCGAACTACTTGTAGTCCGAACCAGTCTGCTTTGCTACTGTTTTACCGTTGAAGCTCTCTTTTTCTCTGCTGCTAAATCGTAAGTGCCGAACACAGTACCGAAAAGTGTATTCCAGTATCCTGTATCAACGCCGTCTACAATGAAACTCAAGGTAGGAATCAACTATTATAATCGTATTTGTCGATTCTGTTGGGCGTCCCATAAACGCGTTATTAAATAGCCGGAGAGCGAAAGTCCATTTTCATTTTATTTGTTGGAAAAACCGCTGGTAATTTTTCGGAGATTTGGTGGACAACTGACACAAGTCAAGTCAGAGTACCCTAACTCCACACCGTTTTTTTTTTGTTTCGATGCTCAAACCGGACCATCTGAACTGCCTCTGTACTTGCAGGGTTTAGTATTCGTAATTCCCATCTGGAACCGTCCGAGTAGGTATAAATCGGGAAAAGCTTAAGAATATCTTTAAAGTCTCGCATATCTTATCACCTCAACGGCGCTATTATACCAAGGCCGCTAATCAGCTGTGCATATTTTTTTTCGTTTTTTTTTTGTCTCTGGCTCGTGCCGAAGCAGGTGACTGATTCATATTTTTCATTATATAGGGAGTACTGTAATAACCGTTTAATTTATTTCGTTCTGATTTGATAATAATTATTGTTTAACTTTTGTGTTTAAACAAATCATTTTATTGAAAATTCATTTTCTACTATACAGGGAGTACTGTATTACCGTTTGATTTATTTCTTTTGATTTAATAAAATAATTCCTTATTGAAAATTCATTTTCTATTATACAGGGAGTACTGTAATTACCGTTTCAATTGTTAAAAATTACTATTATTCGACCGTTGTATTTAAACCATTTTTTAATTGAAATATTAATTTTCTGTTACATAGGGAGTGCCGGTGGTACCGAATATAGTAGCCCGAGTTTTTTTGGCGTATTTGTGTGTTTGTTAATAATTCCTGTGTTTCTTTTCTTTTATTACCGGCTCTTAACCGTTGTATTTCAGGGTACCGTAGAGTACAAGGTGTGAGATAGTATAGTTTTATCTATTGTATTTTGATGAGTCTACTTTGAGTACACTCTGGTGTACTACAGGGTCGCAGAGCAAACTGCAATAGCAAAACTGACATTTGAGCAATCCTTGTTCTGATGTCACAACCTCAGCGCCAAACACGACTACCTTCACAGCAGGTGAAGCCAGAAGCTTGTCACATTACATAAAATAAGACATTTAGCAACTGGTTCTATAAACAGCTATTATAAACAAAAAGATTAACAACAATCATTTTGAACATACAAAATATACAAAACACATAGATACATTGCAACTAGCATTTTTCACTTAACAATGTCCACAGTGTTATTAAAGAGCAACTTGTACGTTTATATCACGTTCAAAGTAATTAATAACTTCTACCAGGGGATCCCAAATTAAAAATTAAATAAAAATTGCTATTATTTGGAAGAGAGACATATCCAGGACATGGTAAGAAGTTCGAAATATATAATCAAAACAGAAATAACGTAAATTTTGGAATAAAATTAAAGAAGAATAAATAGCTAATATATAGCAGCTTACCGTTCAATAAGAATAATCTAAGCAAATAAATAACTATTACTGCAGTAAGTTCACATAGCATAGGATTTTACACAATCAATATTTAATAGAAATAGACGAATACAAACTATCTTAAAAAAAAAAACAAAAAATTAAACAGAAAACTTAACAATATAAAGTGTCAAATAAACAGAAAGCCCATAGATTTTGCTTACTCAACGTTCGAATGTTGGAATTAAAGTTATATCTCTGCTCTCTTTCCTTTCGATACAATTCAATGCCTGTTACGGTTTTAGCCAAAGGAGTAGTTGTTTTCCAAAGGGAAACGGTCGTACGTATCTATCTTGTGATTTATTTCATTTTACGTTTTGGTTACATTTACAATTATTTTCCTGTTTTAATTATAATTTATAGACTTTATTAAATTTATAGATCTATTAAAACTCAGTGAAACTGAAATTATTATATTCAGAAATTATGGTGGTAATTTCGCGTTCTCTATGTCCTCTTCCCGTTTTCCAAGTGGAAATAATTTCATTGTAGAAGACAAATCGCAAGACGGAAGTGACATCCACCTGGATTTTCTTCACATTACTTCTAAAGCCTTGTAGTAATATAATAAATAGAATCTGTCTAAAATAACTTTAAAATATGATCAGAGTGGTTGAAATATTACAATTATTATTAACCAATTTCATCTAGAGGGGCCTTTTTAAATACTGAATAATTACCATATCGAGTCAAAATATCTCATTCGTAAATATAAAATCCTGGTAGCACACAGTTTGGGAAAGACAATAATCAAGATAAATTAAACTTCTACGAGGGATGTTTGCAAATTTCTACGAATTGTGCTAATATTAAATTACGCAGAATTTTTAGGCAATGTTTTTTTTTTGCTTTGGATTGTATGACTACGAACATTCAGTTCATTCACCTATTTTACCGATTTGGTCAATTTTGTTGATTTTATCGATTTTATCGATTTTGTCGATTTTGTCGATTTTGTCGATTTTGTCGATTTTGTCGATTTTGTCGATTTTGTCGATTTTTTCGATTTTTTCGATTTTTTCGATTTTTTCGATTTTGTCGATTTTGTTGATCTCGTCGACCTCGTCGATCTCGTCGATCTCGTCGATCTCGTCGATCTCGTCGATTTTGCTCATTTTTTACAAATATTACCTATTTACATATATTTTTTTTAATTATATATTATATATACATTTTGTGTTATTTTTTGTTTTGTTTCTTTATTTTTTTTAATGAAGGAAAATGTAAAAGGTAGAGATAAGGACACTTTTACGCCTAACGGTCGATCTAGGTGATTTGTACATGTACAGGTAGACCACGGTTTGTGAAGGTGATACAAGAGGTTAGACATTAATGGTTAATAATCTTAAACTATAATATACAGTTTTTATTTTATTTAATATTTTATTTATAATTTATTTTTCTTTACAAGTTTAATTTTATATTCTGTATGTGCTCTATTAATGCATTTAAAATATTTAAATTTATAGGTTGTGCTATTGAGTTACATTAAATGGGTGACTTATACTAGACGAGTTTTTAATTTTTTCACAAAATATGTTACCTCTGTTTGTATTAGTTGGCAATTTAACATTTTATGTTCGATATCTCCTATGTTTATACAACTATCTAGTGCAATATTGTTCAGTCTGATTTAGGTGTTCAACTGATATATACGCATTTTCATAGCAATGTTTTTGTAACCATGGAAAACGAAAGAGTAATAATTTTCTTTTTGTGTAAAGAAGGTGTGAAAACATCAGAAATTATTCAGAGTATTTGGTGAGTCTGCAGTATCTAAAAGTACTATTTATCGGTGGATCGATCCATGCAGTGGGCGCCCAAGCATGTCGGTAAATGAAGAAAACATTACTACGGTCGAAGACTTACTGAAAGAGGACAGGCGAATGACTATTCGTCAAATTAGTGTACGCCTAGGGATAGGTACATGACAAGTTCATGACATCGTGCATGATTGTTTGGGCGTTAGCAAGGTTTCGGCGCGTTAAGTGCCAAGGCTGCTGGGACAAGAACAGAAACTCAATAGGTCTGATACTTGTCGTCAACTTCAAGAGCTGTTAGCCCGTTACGGTGATGAATTTTGGCAACGAATAATAACCACTGATGAACGTAGATTCTTTATTTAAATTCTAAGACCAAAAGTCAATCCAAAGAATGACGCAAACCTGTAGAAAGGCCTTTACCTAAGGCGCGTGAAGTTTCGTCTGTTGGAAATGTAATACTTACTGTATTCTGGGATTGTGAAGGGATTATTTTTATGGATTTTCTGGCAAAAGGTGCTACAATTAACGATTTTATTATCGCGACCACAGCGACAGGCACTTGTCAAAAAACGGCCTAGAAAATTGCCTAAGCGTCCGTTATTGCAACAGGATAACGCAAGACTACACACCGCAAGAAAACCGAAGGATGTTTTGAAAGATTTACGATGGGATTTGCTTCCGCACCCACGTTATTCCCCGGATCTTGCACCCAGTGGTTATCCTCTGTTTCCAGATTTATAAAACCTTAATTCGATTTGATACTTTAACTGATGTATAACGTGCCATAAATAGGTGGTTTGAGGAGACACCGAACAAGATCTTTGAGAACGGCTTAAAAAAATTAGTTTATCATTGGGATAAATGTAGCTTATGTTAAAAAAACTACACTGTAATATTGACGAAAATTAACAAAATAATAAAAATTATAGCTAAATTCCCAGAACTTTGGAAATATCCCTCGTATTATGGAGGTAAAGTTTTCGTTTGAGTTCATAATACGTTTGAGTTTGAGTTTCATTTTATGTTAAGAATCTCATATGACTACTCGTAAATGAAACAATAGTTATTCTTTTTCTTTGGTAAATTTTTATTTTTCAATAAAATACATAATAAAATAATACATTAAAATAATTAGCAATAAAATAGTAGTAGACAATTAAATATTTAAAAAAACCAAAAAAGGTTGACAGCTGTGTGCACGTAGTTTAGATTTAAAAAGGAAAAACTTGTATTTCGTGCAAAACTTTTTTATTAATCAATGCAAAGCGCTTTCGGCTTATTTGCCATCATCAGTGCTCATTGTCCACAACGTATCCAACAAGTTCCTGGTCATCCTCACTCCCAAAATTATATATTTCGGGATGTTTACAACTTGCTAAATCATAATTTTATTAATATTAGTATTTTCAAATTTAAATTTATCTCTTCATTTTGGTTCAAGTTGTTTAACCGTTTCCACATGACAGTCATGTGGAAACGGTTAAACAACTTGAACCAAAATGAAGAGATAAATTTAAATTTGAAAATACTAATATTAATAAAATTATGATTTAGCAAGTTGTAAACATCCCGAAATATATAATTTTGGGAGTGAGGATGACCAGGAACTTGTTGGATACGTTGTGGACAATGAGCACTGATGATGGCAAATAAGCCGAAAGCGCTTTGCATTGATTAATAAAAAAGTTTTGCACGAAATACAAGTTTTTCCTTTTTGAATTAAATATTTAACAATAAAATAGTTAACTATAAAATAGTAAACTATAAAATAGTAAACTATAAAATAATAGTAAACTATAAAATAGTAAACTATAATATAGTAAACTATAAAATAGTAAACTATAAAATAGTTAACTATAGAATAGTTAACAATAAATGAGTTACGGTAAAATAGTTAACAATAAAATAATTAACAGTAAAATAGTTAACAGCAAAATAGTTAACAATAAAATAGTTAACAATAAAAAAGAAAACTTACATTCGTTACGTAACGTGTCGAGTTCGCACATAAGAATCCTTGTGCTGGTAAGACATACATGACATAGACATGTGAGACAAATGACAAGTATGAACGTAAATGGTTCTAGAATCATCTAAACAGAACCAGAATATACCCTTTAAAAACACATAAAGCAAATGTTAAGAAGTCTGAAATTGTAACCCATAATATAATAACAAAGATCCATAGTTGATTTGGGAAACTATTGAACAAATTTAAATTAAGAAGTGAGAGATATGAATCTGGCTCTAAAATCGTACTAGGCCAGAGGCTTTAAGAGCGGTAGAAGTGATTAGACCGGGTCGGTGGCAGCTGTGAAAGGATTTAAAAACCGTTCTTAGAAGCAGCCGTGATGGTCGGGTCACGGTCTGAGTGGGTGACCGATCTCAAAGGAAGAAAAGGCAGGTTGGAACCCAAGTCTAAATGAGGGGAGCCAGTCGCTGGACCCAAGCCTGATGCGGGAAGCCTGCCGGAACCCCGAAGGGGCAAGCCTGCCGGAACCCCGAAGGGGGAAGCCTGCTGGAACCCCGAAAGGGGGAGCAGAGGGATGATTGAAAGGGTGAAAATAAAAGTTATTAGGGAATGACCCATACATGGTGACTAGTCGAAAAAAGAAGGATTCCTTTTGGCATGACTATGATGAGGGATTTGAAAAGCTGAAAGCGTTCAGACTGAATTTCATAAAAATAGTAGTTTGTGCAACAAGAGTAGTTATGATGGCTATATGGCACGAAGGCAAAGATTGAGCACGACGTTGTAGGCGTGTTGGGTTTTAATTAATAGTGCTGTCCTTGAAGTGGCGAAAGGAAACATAAACAAAACCAACGCAGAAAAATCAAAAATTTAACGATTAGATAAATACTTCCAAAGCCATAAAACTTCAGAAAATTAAAATGTCAGTTGTGATCATGTTTCCTTGATATTCCTCTGTGGGAACTTTTTAGAATGTTAGCTCTTTAAAGATATGTGATATTTAATTTTTTTACAAATCAGATAAATAATTTTTTTTTGTTCCAGATATTTAGCAGTTTTTGCATTTAACTTATACCTCAACCAATGACGCCAAGTCATCTATATACATTAGGGTATTAGGCAGTTCATTTTAATCGCTACCTGATTTTCATATTATACGATTGTTGGTAATTTTAATTTTCTTTCTCTGTTGTTTAATAATTTATCTATTACGACTATCGCCTTTCTTAATTATTTTTTCATTGACGACTATTATCGTTTAATTTTACTGATACATCTTGTAATGATTTTATTACTTGGTATTTAAATTTAAGCATACCAAGCATTTACAAAAGTTGTACAATTTCAACACGTTTCATTCCTATTAAAAAAATCTGGTCCCTTAAGCCGTCGCCAAGCGATGTTTCAATCGGCATCAACAGCTGTTGCTCCATTACGGAATTTATCGTCTGTTTTATTTTCGCCGTTAGTTGTCCTTTTACCGATGCTAAATTTTCCAGCAGATAGCATACATTCAGTTTTATTATTTTTTTCCTGAACATATTTCTATACCTCCAGGACTCCATTCAGCGCTCAGTTAATTTATTCGTTTACGTGTTGCCAAAATTGGGAAGAAAGATAATTAATCTGTTTTGAATGTGAAGTTAGACTAAAAAAAAGTATTTTAAGCAACGAATTTAGTAAAGTTTGGATTATATAGTTAAATAATTATCTTGTATAGATAATAAATTTCTTAATAAATAAGAGCTGGTTCATCAAATGCAACAACTTATGTCAATTTGGTACAACGTCTGGTTGAAACAAGATAATGTATTCCACTCCAGTTAATAATAAATTTGTAATGTCTTCAAGTAATGGATACTGAGATGGTCAGAAAAACTTATTGGGTAAGGGAGCTCCAAAGCTAATCCTCTCTAGATATGCAAGGATTGCAAATAGCTCCCTCACAAGTCACTATAGATTATATTGACAGCTTCGGATCACACATAAGGAACGCTACTCAAAAAAAATTAGAGGATAAATCCAACAGACTAGCGAAAATTATCATCAATACACGAAAACTACACACTAAGATAATAAGCTATGATGATGAGACTTTGGAGATAGTTAAAAAGAAAATGACACTAAGAGTAGCCTCTGCCTACCACACGGTAATTTTACAGGTCATACAAATGGTGAAATTTTCTGGTGGAACAGAGGACGGAGCTTTATGGAGAGGAGAAGGAAAGCTTGAGTAGTAGAAAATTGTGTTATGCCAGATCTTGGTCGTAGCAGGGAACGACCATAGAGGTGCTAACGAGTGATCACTTAAATGCCTTAAATTAATAAATTAATTGTCAAAATCAGCAACTGGACTAAATAACCTAGGATATTGGACACGGGTTTAGACTATAATAACAAGGTTGACTACAAATGCTTATACATATATTGCGGCAATGTATATTTAGTTTTCAGGCGAGTAAAGTAGGTTTTACTGAGATGTTACTGAAAGACGGCAACTATAATAAAAACTATGACGGCCAGACAATAGTGTATGACGGTAATGGGCTTCGTTAACGCCGTAATGGAAAGTAAGGAATGAGAGGAGATAGAACAATAAGGTCACTAGAAACTTGAGAAAAAAACCGTAACAAGTGGTAGACAATGATTTCGTCTCCCTGCACTGAATTCCCGCAGTACCATGTAACGATGATGGAGTAAGGACTTGCTTTCCATAAAGGATTTTCAGTCTACCAAAACGGATGGTCGAACCATTCTGGTATGACTGGTGATAGCATAATGGAAGAGTTCGGAAGAGCGGAGATTATATTAAATTGTTAATTAGTTCTTCTCTGAATATAATCAAGAGTTTGAACAAGATTCGTGGTTAGATCATATTTGGTCCCTCTGCACTGCATCTTTTAATGTTAGACGGTTAGCCTTGATATAATATCAAAATATTAATAAAGGACCCACTAAAAGGATTTAAAAAAATGAATGTGATCTTACTTAAAAAATGTTCTTAGACAGTCCCTAAATGCCTTTGGAGGATGCTTAGTGAGACTATGTGTTGTGGGGTAACTCACCCTTCTCCACATTACGGATACTTAGTTAATGATTTTTTTAAAGAAAATTATCTTTTTCGTGGTAGGTTTTTATTATAGCTATTTTTTTGTACTATTTACACAGCCAAACAGTGATGGGTGTCGAAAAAACATAAAAATAAAAAAAAAATCTTGAGAACTAAGAAAATTTTGAAAAAAAAATATTTGCCAAAAAATTTCAGATGATTAAATGTTTGGTGCTGAAAATATCTAGGATCACTAATACATGATATTTTATTTAAATAATTAAATTTAATTTTGAAGTCTACATAATAATTTAATATAATTCTCTTGAAAGTAAAAGAACCCGTCGCTGCATTAAATACATCAAAGAGTTTTCTCATCTACTTTTAAAAGTGCTTTAATTTTCTTTCTTGAATATCACAAGGGAGTTAATTTCTTGTGTTTGTACTTCAGATTTCATTAAATAAAAACGTCGCTTAAATATGACCCGCCCCAGGCAATTTTCTTGTACAATTACGAACATTCTATGACTTTCCTGCTTTCGTGGATTTTATTTAAGTAACTAAATCCTTCAAGAAAAACTGAAGAATATTCAAAAATAAAATTCGTTTTAAGAATAATTATGACAACACAAACTAATGACGGTTGTTGTAATTTAACATTGAATTTTAATAGAATTATAAAATTTAATATATAGACGACTATAATTATTATTGTATTATTTCGTTTAACGATGTTAAGAGATAAATAAACTCTGAATGCAAAACATTTTAAAGACATCATCTAAGTATATTTAATATAAACTTACTTTTAAGATATGGAACATTTTGAGTTTAATATTATTATGACCCAAATTTAAAAACATTTTGCATTATGTAAATAAATACTTTAATTATTAACCTAAAATGTTCCATATCTCAAAAGTAAGTTTATATTACACAGACTACTCTTACACTTGATCGAAAAATTAATATATCGAATAACAATTGATTGAAAAGGAAAATGGTCGAAATGAAAAATGATCGAGAAGAAAAATTATTTGATAGAAAACGTAATTGATCGGAAAACCAAATAATTATAAAGTTATAAAAATTAAGAAACTTAACTAATTTACCGCCTGTCCATCCTCGAGCCATCGCGGATTTCTTGGGAAAAAGTAGCATGCGTTTGACCACCTATTCACCATGTTTGACCACCCACTAACTTTTTTTGACCACCCTCAGAAACCAAAATATTTAAAAAAATAATAAAGGCCGAGTGCCCGCTGGTCCCCAGAAGTTAATATTTATTCCAACTGATTGGTCCATAATGTTAACCAATTGTTGACCATGTTTGACCAACCCTTTAGATTTTTTTAACAAACCTTAAAATAATTAAAAGAGGTAAATTATAAACAAAACAAGAGTTTTGGAACGAATTTTAACTTTGAAAGAATGATCAAAGCTCAGGTCGACTTGGTATAAACGGTCAAACGACATAAGTGCACAATAAAAATCCATAATGGTTTAGAATTAGATTTTGACATTTGACCACCCTTAAATAATTTTATTGTAGCCAAGTAGTGTGAAAATTCAAAAATTACAATTATTTCACAATCACATTTTTAATTGTAAAAAATTTGTCTATCAACATAAGTGCATAATTGAGATTAATAATGGTATAGTATGTGTTGACGTTTGACAACCCCCTAAAATAATTCTAGTGTGCCCAAATGGTGTGAAAATTCGAAAAATTTAAGCAGAAAATCGTATTTCGACTTGGTGTTAATCGTCAAACGACATAAGTGCACAATCAAAATCCATCCCCTAAAATAATTCTAATGTACCCAAGTAGTGTGAAAATACGAAAAATAAAAGCAGGAAATCGCATTTTTTTCAAGTCGAAATTCGATTTCCAAATTTTCTATTTCGAATTTCACACCATCTTGGCATATTGAAATCATTTTAGGGGCTGGTCAAACGTCAAAACATAATTCTAAATCTTTATTGTGTACTTATATCGTTTGACCAAGTTTTCCAAGTCAAAATTCCCTTTCCAAATTGTATTTTTTGAATTTTCACACTACTTAGAAACTAAAATTATTTTAGGGGCTGGTCAAACGTCAAAACATAATTTTAAACCTTTATGGATCTTTATTGGGTCCTTATGTCGATTGACGATTTTGTTGAAAGAAAAATTGAATTGGGAAATGTTTTCTTTGGATTTTTAACCCTTCTGGGGTTTTTTGTGATACTTTAGGGGATGATAAAGAGCGGTACATAATTTTAAACGTTTTTGAATCCTATTGTGCCTTTCTGATTATTGATCATTCTTTCAAAATTGAAATGCATCTTAGAATTCTTGTTTTTCTATAATTTACCCCTTTTTTTAAGGGGTGTAAAAAGATCTAAGGGGTGCTCACACATGGTTAAAAATTGGTTAATCTTATGGTGCAGTGAGTTTTATTTTATTAATATTTTTTTAAATATTTAGGTTTCTGAGGGTGGTCAAAAAACGTTAGTGGGTGGTCAAACGTATACCGCTTCTAAAACTAAAATTATAGAATTTCGAGGTGCCAGCATCATAGCGCTTCACAGTATTCTAGATATAGTGAGCTTCAATCCTGCCGGAGAACGTGGCATTTTCAAATTTTTTATTTGGTTTTTATGTTAATAACAGTTGGAATCTATTTTTTCTACATATAAACCCAAATTTCGATTTTTTATACAATTCATAGTCATAGTTCCAATGTAGTGGTTGACATTTAGAAATATATACAATGGTGATAAAAATCGCATTTTTGGTAAGGACTTTTTTAAATAGCTCAGGGTTCGTTAAAATATTATTAACCTAATTCCCAAGGAGGTACTGAATATATTAAAATTTTCTAGATAGAAAATCACGCAAACTAATGCTAGTTAATATATTTAATATTTAAGTTCCTATGTTTGAAGAACTGTCTTAGTTTAAAGATTTCTTATTGTTGACTATATTTTAATTGTTTCTTTTTTTTTCAGGTAAGAACATTCTGACTATTAGACTTATGGTAAGTTTACCAGTTAATGGTATATTTATATATTGTGGTTTTCCAAACGAATTCTTGTGAAATTTTTCATAATACTGTAATGTAAGCCATTTCATTATTCAGTCATGCTCTAATTCTCCAAGTCCCTCTCTGTCTCGTTTGGCCTTTGAGGCTCAACTTGTCCGATTATAGTTCATAATTAAACCCCTTAAATTCCAGATATAACGAGATATTTCTAGTTTAGCGGAGGAGCATTGTGGAATCCACCAGAATTTTAAATTTGTATATAAATATTGGTGGAGAAACAATACGAGCAATCAGTTATATATGGACAGAGAAGATAAATAGTGAACAGTTTAAAGACATTCGAAATATATGTAAATTAGAATAGTAGTGTTATAAAATAAATAAGTGTTTAAATAAATAATTAATAAATAAACTATTGTTTAAAATAAAGAAACATCACATTGGTGTCGAGAAGTGAAATAGTGTAAATAAATAGTGGACAATAATGGCTAAACGACTGTGTGATTTAAAAGTGACCGAGCTACGTCGGGAGTAAAAAGATGGCGAGTTGTAAACGACAGGGAAGAAAGCAGAACTGGCAGAGTGATTTAAAGAAGCGATAGAAAATGAAGGTTTGGATTCGGAAACGTATCTATTTTCTGATGATTCATCTTCTGCTATAATTTCTTCCGACATGGAAAGTAAGATCTCTTCCTTAAAAACCGAAATGTCTTCTGATATAAACTCTATGGAAACCGATATTTCCTGTAACATGTCTTTTTTAAAAACCGAAATTTCATCCGATTTGGAAACTAAAATGTCTTCCATAAAAAATAAAATTTCTTCTGATGTTTCTTCTATAAAAAATTATATTTCCTGCTCAGAAACTAAAGTTTCTTCCGATATATCTTCCTTGGAAGATAGAGTTTCATCTTTAGAAAGTAAAGTTTCGTCTGATATTTCTTCCTTAGAAGAAAAGGTGTCTGCTGAAATGTCTTCTATAGAAATTAACGTCTCCTCTGACATATCTTCTATAAGAAATGAAATTTCTTCTGTTGAGGAGAAAATAATGTCTTCCGTCGAGGAGAAAATAAAACAGATGGAAAAGGAGATAGAAGAAATGGAACACGACGACCAAACCAAGAACGGTGAAATAAAGTGGCATGAGGTAGAGTCGAAGTAAAAATTGGAAGGAGCTGTAAACTCTGCTCGTGTTAAAGCCCCAACCTTCGAAGAGAAGATGTCATGGACAAACTATCTTAAGTAGTTCGAAACTATACCTCTGGAAGAGACCGATAATTTTGAGCAACTCAAAAAGAGACTCAACATGCGATATGGCCACGAACGTTTGGAGAATTTATCGCCATTATTGAAATAACATATAAACATTATAGGTACGACAACAAAAAACTTATATTGCCAGATTATAAAACCAATGTATATTATTTCTATTCCTAATTTATCTTTTTAATTTAATTACATTTCGTGTAGGAATCTTGCTTCCTTTCACACATTAAAATAATATAAATTACAGGAGGAGATTGTATCAGTGAGCGGTCCACGGTGAAAGATAGAGACAAATTAGCTTCCAAAATTGGGTCCACTAACGCCCATAAACAACTAGAAGCAGCATTGTGCATAATGGGAACCGTTTAATACGGGGTGGCCTTTAAAACAATGTATAAAAATATGTTATTATTTCAAGATGTTAGTAGGTGTGTACACGCTGGTTAATTAGGAATATAAATAAATATTTCTAGAGTGTGTAGTAATGGAGAAATAACTAAATACATCTCTCCTTTTTTTAGGTTTAACCTAGCGCTTCAAGCCATCATCAGGACACTGAAAGAAAGATCAACCATTTTTTGTAAAAGAACGGTAAAAGCTATTTATGAAACCAGTTGCAAAATGCCTTATTTTATGTACGAGTTACATAAAACGGCATTTCGTAACGTGTTGTTACATACAATATTTTTTCTGATTTTGACTAAATTTGTGTTTTGGTTAAACATTACTGACATTTAGGCAACTAATATTACTTTCTTATATTGTTAGTTGCATAGTCATCATTTTATTGACAATTACAACCACGATTAGAACATCATTATTACAAATTTATTCTCAACGACTTGCAGTGTGTTTATATTGTTTATTAAAATTATTTAGTTTTTAAAGAAGTGTGTTAATTTGCCGTGTATTGTGTTTTAATTATTTTGTGCTGATTTGTACTTTATATTTCAAAATTAGAAAAAAATATTTTTTTTATATGAAACTTACTCATTACACATACTATTAAGAAGATCTAAAAACCTATTTCTATAGTATCTGTGTGCTAATGTATGTCGTTTGAGTACAGTGGGTTACCGTGTGCCACAAAAATATGTGCCTTTTTGCAGTTCGATGATGAAGGACACATATTTTTAAACTATACCAGCGTGCAAATTTTATGGGAGAAAGTATACGAATTTATCTGCAGCTGACGCATACGTAGAATCTTCTCAATACATAGGCGTTGTTGACGTCATATTTATTTCTTCCGCAACTGACGTAGAAGATTTAGACGAAGACGACCTCCAAAGCAAACATACTCTTCCCAATGAAATTTCTGGCGAAGACGAAGTTCGATGGCATGAAAGGTATAATGATTTCAAGGACTTAGACAGTGAAGATGATATCCCTGTTTTAGAAAGATTAAAGGCAGTACAAGTAGTAGAAGTGTAATTAATGTATACTCAACAAAGGAAAAGATCATATTTTTTGTCATATTATTTTTGGGAATCCTACTACTCAGTATTGTACATACGATAAATTGCCCAGAGAGAGAGAGAGAGAGAAACTTTATTGGAGCCTCCTCAGTGAGATCTTCATGTGCCACTTGTCACTGATTCAATGTCAAGAAATGGCTTCTGGGATATAAAAGAGTATATCTATCTGACTGACAACAGTAACATAGACAATCAGACAAAATGGCTAAACTACGTCTACTAATGTCTTTGCTAAATCAAAACTTTAAGCAATGAGGGATCTTCCATGATTAGTTGTCAATTGACGAAGCAGTGGTCTGTTACTATGGTCATCATTCAGCCAAACAATGTAGTGCCTTCGGTTACTGCAGCTTATTTGATACATACTGTTGAGCTAAAAATACAACTAATTACCAAGAGAAATTGAGTTTAATTCCTTTGGGGTCTAAGGTTATTCTGGAACTTCTTGATACTGTCGCAGTCTCTTCAGATCATTAGGTTTTCTTCGATAATTACTTCATCAGTCATGAACGTCTGGCTATTTTGCGATATAAGAATACGTGCTACACGAACTGTTAGGGAAAACCGCACAAGACGCTGCCAACTCACCGAACAGAAAATTTTAAAAATAAAGAACGTGCTTGTTATGAAATGAGGTACGCTGAAGGGTACGCTGAAGAGACAATAGCGTCGTTACTATAGAGACAAGTTATGATCGGGTTGAGCCTTGGGTAAAGTGAAACGCTGGTCCAGCTTAGAAAAGGCAAAAGTAGATGTCCCACAGCCTTTGTTTTTCTACACTTATGACCGTTCTATGGTTGGAGTTGATATGTTAGATCAATGTGTGAACAACTACCGTGTAAGTATTCTTGGCAAAATATGGTCACTGTTTAGTGTTTTTACACACAAGTTAAATGTAGCGATGGTTAATGCTTGAAGATTACACTTACTGGCTAATCCGTAGGTACCAATCATTGGACTTGCTAGCGTTTCAAAGATATGTGGTGCATTACTATCTGTGTTCTTTTAAAAATTTAACTACATACAAAAGGAGACCTTCCGCTAATTTTCCTGAGAGTATTCGAAAAAGTGGATGAGAACACTTTCCACAAAAACTTGAGAAGCAGGTTAGCATGCCACTTCTGGGTGTTAAAGGGCTGGTAGAGCCCTCAAAATTAAATTTAAAAATAGTAGATTATTAAATTGAGGAAGGTTTGAACACCATATTTTTGCAAAAATTACTTGTTCTCAAAAGTTTCTATCAAGAAAAAACGTCATTGAGGTCAGAAAATTTTCCGTTGTTGACCCAAAATTAGTCGCTAGAAAAAAGCTACTCCAGTCGATCGACTGCTTTTTCATCCCAAATTTAAAGTTTTGGTTGGAAAATGGGAACGTAACTTCATTTGCGCGATCTTAAGAACATTTAAAAAAGCTAATTTTTAGTAAAACATTTTGTAAAATGAGAAAAAATACAAGACATGCATTGCTGCTAATCACTAATCCGTGTATCTTTACTCAGAGGTGAAAAGCTCGGCCATAAAATATAAATAATGTAAATGTCATGTAATGTAAACATTATAAAAGACGCCGTATTAAAAAATCACAACTCAACAAAATAAACCAAACTAAAGTACATTTGGACAGATTTTGGAATCTGGCAACAGTATATAAAGTCATCCAATGAAAATAATCAAATTTGTCGGTAAGTTTAAAAAGCAACTAAATTTTAATTATTTATTTCTTGTAAAGGAAGGAATAAATGTTTTTTAAAGAAACTAGATTAATTTGTTAAGCCTTTCATAACACTACATTTATACGTAAATTCGTACCTACCTGTAGGACTACTCATTTATGCGGGTGTGATTTCTAATACCTCTTATACAGTTAGTTAAGTCTAGCACAATGAAGCTATGAGAACGGTATAAAGTAAGCGATGCTATTGATGAGAGAGAGGTAGAAGAGCATCCATCTGTCCAATCAAGGCAGGCAGTCGGCCAGTTCACGAGAGCGTCTCTTTATTTTCGAACGTACAGATATTAATTAAACGTCTCATCTATATTTCGAAGGATCTATGGGTTAATATATTGTATACATTCAATCAACACTTTCTATAACTATTAAATATCTTGAGTACCTAGAGTTTTATTTCATCTTTATTTTAGTTGGTACACCTTGTGTGTTGTGTGATTAATTTGTGTTTTAGTTGGAGCCAAAATGACAAATTATTTGTTATTTATCACGAGCACAATCGGTTGTAGGTTGTATTTTCGATATCGTGTTTTTGAATGGTAAAAACATAAAAACGTTAGATTGTTGTAGATAGAAAAAAACACGGTTAGTCCGGAATTTAAATAACATCAATAAAACATCATGCACGGGCTATATTTTATGCTTTTGTTGAAATAGTGAAATATGTAAAAGTAGAAAATATGTAGAGTTGTTCGCCGTAGTATTAACAAGCTCAATTGTTTCAGTTTAATTGATTTTAATTTGTACATGCTTTAAACAATAAAACAGAGTACCTATACAATATTTATATGGAAAAATCCATGTTTATAAATTAATACTACGCCACGTAAACACATATATTATTTAAAAATTTACAATAAATAAATATCTTTTGAACAAAATAAAATATGAAATAATTGCTTAAAAATGTTTCTAGGATAGGAAGGAGGGATTAAAATGACCACTACTTCTGATACACAAATCCACTTTTTTGCAAAAATGAAATTTTGCTACCTTTAGAATAACGTCTAAGCCACCTTCTGACAAAACTTTATTGTCAACTTTACCGGTTAATTGTAAATTAAAATTTGCTTAGCTCCACACTTTTGTTTAAACGAGTAACGCGCAGGAATGATTTTTTTGAGTTACATTTATAGTTATATGTGTTAAATATGAAGAAAAACAAGTAATATTGTATTAAAAAATAACGATTTTTCTTCTATCCTGTAAAATTTTCCAAAATGCGACGAAATGCCCTCCACTGATAAGAGTAATAACTTATATAATTAGCTTTAAATGTCTCGCTTTACAATACGTAAGAGGTGTTTATATCGCTAGAGGACGCTAAAATTAAAAGTAACACAATGATAAATTATATTGCTGAATTCTCCTTACAGTTACCTTTCAAATGATGTATTACTTGACCACACTGGTTATTTAAAAAAAAAATAGGTTGTTGCCGGGCTTCACCGGGTTGGATTTCTGGATATGAATTTAATACGACAATTCATCCTCTTGTCAATAAATGTTGTCGTTGCTGATTTTGAAATAAAAGAATCATTTATTAAAACATTGTAGACATACAGTGGTCTAATATCTAAATAACAAATTTAAACAGTAAACTAGATTTTTTTCAGAATCAACAGGCTCCATCCCCCCTATAAAAGAGATCAAGTTGATATCGTTTTTTGTTTCCTAACTCAGAAACAAAAACGATATCAACTTGAATTTTATTTAAATCAATTATTTATGGTATTATTAAAAGAAATATGCCTTTAAAAAAAGCTTTCTGTGCTTTTTTATGATAAGGTAAATGGGCTGATGACTCCCAAGGTCCGTTAGAATTTTTTCAAATATTTTAACCCCCCTTAACTCACCCATTTATATTCAGAGTTTTTCAAAATCAATAAGCTTTATCTACTTGATTTGTACTACAAATTTTATGTTGATATTGCCTTTCGTTGTTGATTTATTTTTCTTTTTTAAATTTTAACCCCCCTTAACTCATCTATTTTTAATCAGATTTTTTTAAAAAAAATCAATCAATACGCTTCATCCCCTTATATAAATGGATTTTTCCTAAAAATTTCAAGTTGATATTGTTTTTGTTTTTAATTTGATTTTTTTAAATTTTAACCACCCCTTAAACCACCACCATTTTAATCAGATTTTCTAAAAATCAATAGGCTTCGTTCCATTGTAGAGCTTTATTTTTCCTAAAAATTTCAAATCTATATTGCTTTTCGTTTTTGTTTTATGATTTTTTTTAAGTTTCAACCCCTTCCTCAACCCCACCATTTTTAATATTTTTAAATTTCAATGAGATTTGTCCCCTTATAGAGCTTAATTTTTAATAAAATTATCGTGTTGATATCGCTTATCGTTTTTAATTTGTAATTTTTTTAATTTCAACCCCCCTTAATCTCCCTATTTTTGATCAGATTTCTTAAAAATCAATAAGATTCGTCCTATTGTAAAATTGATTTTTCCTAAAAATTTCAATTTGATATTGTTTTTTTTTTTTGTTTTATGATTTTTTTAAAGTTTTAACCCCCTTTAACCCATACATTTTTTAATCAACTGGCTTGGTCCCATTGCAGAACATGATTTTTACTAAAAATTTCAAGTTAATATTGTTTTCTGTTTTTAATTATATATTTTTTTAATCTTAACCCCTCTTATTCCCCCATTTTTAATTAGATTTTCTTTTAAATCAATAGGCTTCGTCCCATTGCAGAGCTTGGTTTTCCCCAAATTTCAAGTTGATATTATTCTTAGTTTTTGTTTCATGATTTTTTAAAATTTCAATCACCCTTTAACTTCCCCATTATTAATCCCTTATAGAGATTGATTTTTTCGTTTTTGAACTATCGTGCGGGCAAGAAAACGTGACATCGGACGACCAGACGGACGGACATTTCTAAAAATTGTTTAAAATTTGATGAGAAGGATTTGGTACAAACATTTTTAAATTTGGATGAATATTTAAAAACTTGCTTTCTTGAAAGTAAACCTATAATAAATACTCTTCACAGACTACTGTGTGAAGAGTATAATAAGTGGTTTGCAATACATTATATTTGGGATATTTTTTCGAATTACATCCAGTTTTCGTATGTGCATTAAGAATAAGCAACCCAACTTGCTCGTTAATTTTATTAGTAACATTAATTTTTTTGTGCGCATATTCCAGTGAAATAAATGAACTACTCGTAGAAACGGACATTTACATTTAGAAATATTTTGATTGTTTCTATTCCCATACCATCCAAGCTGAGGGATTTTTCTTTTGCATGATTTCACTATGCTGTATTATATTTAGAAAACATAATATAGGTAAATATTTGGTGCATGGTTTCTTGGTTGTGGGTCTTATAACATTTGTTTGCGAGAGTTACTCATTTGGTTGAAAAATATTGGTTAAAATAGTTTACGATTTTCAATTCATTGATTAATATTACTCCAGCTTGGGAATTATTTTTTTGCATTATGTATATTTTGATTGATACTTAGTATACGTGCTATTTGTTGTATTATATCCATAAAAAAAACGTGTTTCTTGCAGTTCTTTAACCTGTACGACTGTTTCTAGTGATTCTAGGTTTACACTAAAGGTCTTTCCATAGTTTGCATGGTAATCCCCAGCTTCTGTGCTGTTTTGCATCTTCGGATCATCTGTAGAAATACCAAATAGATTTATTTTGTATTTTTCTATCTTTTCGTCTTTTAACCCTTTCCTGTATTTTAATATCGAGAGATTTCATAAACTCATGAATAATAAATATTGTATCAATGGCATTAATACTGGATTTAGTTTTAAATATTCTAACATCATTTTATGGTGTCCTTTTATATTAGATTCAAATCCGTTTGAAGGAAAACCTAGCAGTAGCCCCATTGTTCCGGTGGGCGTTCTTTTAAAGCTCCTATTATTGCTCTTAGACTGGCTAACCTTTTTACCCTATCTAATTTTCTGCTAGCTGTTACACTTTTAACCTTGTGCCATTTATATGGTCGATGAATTCTTTAAATCACTTTATACTACCCATACAATACTTAGTACACATATATATCCAGCCAATAGTGGTGACCTACACGAAATTCTAATCTTTTTATTATCATACCAAGACATATTTGAATGTCTTAAAAAACTAAACCTTGAATGAATCAAGGAGCAGATCAAGTACCTAACTGTATCATTAGATACTAGATACATATTAAAATTATATCCTAAGTCACACATATCTTTAAAAATCTGATGTGTCCAACACATGACTTTCCTATCTAGTTATTATAGGCATTTTCCGGTTATTTTGTACAACCTATTGCAGCATCTCTATAAATGTTTAGAGGATAAACTAAATATATAAATTTTACACATACATCTACCTCGAAACATTTTTTTATAGATATTCATTGAAAACGAAAATACAGAAAAATTTAAATTTAGCACTTTTCCATTACGGTCCATTTTAGAAAAATCATGTATAAACAAAAATTATAGAAATCGATATCGCAAACAACTTTTAGTTCAACAATTTTCATAAAAATCAGAATTTTGCACATTTTGTCAAATTTCTCGAATACGGACCATTTCAGGAAATTTTGACATAAAACAAAAATTATAGATAAAAATATTAGAAGTAACTTTTATTTAAACAATTTTCTTCTCCAAACATAAATAACAGATATATTCCATAAAATATAAAAACGGCCTCCCATAAAGTACCCCCCCAGATGTTTCGACTTTGTCCAAAATCTAATCATTTCACGTCAGGCCGAAATAAACCTTAAGTTTAAAATTTAATGTTTTTTCCTTTATCCGTTTTTGAGTTTTCTTCAAATTTCGAAATTTACACATTTTCTCAAATAGCTCGAATACGGTCCATTTTAGAGAAATTATGTGTAGGACCAAAATTATAGAGAATTATATTACAAACAACTTTTATTTGAACAATTTTTATAAAAAATTATTTTTTTTACATTTTGTCAAATTTCTCGAATACGGTCCATTTTAGGAAAATTTTGCATAAAACAAAAATTATAGATAATTATATTAGAAGTAACTTTTAATTGAAGAATTTTCTTCTCCAAACGTAAATAACAGATTTATTCCATAAAATATAAAAATGACCACCTATAAAGTACCCCCCCAGATGTTCCGACTCTGCCCAAAATCTAATCAGCTCATTGGACGCTAAAACAAAGCTTAAGTTTAAAATTTGGTGTTTTTCTGTGTATCGGTTCATGAGTTATGCGTTATACAGACACACACACACACACAGACACACACACACACACACACACACACACACACACACACACACAGACACACACACACACACACACACACACACACACACACACACACACACACACACACACACACACACACACACACACACACACACACACACACACACACACACACACACACACACACACACACACACACACACACACACACACACAGACATCATCGCGAAAATAGTCAAAACGGATTCAGGGGACCTCAAAACGTAAAAATCCGTCGAAAACTCGAGGTCGAAAAAAATCATGATTCCTATACTTTCCTTATATCTGTATACAGATAGGAAAGTAAAAATGATAATTACAGGCCAACCTGCCAAGTCTTATTAATTTTGAAACTCTTTAAATGTCTGAGTAATTAATCCAAACCAATACGGTTTCATTAGTGTACCAGGTACCTACACTAATCTAGCTTGCTTCAAAAATGTTTATTACTACTTCATTAGCATTAGCAAGTTGATATAATTTAAACAGTTTTCTGAAAGGCTTTTGGGGAGGCAAAAAAAATATTGTAGCATTTATTTCATCATAATCTAAAGGTAAGACTGAAATACGTTCAGATTAATGGCTTTAAATATTTTCTGTTTGAAGCCACAAGTGGGGCTCCGCAAGGAAGCAATCTTGCTCTCCTGCTATTTTCATAATTTATTAAAGATATTGTTTCTATCTCATATCAGCGATAAAAAATATTTTAACCATAAAAGTAGGTACTTTTTTACGATGTGGCAATATTTATAATATGGAGAAGGGGTATAGAATATGACATTCGGATGTAGAATAATAGTATATTGTGCAACAAGTGGGGAAAGTTCAACTTTTCTCACGAGTGTGAAAGTTTGTGACACGAGACTGAAGGGCGAGTGCCGCAAACACGACGGAGAAAAGTACTTTCCCCACATGTTGCACACTATACTTTTTTACAACTGTACAAATTTAAAGAATACAAGTAATGTAACTTAATATTTAATTTTATTGTTAGCAAAACTAAAATAACATTAAAGTATCCCACTTCTTGCTTTTTTCTTAAAATTACCGGCAACAAATCTAACGTTACTTTTTTAACCTTTTCAAATATCTATGGTGGAGTATTATCAAAATCGTCACTACTGTCAGTATCCATGCTATTTATTTTAAATAGGTATATGTCTCATTAAAATTTCGATTTTTATCAAAGTACCTGAAAATCACCTTAAAAATTTAAAAAACTATGATCATCTGACAGTTGTGACAACGAGTGTATTTTATAAACAAAAAAAACTAAAAAACA
Organism: Psylliodes chrysocephalus; assembly: GCA_927349885.1. NCBI lineage: Eukaryota > Metazoa > Arthropoda > Insecta > Coleoptera > Chrysomelidae > Psylliodes > Psylliodes chrysocephalus. The sequence continues at coordinate 52,381,213 of OV651818.1, read as the reverse complement.
AAAAAAAATAAAAAAAACACAAAAAAAAATCAGCTTTCGTAATGATTTGAACGCGGTCGCTCACCAGGTCTCCAATGGCAAAGTTAATAAAGTTTGATACTGTACCACCTGAGCTAATAGGCCTTGCGGCAATTGAATGATCTAAGCGGTTATGTGTTTAACCAGAATAAAAAGCAAACATAACTTAGTTATTTTAAAATTATTTTAATAATAATTGTTAAAGATAAATATCTAGGATCTAAGTTACAACAATTTCAATAATTTAACAATCATATCGATTTTAGTATTAATATGGACATTACATAGATCAGAATAGAAATGATGCGTTTGACATTTTGTGACAGCTGATTCGGAAAGTAGCATATTCGCACACGGGTGGAAAGTAAATTCTTATTCATACGCATGTGATATAGGTCACTTTCCATAGGACTATAAAGTGAGATATGTGTCACTTTCCTAAGTGGTCGTAGGAAAAAGATGTTTTCTCCATACAACGAAAATTAACGTGTCTCACCGTTGTTTTTTTAGTTTGTTAAAATTAAAGTTTACAAAGTTACCAAGCCTTTTCTGACGTTTTGTATCCATCAGTTAGTATTCACCCAAAACTTTTACTTGATTGTTGTTTTAAAGTTCCCCAAAAAAAATTTTCCTTAAATTAAAAAGAAATAATAAATGTATTTAATTTTTATCTAGAAATTGCTTCTTGAATTGGTCAAATAAGAGTCCAAAGTGAGATATAAATGAGAAACTCTTAAAATAATTACGTCCTATCAACGGACAGAAATAGCCTAAAATAAGGCAACTTTGTGACATTTCCTGTACGAAGCCGAGGTGGGTTTTTCTAGATAATATGAGGTGATATTAATTTTTCTGTTATCTGTATCATCCTTTATCAGATTCAGTAAAGGAGTCACGTAGAGCGCGTTATGATATGAAATGAGACGACGTATATCAGGTCGAATCCGCCTTGAAATACCGACGATATAGCGATGAACATCGTTAACGGAACTTCGTTTATTTAATAAAATATAGATTTTTTTGTTGAAAAGTTGTTTTGATGCGTAAACTTTGTTTAATTTTGGAACTAAGGTATTGGGTGATACACGAACCAACCTTAGTTAACAAATAAGGGGAATTAATTTTGTTATTCTAAAAAAATTGATTAATTTTTTTGTACCTATTTTCTTAATAAACAGTTGCCTGCCATTTATTCCTTGAGTTTTCCCTCTCTTCTTCATTTAACATACAACTCACCATTTTAACAGTGTGGTGCTCCTATTATCTTCTCCTAATGCATCTCATCTGGCTCGAAGTACCATAAATATGTTACCAAAAATTCTGTGAACTATCAGTTACGGGTATTTAACATTACCTGGGCATCACAAACATTTTATTTAGAGATCAAAAATTATGAAATTTTCGATAAGAGTAGGTCTTCTTACTGGGCACTGTCACTTTAGAAGGCATATGAGTTTCATCAATCCAGCAGAAGAAGAAGAAGAAGAAGCAACTTTGTGTAAGTTCTGTGAAGAAGAAGAGTAACCATCAGTGTGAAGGCCTGGCTACATGCCACTGTCAAAGCTATTAAATCTAATAAAAAAGACCAAGCTAGACGACATACTCTAAAAAAAATCGGAGTCCCACAATAGATCTGAAAAGTTCGCGGTGGACAAGGACAAATAACGTCCAATTCCTTGTAATCTATAATCTAAATGACTTTGCTTGGAACAGGACAAGTGGAGTAACGCATGTCACGCAAGCGGAAGATCACAGAATCAAATCTTGGGCAATATTTAGTGGTATAATGTGATAGGCAATCCATCTTAATTTTGGGGGCAAATAAAAAATTGCAAACTAGACAGACATATCACTGTTTATTTTCGATCCTAATAAATAATAACTTATGCATTTCTCTTTGTTTTTGGATATAAATTTTTTTTTACATATCTGCTCTTACTTTTTCTATTTAGTCTAAGTAAGCTTTATTTTCTTTAGCAAATTCTATATTTAAGCTCTTTTCAATTTTCTATCATTGAGTAAAATGTAACTGAAAATGAACAGCTGAAAATTTAATTTCCTGCAAACTCATGACTACATTAATAAACTGCACTCGCTCATTTGCTGTCAAATAAAGGACAGCAGAGACAAGAAAATGTATGTACCCTTTGAGATTGTTTACTGTATGAACTTCATTTTGATTTAGTTGAAAATATGGAAAATATATACGATTATGTCTGTAAATTCAGTTTTACTTTATATTAAAATATAGATACGAGCTTGTGCTCGGACATTAAATGAGATTTGTAATAATATATCCTTTTGGGTTGATTCGAGAGTTATTTAATATTTGATTTAAGGATATGAAGATACAGTTTTTAGAGAGAATTAAAATTAAATTGTCTATATTTTCCTCTGGTGAAAAGATCAACAAATTAGAAATTTAGAACAGCAACTTTCTCCTTATTTTTGATTCTTATGTTGAGTGGTCAGTAACTTCAAATAATATTTGCCAATTGCTTTATCACCTAGTTAATCAATTATGACTACTGCATTTATTTATTAAACTCTAAATAACAATATTTGATGATTCAGACAACTAACAAAAGTGTCCTATTAATATGGCGACAGCTGGTTTCATTAATGGTATTGGCGTACTGACCGTTTCAAATAATCCAACTTAAATTATATTTCTATGAAAACAATAAACAAATAAAACAATTCCGAAAAATTATTTTAACCGTAGTCATGTCTGGTGCGTGTTTTACCGAAATTTTGTTAATTTTAAATATCACATACACTCGCGGCCATTTCGTCTGCCAGTGCTCTAAATTAAATTTTTTGATGGGTTTGTGACGGGACGCCACCAGTCGGACAGGTAGTGAATTCATTTTAGAGGAAATTTAAAATAAATTGCTTTTCTGGATATAATTCATCACATAAACGTCAAGTAGCGACGTACGGCCAGAATGGTCTTGGGTTTTCTTTATTTTTACAGGGTTTCTTAGTTCACGAAACGTCTACAACGATAAATATGTTTTCATTTAACGTTGATGCAAGTCTATGAATGGTTTTTGGATGTTGATTAATTAAATAAAAATGTAACTAGGTTAAAATAAAGTAAATATATAATTTTAATATTAAAATTAGTTTAATAAACGGTTTTTTTATTTTCCTTAAAGATATGCTAATATTTAGGGAGGGGGAGAATCTATACAGGGTGTCCCATTAGTGTGTAATTGTTCAATATTTCAATTTGTGGTATCAACACGCAAACAAGTTTCAAATAAAAGTTATATGGATTTAAAAAGTACATATTTTAAAAATATTTTTGGATATACAGGGTGTTGCGTTTTTGTCTGGCAAATAAAAATATATATTTTTTAAATATAACATGCTGTATTTTATTTTAATTCATATAAATGACAGCTCCGAGACCACAAGCTGTAGTTCCATAACAATCTCGCTTCGTTTTTCTAAAAGGACAATAACTATACTAGAAATATATAACATATGTGTTAAAGCGAGGAAAAGGGCATAATATGTGCATTAACTTAAACACAATACCTATAATTATATTGTTACCCGCCTGTGTATATATTTACTGAAATCTCAACGTTTAGAAATAAGACATGATTTTACCCATTTTTGCATCATTCAGAACATTATTACCATAATTTACTTAACGTTAGGACTCGACGAATATAATAAAATTTAAACATCTGTGTACCATATAAATAAACGCACATGACGACGATTTATAGCCCCCAAAAGCAGGTCATTGGTTTACTAAATCTACAGGTAATAAAGGGCTTTTGCACTTGATTCCTATGGTCATAAACCGGAGGAGCTTAATTTATTAGTTGTTGAGACTGGATTTATAATAATGAATTTTTTGTGACCGTCATTGTAATTATTAATTATTGCACCATAAAATGAAATAAAATGCAATAACAATGCAATGAAAAAAATAACCGCGTAACTTAACAATTATAATTTACTAAATTTTACCCAAATAAGAACGATTTTCCTTTTAAACACATATACCCGTAATAGAACCATGTTGTAGTAACTCTCCTCCGGCTGCCTCCATGACTACTGTATAATAGATAGCTAGGTGTTCTATCTATTATATCTATCTATCTAGGCGTGCGCGTAGAAAACGCTGTTCTCGAAATGAATTCCAGAAAGGCGTTTTCGCGATTAAAACCGATAATCGCAGAGTCTAGAAGAAAATATGACTATCTCTTAAATCTACCCACTGGGAACCTCATAACAAAGAAAAATATATCGCCGACGAAAGTACAATGATACTTGCAATACTTTTAGTCGTATACCACAAATTTTATACGGTTTAATCAGAGGTACTAAATAACTCACTAGGTATTTCTCAATCCGGCGTCGTCACCGTAGTTAATGTCTTACCAAGACAAGTCACGCAAAGAATCCAATAACTCGGATATACAATCCTACAAAACCACTAGAGGAGAGAAAATTAGGCTCTTTTAATACAAAAATATAAATAAAGAAGTCACCTTAAAGGTGTATATCTCAACAGAAGTCTTCTAATAGAGAAAATAATTTATATGTTGCCTCGATAGCTTCTACTGCGTTTTCCAAAATATAAATATACTTAACGAGATAGACGTTTCAATATTTCGGAAGAATATATAGAAAGTAGAGCTGTGGCAAACCGTATGTATTCGTTACTCAGTAACGGGTAGTCGGTCAGATACGAAATACGAATTCGTTACTGCATTTTAAATTTCGTTACTTCGTTACTCGAATCCGCATCGTCGCATATCGCACAAACATACCGGTTTGGTGTGCAAGATACGAAATGCGAGTGTGAGTCTGATGCGAATCGAGCTATCGATGACTATCAAGTCGCACGCCGACTGGGACTTATTTTGGTTTTATAGAATAGTATAATAGCTGTTTTTCTGTTAGCGTGTTGCAAGAATATAATATGTTTTTGTTTATTTAAGTTATGATTTTATGGAGTATTATTATTGTTTCTACTAGTGTGTTAGAAAAATATATATGTTTCTGTCTGACGATATTTTATTTTGCAAAACTTTACGTCATTGCTCATGCTCAGTGAACTACACGACTTTGTTACTAATTACAAATTCGCTACGTATTCAATTAACCAACGATTCGATATCTAATCTCATCCGCACCCCTTGTTAGACAGTACCAACCTAACAACCGAATCAATGCGTACGTACGATTAGTTAGACACCAGGGGGTCGATTCTCGACTTTTATTCCCATGGGAAAATAAAATTTTCCCATGGGAATTCAGTTTTCGTATTCTCGGCATAAGCGGTGGAATATTTTCCAATGAGAAGTATGGGAAAATATTCCCCTGCTTACGAGCATTGGAAATTGTGTTTTCCAATGGGAATTGTACTAGAGTTTGCGCATTAAAGTCGAAAATTTGACGAAAGACCACGCGAAAGACTAAGACATGACCAAAGATTATTGGATATCTTGGATTTTTAGTGAAATTGTAGTTAAAACATTTTTTTGGCGTATTTATAGATTGATATTATTTTATTTATGTAGGTATATATTATTTTTAATTCTCTTTCACTAAGAAACTGTATAAACTGATTTTCCTAAATCATTTAGAAATTGTGGAAGCTGCTAAGGGACTGGCAAATAACAGAAATTGAGTGTAGTAAATTTAATAAGACCTTTTCGAAAATTTTATTATTTTCGTTAATGAAAGAATTTCTTAGTTTCTCAAAACTTTCATTGCTCTTCCATACAAAAGCTACCTTTTCTTTTTTCAATATGAGAAAAGAAAAACTAAGAATAACTCGACAAGTTTTAATTATTATACGTAATCAAATATTTTCAGTTGTTCGATCATGATAGCGATTGCTCGGCACGGCACCTGCTCCAGCGCGGAGGCTCGGCAGGTAATCGGTTACCCAAAAACCACAACAAATACAAATAATACCAACAGTAAATTTTAAAATATCTTTAATGTTTTTGGTTATTTCGAAATATTCGTGAACTTAATATCAGACATACGTGAAACTATTATTTCCATGGGAATGTCTATTCCGACAAGTTCGAGAATTGCATAACCTATTACCATGGGAATATAAGTAGTGGAATCTTTTCCCATCGGAAAATTTTCCAATGAACTCGAGAATCGAGCCCCAGGGGGTCGATTCTCGACTTGTAGGAATATTTTCCTATAGGAATTTTTGACATTTTTATGTACATCGAAAATTTATGACATTTTCCTACATATAGGAAAGTGTCACAAATTCCTATAGGAAAAGGTTCCTACAAGTCGAGAATCGACCCCCAATTCCGCATCCGCATTAGACGTGTGCGAGGCCCATGCGCCGCATGTTCTGTAGATTCGCATCACAGTAACGAAAGTAACGAGTAACAAATATTTTTATACGGGTAGTCAGATCTGAAGTAACGAATACATACGGGTATTGGTTTTCTCGTTACTTTTACAGCTCTAATAGAAAGGCATTTTAGAGATAACTGAATTTTACACTTTTTGTCAACTGGACTTGAGGAAGGCAGGAACAATTCTAACCCACTTTTTACATTCAAACGCGATATTTATACTCTAATTTTCCCTTTAAGCTAATGCATTCGACAGGGAAAGATTGAGTATCGGTCTCACTCAATTTTCATTTAATTTAATACCACGAAAAACAGCTCTAATATGCAACATCTGGATTGCGGAAAGTCCCCAACGTCCGAGCTTATATCGAAACAATTTAAACTCCACAAACAAAGTACGTGGAAATAGAAAGCGATTGATATTTCCTTGAAAAGTGCAACAAAATATTTAAGAAAATAATAAAAAATTATCAGCTTTAATATCATCTATCCAAAAATCATTTTATATCATAAACTAATGTAAACTTTTTATGATCTATTATTTAAAAAACTTCCCTAAGCTTGTGGCCTGTACCTTACACTGGTAAATACTTACATAATTACAATCACTTGTATCTCGTGTGCCACATTGAAACCCACTCCTGTTCACTTGTCATACCTTGCAATGCTTCTATATCAGAGTAGAGGTAGGTAGAGATACGGATTTAGTTATAGGTATGGGCATTCAATATAAAGTAAAATCAATCAACAGCAGGTGTCTAGTTCGAACAGACCACATTCTAGCATTGAATCGAAACTGAAATCGAAAGCACATCCCGGCAAATCTCAATTTACTTCGATTTATCAAATACTATTCTAAATATATCTGATCCACCTGGACAAAATTTATTGGGGTTAAATCAATTAGAAACTAATACGAATTTTTTCAGGTGGTTATCCTTTTACAACTATTTAACAAGAAATAGGTCACTTTTCGCGAGGTTGCAATTTTTTTGCTTATCAACCCTTTCGCCGACAAAAAATGTTTGTAATATCATCTTAGGTTAAAAAAACGCGTTCAAGCCATATCCCGAATTTCATTAAAAAACGTAAATGTCCTGTCACGTGGATGAAATCCCTATACCGGAGGTAGCAAAACCGAATGACAGAAAATGCTTGCAAAGGGATTTTTTATTCTTCTAGAAGCATAATATATTACATTGGCAGTAAAAAACGAAATATCCATCGACAAGCAACGTTACTTTGAATTTGACAGGTCCCACCACCGAGACATAGTACATCTCTGTATCTGCAACGTGTGGAGGGTGGGTCACTCCCACGGCACTCAGGCCTCATTAGGCCTCATTAGGCCCATTGTGCATCCTCCTGAGATGATAGGCACCTCCTAGCTCGTGAGCCAGCCTTCAGATTTTATGTAGTTGACAACGTCGCCAAGAGATGCTTCTCTTATATCGGCTGGTGTTAGCCGATACTCGACGAACACAAATCTTCTAATAAATGAAAGCGTCGAGTGATCGTAAAGTATATGCTCGATGGTCTCATCTTCTTGTTCGCACCCTCTGCAGAGTGCGGATTCTGACAGCCCCATGATATGGAGAGGCTTTCGTACTTGGCAATGGCCAGTCAGAATGCCTGTGACTAGGCACAGATTCTGTCTAGTCATAATCAAGTATTTGTTTGCTGCAGTGTTTTCAGGATAACTTAAGTGCTCTCTGGCAAATCTTCAGTTTATTGTATGTACATGTCCTCCCTCTTGCCTATACTCAACTACAAATAGCAACAAAAAAACACGACATGCCACTTTTTGCAGTCATATGAGGAACTAGAAAAGTTAACTTGTGCCGTTTTATATTTTCGTTAAGCTTAATGCACCATCCTTTTGTCCACTCGTAGATTTTATTAGTTATCTGTCGGAAGTTTTTTGGGCAACATTTTATGGTTTTACGGATAGCAACTATGGCTGTGCCGTCATCAAAATGAGATCGTAGTAAAACAGGTTATAGGCGATTTTAAATAAATTACTAGAAATGTGACCAAGTCAAGTGTGGTCAAGGTTTTTACGTCATTATAATGACGTTCTATTAATAGATTTAAAAATGTTTGGTTTATATTGACACTAACTTGACAATGCGCATGACATTGTCGGATATCGCGAATTTTTGTTTTAGGCATTCCAAACAAAATGGCTACCAGTGGGTTTTGACAGATGATATGGCTAAATTTATGGCAACCCTGTAGGTCTAGTGATTTGGCAGGGTCAATGACATAGATGGTTATATAGCCTGATCATCCATGTTTTTCAAAATAAACATAAGCCTTAAAGTAAAAATGTAGGTAAATTTTTTTTACTATATTCAAAGGCTGAAAATTGGTTTGTAAACACATTTTAACTAAACCGATTCTGATTAATGAGCACTTGCTAGGCAATATGGCAACCTGCTTTGAGCAATTTATATAACTATATTTGTATCATGATGGTGGGTGAGGTTTTTTATGATGGTGGGTGAGGTTTTTATGATGGTGGGTGAGGTTTTCCATGATGGTGGGTGAGGTTTTCCGGGTTTTCCTCACCTGTAAGTCAAATGGCACCATCAATCATCTTTAAGTCGCCCCGGAGCGCCACGCCAAATAATAATAATAGCCGTCCCTTCCCCTACACAAGTCGTTCAGTCGACTTCAGGGGTTGAAATTCACTCGTAAGGGGGTGAATTAGGGAGAGTATTATTATTATTATTATTATTATTATTATTATTATTATTATTATTATTATTATTATTATTATTATTATTATTATTATTATTATTATTATTATTATTATTATTATTATTATTATTATTATTATTATTATTATTATTATTATTATTATTATTATTATTATTATTATTATTATTATTATTATTATTATTATTATTATTATTATTATTATTATTATTATTATTATTATTATTATTATTATTATTATTATTATTATTATTATTATTATTATTATTATTATTATTATTATTATTATTATTATTATTATTATTATTATTATTATTATTATTATTATTATTATTATTATTATTATTATTATTATTATTATTATTATTATTATTATTATTATTATTATTATTATTATTATTATTATTATTATTATTATTATTATTATTATTATTATTATTATTATTATTATTATTATTATTATTATTATTATTATTATTATTATTATTATTATTATTATTATTATTATTATTATTATTATTATTATTATTATTATTATTATTATTATTATTATTATTATTATTATTATTATTATTATTATTATTATTATTATTATTATTATTATTATTATTATTATTATTATTATTATTATTATTATTATTATTATTATTATTATTATTATTATTATTATTATTATTATTATTATTATTATTATTATTATTATTATTATTATTATTATTATTATTATTATTATTATTATTATTATTATTATTATTATTATTATTATTATTATTATTATTATTATTATTATTATTATTATTATTATTATTATTATTATTATTATTATTATTATTATTATTATTATTATTATTATTATTATTATTATTATTATTATTATTATTATTATTATTATCATTGACCCTGTCAATGACAACAGGCCATGGAGGTAGAAGGCATCATGCAACAGGCCTCCGAGCAATTACTAATAGAGGGAGCGTGAAAACGAGTTTGTAGGCGATTGTTGTGTTAGCAACATCTGTAGAGGAAGTGAGGAAGCGGGCACAAGGGGGAAGGTAAACATCCTTCTTGTTCAGTGGCGTATCATTTATCTATAAAAACACACATTGTCCAAAAGTTTTAATTGTAAAAAAAAAACTAAAAAATTTGCTAATTTTACTATTTTTAAAATGAATACCGTTTTATATATGTCTAATGCAGGAAAAGAAACAAAATCACTGTAAAGATCTAATTTTTTCAATTGAAGAATAAAACCTTAAAATCAATTTTATTATAAATACAGGAGCGACTAGTTTCGGCCTTACAGGAACATCTTCAGGCATGTAATACAATAATCTTTAATTATTATAATAGGTTGGTCACTTACGAATAACATTAAATAGTATAAACCACATAAATGGATCCATATTGTAGCGTTACAGCATTATAGAATTAAAGCTGTGAAAATAAAAGAGCAGTGCAAACGTAACTAAAAATAAGAAAACTGAGTACGGAATCTACAAGAGAAGAGGTGAGAATGAGTAATTACGAATGCATTTAAATTGCTCGGGATAACAAATAAAGCTGATAATGTAGTGGTATAGTCCCCATCAAAGAAGGTCTGGATATGTTAAAGAGGACGGCGTTTTCTCTGTAAATCTGGAGAATGTAAGGATGGAGGAAAGACGAATCTTGCTGGATCAGGTGTAGATGGCTAGAAAAAGGAGCGTGTAGATGAAAGCTCCAGTAAATATCGTCACTTTCGTCTAATTTTTATTCTCACTCACCGTTTCGGCTTTATCTTTGAAATTCATTTTTAAAAGGAAATAAAAGTAATCATTCATATAAGCATATAATAAAACAACATGAATTTATTATATTTAATAAGCTAATAAACGTTTGTTTTAATGAAAAAAACATATATGTGAGTATAAAAAATATATAAATAGATAAGATTAATATCAAAATCAATTTGAAAATACAACAGATAATAAAATGAAATAAATTAATACAAGTACAAATAGAAAGTTAATAACATACCTTCTAAAAGTAACACATTTTAAGTAGATAAATGTTTAAAGAGTTTATTCCTGAACATAACTAATCTAACGTTTTTCCCCTTTTTAATATTATGAGGGTTTTTGTAGTTGAAGTGAAAATTATAATTTATTTTGGTCCTAATAAAAATTTAAACATGGGTTATCAAAGAGTAAAATTCATAATAGAACTTTATAATCTTAAATCGTTATCAAAAATTATTAATGGTAAAACTTCAAACAATAATTAGATTCTTAAACAAATTTCTAGTTTTTGTTTTGCAAAAGACTTTTTTGCCTTCTTCGGTTGCCTCTGCCACTTTTAGTAGTTTCGAGGAGAATTTTCGTATGGAAACCAGTAAAACCATCAATTGGTTGGTAAAATGTTGATATTTTGAGTCTGGTAAGTCTTGATAAACTTTCTTCTTAGGAAGCTATAACCTTATGGAGAATAAAAATTTAATGTTAGATCAAAAGCTCTTAATTGAGAATTATATTTGCAAATGCCGTTTTAATAATATTTTCAAAAGTTCTTGGAATCGTTGTTAACAGAAACCTGCAAAAAAATATATAATTTTATTCCTAAAATATAAGATAACACACAATGCACATTCATATAATATCATTGTGCTAGAAAAATACTAGGTAGTTACTGAGACAATTTAAAAAAAGTATTTCGAGAAACTCAACTTTTAATGTCATCATTGTACTTAACTTTTTTATTACTAAATTATTAATAATGTCATTTTGTGTAGTTCGTTGTGATTTGTATAATATATATTATTAAAACCCATCGTCAATGTTAATGTGCCAAGTTTTTTTAATAATTATGTCCTTGTTATAGTAAAAAGACATTTAAACACATTTTTAAAGTTTTCTGGATTTCTGCTTTAAATTATCGTACAATTGAACTGACTAATTGTGTGTTTCAGTAAAGGTATCTCTTTTTTGTTATAACAGTCTTTGTATATTGTTCTAACTTTTTAGATAATCAGAGAAAACAGTAAGACATCTTAATATATCCTATTTCATCAACAAAAATGTAGAATAATTAATCTCACATCAAACGAAAAAAGTAATTTTAGGATGTCCTAATAGGTTTTAACTTAAAACTAAATAAAATGTATATTGCAACTGTGTTTAAATAAATGAATGTTTTTATACCTGACTATAGCACCAGACAAACATTATTTTAGATCATAATGATCTGCATAACTCAAAATAGTCAAAATCCACAATATTTAAGTTGTTCTAGTATTGTTTTCGCATAACGATGTTAACTCCAATAATAAATATTCACACTTTTTTTGGGACTTTTTTAAGGAAATTAAAAAAAAACATGAATAATGTGATATTCTTGTTTAGTTTTGTACTATATAATATAGTTCATTAGGTAGTGATTTAGAAGCAAATTATGTTCTATTTATAGAATAAAAAATCACTCATAAAATCTAAATATTTATACCTATTTTTATTTTGGACAGGAAGACTATTTTATGTTTTTGGCTCTGAATACTTTTCTTAAGAATTTTAAAACCTTCCTTGGCTCTTTTGGGATATTCCATGCATATCTTAGAAGTTCATTTTGTTTAAACCTAAAACAAATTAAGTACAAAAAATGAACATTTAAACAATACACAAAATTAGTCTTTTAGAATAGTTAAAAAAAAGTGTCAACAAAAAAATAGCTATGCCTTTTTTCTTAAACATTCTTTTTGAAAGAAACTTAAGTTTCTCTACTTACTTGCTGTTTTAGTATTTTAGTAGCAGATGAATATAGTGTAGAAGTAGTGACAGGATTGATTATTATACTTCTTTCGTCGAAATTGCATTTTTCTTTAATATTTTCCTTCCCTGAGATCTGTAATAAAAATGCATTAGCATAAAAAGTTATTCAGGTGGTCACTTGTTGAATTCCTATATTTTGGAACCATGTATTTCTTTCTCATATCAAGAAAAGGAAACCTAAAAAAAATAAACTTTACAAAGATGTGATATTAAAATAATAATAAGTAATTAACTTTTACTATAATCATTATGAGACGGATAAAGACGAACGTAGCTGGAGTGTACTTGCTCTTAATTTTAATTTTTCGATAAGAAAATAAAAAAGTTTAATTGCAAATTAAAGGTGATTGCCTAATGCACCGCCTCTGATAATTAGGTTGTGTCTGTACTTACTTATGATATTATCTTGAAGAAGCATTTTCAACAGGCCTTTTACACATAAAGCATGTTTTCACCATATTATTAGAGATAATAAATCTTAAATATACATTTACAACCTTTACAACGTTATAAATAATAATATTTTCCGTAAAATACAAATAAGAAATTGACATATGTCAGAAAGTGTCAGAACTGGCGCTCACAGAAAACTTCTGGCGCTATCAAACTTGGCAACGCTGATTAAATAAGCCAATTACAGAAGAGGTATTTTCCCCCTCGGGGGGAGTAGATGTTGCTAACAAAATTTAGCGCGGGGAAGGGGGGAAGACTCCCTCTAGTAGTAATTGCTCGGAGCAACAGGCCCACAGGTTTGCCATATCTACACTGTCAGATCCCACTTGTCAGCATCTTGACAGGTCGTTGGAATGCCTAATAGGCGTTTTCGGAAACTTACTCGGGTCAGAAAGATTACATATCCTATTGTTCGTTTACCTAGTGTTACTAATTTTATCCGTTTTCGAAAACTAGTAGATTACTGATCCAGTTTTTTGATCGAGATCAATATTTTGTGATCCTCTCTGCGAGTAGATTAGTAATAGATTTGCATCGCACCGCATGATTTTTTAGAGGAATGAACCCAATTTTTTGGTATCTGATGTCTTACAGTAGTAGTTTTGAAGTTTTCTTTTAACATTGACATTAATTTAGTTACTTATAAAAAAATGTTTATGCAAGAGGATAAAAACTTCTTTATCACTAGAATATTTAAAATAAAATAGATCTTAAATAAATAAGGGTTTCAAATTCATAAACGTTGATAAGCAGTATCAATACTCCAACTCGTAAAATGTCGGCATTAAGTTCAGAGATCCACGTGATCCGTCGTATAATTCCAGTTCCGAATTTGTGATCTATAGTAAGTTTCCGAAAACGCCTAACTACAAAGTTAGGATTTGGTTTTGAATTTGTAAGGATAAAAAATAAATAATTTGTTTTGTGTACTCATCATGGATGAAGAGAAAATTGGTTTTATAGTTGCTTTGCTTTCACATTAAATGTCAAAATTAGAAAAATATTTTTAGATCACTTATTATAAAACTCTGGTTCTTTACTTTCACTTTATCCTGTTCATTGGATATAAAATTATTTGTGTCCGGATATATTACTTTGAGGTCCACTTTCCTCTTGTCTGGCTCCTTTGTATTCTGTATGTTCCATTCTGTAGCCTGTGAAGCGATTGGTTGTGGTTGGTTTTCCTGTGAATCACACCACTTGATCCTGGGATAGATATCATTACCCATCGTGTATCGAATTTCTTAACAAATCTACACGACATCGCCGTCGCAATGCCTATTCTGTTCGATTTTATTGGCGCAACATGAGGTGGGCGAACAGCGATGACCAAAAAAAATGTTATTTCCTAGAAATTAATAGATTATTAAACCGAATATAAAAATACTTTGGAGAACGGACAAGCAAGTGGAGAGACACATAAAATACTGAATAATAGACCAAAAAAGAAAATGGTTCATCATGAACAAATACTATAAAAGAGATAGTACGTTAATACAGGATGTAATAAAAAGTTAGGACATAAATTATACCTGACCTACCTCACTTATCTACAAAGGGATGACCTTTTGAAGATATAAACTAAAAATGTATTTTCCAATAAATCTAAAACCGTTAAAACAGCTTGACTGTGATCTAGACCCCAAACTTTTGTATAGAGTATCAGGCAAAAGACATGACAGAGCTAAGTACTGAAAATTAGCTGCCCTTAAACTAGGTATTGGTCATGAAGGGCATCGGGGGTAATGAAAAGGTAAATGGCTCAAATAGGGATGACGAATTAGCCAGAGAAGGCTCAACTATAGTTTCGTTGAATGTTTCCTAAACTTTGGGTTTACAGATTCAAGCACTGATTCGTTCGTTGGTTTACTTATTGTTTTAGCCTTGTGTAGACTGCACGATATAACCATGCTTAGCTTGTGGTTTGTCGCTGCTTTCTGGGTATGTGCAGTGGGGTTACATGTTACAAAAGATTTATTGCTTAAGTAGATGTACAACTTAAACAGTTGTAAAAGAATAAATATTGTAATATAAATAAGTTGGTGTAGAATTCATGCATGGCATGGCATGACACTTGAAATGTCGCTAAATGGCAATTATTGTACCTAACTATACATGTCACTGTAAAATAGTTGATCATGGGACATTTTGGGATTTATTAGAGTCCCTTTCTACCGCATATTCTTCTTTATCTTAAGTTTTTGTTTTTTGTGTTTTTTTTTTGTTTTTTTTGTTTTTTTTTGTGTTTTTTTTTGTGTTTTTTTTTTTGTTTTTTTTTTGTTTTTTTGTGTTTTTTTGTTTTTTTGTTTTTTTGTGTTTTTTTTTATTAAAGTAATTAAAGGACAATTTGTGGAGGTTATTAATCTGTATTATCCTATATACTAAATCTCACATACATAAAATTTAAATTGCTTTTAAGCCCTTCTGGCATTGTTAGCTTGCGCATGCCCAACTAGTTAATACAAAACAATAAATTTACATTTCAAAAGACTCGGTATCGTCTTCAAACTTCAACTATTTGAATTGTTATCCTAAACTCGCATATACATTAGAGCTATCTTGAATTTGATTTATGAAAAATAGTCACACATAACAACTAACAACCCGATCCATCCGTAGAAAATAATTACCTAATAATTGAGCTATTCCGGTTGATTTATTTCATCGAAACACGAAAATATATACCGCCATCTGGCGCACTCGCAAACACTTTGGCGTATCATAAGGAGGGAGAAATTGTTTATTTTGTCTCGTTGATCCATTTAGTTTGTCTAGTTCTTTTTTTGACAAGTGTATTAATTTAATTAAATTTAATAAACATCAATTAATAATTTGTATAAAATTGCATAATTTGAAATTAGGTCCATGTTAACATTAACCAATTTGTAAAGCGACAAAAACTTTAGACTAGACTTTTTTGCGATTTAATTTTTTCTACAACAAAGTCTGTATTATCTATTTCCTATTTGACCAACTTGAAAAATATCTAAAATTTTAATGGTCACATCATTTTTTTAAATAACAAAATTTGGAAGGAATCTGGAGTTTTGTTGATAAAACAAAAGAGGGGTGCTTAGGGATATTTTAAAAGGGGAAGGGGTATTTTTCTACCTAAGAAAAAACCTTATTTGACTTAAAATTACTATTTATAGGTCAAAATATAAATTAAATAATTCGGCAGTACTAAGACTCCGAGACTTATCGTGCGGGCTCAAGGACTATGGCGGATATATCCGCCTATATAACTTATTTTTGATTTTAATTTGGGATATAGCATCCCTTACTCCTTACCAAAGCAGTAGTATTAAGTAATTTGGGTTGTTTTGAGATCGGAAATGGAAAGCATTTAAGGTTTTGTCACGTCTTAGTTATAGTTTTTGTCCCCTGAAAATGCTTGAAAAACAAGGTTGTCCTTGTGTACGTTGGTACCGTCTGTGGTTGTTTATTACACCTCAAACGCTGAGTGAGCGAAGAACCTTCCGCCCGAACAACAATCGCGAATGTACAGTTCGTGCTTTCCAGTCCAGTCCACCATACGACTAGTTTGTACAAATATCTAGTCACAGTAAAATATCATTTAGTATGATGATTCGGCCTGTAATACTGGTATCACCGATACAACATAATTACCACTAATTATTTTTGGGGAGACTCCTTTCTTCTCGTTAAGGACGTCTCGCTCAAAATAAGAAGTGGCAGCAAAGAGGTTCAGCCGGACTTCGTGACAATATCCCGAAATATGTCTCCATGCGATGCGCTAACGATCATTTTGACGATGGGACAATTATAGCCAGATTATTCGCGAAAACAAGAACTTGACCTGCTAAAATGTCAGCCAATAGAGTAAATAAATGTCAATAGTAGACAACTCCTTGAAGAATATGTTCTGGTAAAGGTAAGTCTTCAAGTACTCGTGCATTGTTTTAGTAGAACTCGAATGTGTAGTCATCAGCACTTGCAGCGATTAAACAGTGTGATAGAAATTAAAATTTTTGTAGATATGTTATAGAATTTTTGTTTATGTCTTGGTATGTCTTTGATATACTTCATTCCTAGGTCCCCGTAAAGATCAGAGTTGCGGCACCACAGGGATGAGTCTACGATATTCCTCAGTATCTTTTTCTGTTGTTGAATAATTTTGATGTTGCTTTTGCTAGCACAGCCTTAACGCTGGATGACATATATCCAAACAGATTTTGGGATTTGCTTCTAGACAAGCAATTTATTAAACTTATAGGGCTTACTACTTCTTCCCATTAGCCAATACATTTATCTGTATTTTATTTTATTTTTTTGTTCGTTCTCTTTTGGCATGTCCTGTATAGTAGAACGTAGTGTCTAAAGTCGTACCTAGGTATTGTACTGAATGATAAATAGGATCTGAGTATGGTTTATTCTGATTTGAATATGTTGCTTCCGTTTGATTGTAAAATTTTCTTCACCAAGTATTGCAATGTCATCTATCATGTGCCAATATGGCATTTGTATCGTGTTCAAGATTAGGTTAAATTATGAGTAGCTATGAAGAAATTTTAGCTGATCGACTTGCTTTCTACTCAATAAATGATTGATTTCAAAATAATGTTAGATCAGAATTTGAATCTCTAGTCATGATTTTTAACACATAAATATATAAATCCTTAATTTTTCGTCAATTTGTTACTTGGAATAAGAAAGATTAATTCGCCAGTATGGTGAACGAAAGACGTATTATTAAATTAACAGTGAAATATCCGATAAAAATATTCAAATTCGATTCAAAGGGTATTTCATAAACTGCCTTTTTTCGCCTTAGAAACAAATTCTAGGTACGCCCATGCTTCCATACCACACTCTCACCAACTATCAAACACCGAAACAAGTTCAATAAACAAATCGGAAAAGAAGAAGAAATCATTAATCAGCCGAAAGTTTAATTTATCGGCTTTACTTAGGTAATTTACACGGAGTTGCCGTTCATTAATCAAAAACGATTTATTAATCGGCACGGCCGCGGCACAGGAGGCACTGGCGACCGGCAACCAACCGGTCCAACAATCTGGTGCACATTTCGAATTTTGGATTTCGCTTTTTCGTAACGCTACTACTGAACAGATCCGAGTCGTGCCACGCGGTGCTTCGGGTGAGAGCGTGAGCGCGACGAATTTGGGCACAGTTCAAAATTATGACAAAGGACTCGGTTGGGAAGTTTAGTTAACGGCCCTGCTTTCTGTTCAAACTAAACTTTCTTTTAAATAGTGTTTGAATTATTTATTTATTTATGCAACTATCACGAATATACAGCGTCTTCAACAATACCCGTATCTCACGTGACCAAATTGATACACATTTCGAGACACATGAGAATCGCTAGTACAGATATAATGGGTCATTCTATAATATTTCTGTATGATTTGATTGTAAAATTGTTTACATATAAATTTTGTTTTTGTCCCATTAAATGTTGGATTTTTGCCTGTGTGCGGCGGTTCACGAACCACAGGTGGTCAGCAGCACATATAAAAGAATTAAACATAAATGAAGATTTATTTGTTAAATTAAAATATTTTTAAACAAACCATAAAACCAAACCGAATCTAAATTCTTATTCGTAACCCTTTGGGTACTAATATTGGAGACGTTGCAGAAGAAATCCAGAAAGAGCACATTAAATTTAAAAATGATAGAAACTGCCAAAACACGTTTTTATCAATATCTCTTGAGCAGTTTTTGGGTATTAAAACAATTTCTTGCGCTTTATTTTGCTTTTTTCACAAGTTACTTGTGCGAACAAGTATTTTCTGTTTTTCTGGTAATTAAGAACAAGTGAGTGGTATGCGTTTAAGTAGTAATATTATCCCCAGGATTTTCTATTAAATATTATCTTTTTTAGATATTAATAGTAACGAATATGTTAAATGTTTTGATCAAAGCTAATTTTAATGGTCTCTGCTAACAAAAATCAAAGTGGACCTTGGTCGAAAAAAGGTTTTTTTTTTTTTAGTTTTACACCCTTCGGATCTCCCGTGCTACACCCTAATCCGTCTATAGCCTGGCGGCACTGCAGCCTGCGGCTTATTGTACCACCATTTGAAGATCCTACTACTTTCTCATTCAACAATTCACTCCCTGATTCATCGTCATTCATTCCACGTCGTCGGTGGTTAACCGCTAGTCGGATGAGTCCCATAGTGACACGGCCCATGGTGGAACCTCCCAGCGGTCACCCATCCACGACGTGACCGGAGAATCACTGCTTAACTGTTGCGAGTATGTGGATGCACACTAAGCTCGCAGCTAGCCCCTCCGAAAAAAGGTTAGGAACCACTGGTTTTTTAATTTGAATAAAACAGGAGTGCAGTAAAAGTGGGGATATGACGTCACATTCTACAGGCGTGCAAAATAAGTTTATATAATATAAATAATGCCAGAGCGCATAAAATAGTATATACACAATTTTGAATGAAAAAAGTTATTAAAATATGCTTCTGACAAAATTGTTGCACTTTAACAAATTACATTTAACCAATAAATAACAAGGAGGATTATATGTTTTTAATGGGATTAAACTATTTTTAATAACTTGGCATTAAAAGTATCACTTCAGTCTCAAACATATCAAATATATAAACAACGGTCCTGTGCTCGCGAACCCAGGTGTTTATTATTAGCAGCCGTAAACAAATGGGTACGTGACAATAATCGCGTTTGCAATGCCGCATCGGCGCGAAACACTCAAGGCTAACTAGCTTAAGTTACGCAGGCATATATGTATTTCTTTAAAATGACACAAAACTCCAGACCAGTCTATGCTTCGACAGAAGACACACGTGCTCTCATTAACATCATGACAATTCTTTTCTGTTATATAAATCACTTAAGTTCTCTGACCAAAGATAATAATACATAAACTAAAATGTAAAACCCTAATGCATTGTTAAGCATGTAGGCAGTTGTTAAATAAAAATAATGTAAATATATACAAATTTAAAAGTTTTCGTGCAGTGTTTTTGGACAATAAATTATTTTTTTACAACGTGTTGGAATTTCATTGTTCATATGGAGATGGTTGTAGCTAGCACTGAGAGGAGACAGACCATTTGGTAAGCGCGCCTTAGGGTCGTATTTATAATTTGTGTTGGGTTCAACTTTTAATAACCTACAAATCCAACAAGTAACTAATATTAAAAAAAAAAATTAAAATTTCAAGATTTATTTTTAAAAGTCATTATTTCACTATAAAAACTGGTATCATTACCATTGTCTTTTCTGAGGTTTATTATTATAGGCTCTATTAAGTTTTCCATTGCTATATTCAGTGTCCAAAATGAATTTTTCACCTTTTTAACATGATCAAGGCATTTTCTCCAATATGCCTTATAAAACGAATTTCGCACATCAGGTAATTTAAACATATTATTTCGAGGAACATAACCTTTTAGTTGTGACCAGAACAGTTCAATGGGATTTAACTCTGCGTGGCAAGGAGGCAATCTGAGAATTTCAATTCCTTTTTCTCATGCTATCTCGTCTATAATATATTTTTTGAATTTTAATGTTGCCTTGTTACTATGAGTAATAACTGCCTTTAAGGATTTAGGAAGACCGATAATATTTTTAAAATGAAGCCATTTTGAAATATTTACTTTTTCCCATCTTGTTGTAGGTAGTGACTCCTTTAATCGAATGTGATAGAATGCATTCTTTAAAACAATAACGGAGTTGGCTGGACTTTTTTTAATAATGTTCTGAAACTAATATTCAAACATAGGGCCATCCATTTCTTCATGGTAGTCTTTTGTTTTCTATGACTCGAATATTAGTAAACCATCTGGCAAAAATTCATCGGTGCTTCCAATGGAGGTATCTTGCTAAATTTTTGTTGCTGTATGTCCAGTATTAACCCATGTTTCATCTAAATGATTTTGTCTTTCTCTATTAAAAAGCTGTTTCTGTCACGTTTTTGTAACGAAAATTTAATTCATGTCATATTTGTTGCAGATGCAAATGTATATTTGGTATAGTGGGGCTATTTTCTATTTCTGAGAGTAATTTTTTAAGTGTAGAAAATTCATTTCGAAAGAAAGAAGAATGTACCATTTGTTTTATTGCATTTTTTACCCAAGTTTCAATAAAGGTCTTGTTTCTCCCTGGGGGCCTTTTCGGGTGTGAGACTTCTCCAATAACTGTATCTTCTTTAATAATGTTATACACTGTCCGCTTGGATACTACAGTACAGGTCTCACATTTAGTGGCTATTTCATCCACAGAAAGTGGAACAATATCTTTTCGATGATTATTAAATAAATTAAGTACGATATTTTTTTCTTCCACAGATAATGGCTTTATGTTGATGTGGTAGAAAATGCCTGATACCATAAATTGATTTAAGAGCAATATACGCTCGTTTGAGTGTTTTATTCATGTTTCTCAAATGGTAATTCTGAATCCATTATTACCCCAAGATTTCTAGCTTCCGTTACTGGATTCAGACTTTCATCATCTATTTTAATATTGATTTGATTTCAAATTTTTTGACTATTGACTCTAGATCCAACAAAAGTACATTTTATTTACTGGGATTTACAACTAAGCAGTGATCTCTGGCCGAGCCGATAAATGTGCAAAGATCTTTATTAATGGCATTACAAGCACTTTCTATCATTTGAGGAGGAAAATTTTAGTAAAGTTGGGTGCCATCCGCGTATAAGCTAATGTTGCACTGAGATAAATGTTTTATGAGTTGTGAAGAACAAATAGAGAAGAACCGTGGTCGCAATATTGAACCTTGCAGCACTCCTGATAATAATGATCTAAAAGTGGAATTCACCCCGTCCAAGACAACTTTTTGTTGTCAATTTTTCAAGTAATTGTTTATTATCATAAGTGCATTATTAGAAAATCCTATATAACCCAATATAGCAGTAAGTCAATCATAGTTGATAGTGTCAAAGGCCCTGCTGAAGTCAAGTAAAACAAGCAACGTACATTTACCATTATCTGTTGCTCTAATTATGTCATCTACAATGTAAAGAAGAGTAGTGGTGCCGCTGTATCCTTTACGGAAACCGGATTGAATAGGAGGAACTAGGGAAACATTTTGGAGATGTTCTTTTATTTGAAATTCCATTGCTCGTGCAATAATTTTTGATAATGTGGGTAGTATACTAATTGGCCGAAGATCTTTTAATTTCTTTTGGCTTACTGTTGTTAAAGCTTTTTTCACGAATAATAGCTTTATTTACATAATTACGTAGTTCCTTGTAAAAGTTAAGATGAACTTTTGATTTTGTATTTCTAAATCTTTTCAAAGCCTTGTCCAGGATCCGTAAGTAAGGTGGACCTTAACCCATCTGTTTAATGGATGAATTTTTTTTTTTATTAAATAAAATATAATTTTATATATACTGCAAATGGGTTGCCTAAGAAAATACGGTCACGGCCATTTTTTACTTTCGTTTCTGTGTACAGATAAGGAAAGTATAGGAATCATGATAAAAGTTACTTATGATGAAATTCTCTATTATTTTGTCCCTATACATGATTTCCCTAAAATGGACTTAATTCAAGATATTTGAGGAAAGGCATCTGGGGAATACTTTACAGGGTGTCGTTTTTTTTACTTTAAGAAAATAAATAGTCTGGACCGTATTTTCTTAGGCATCCCATTTGCGGTATATTTTTTTATTAAATAAAAATAAACTTTCATCCATTAAACACATGGGCGAAGGCCGACCTTACTTCGGATCTTAGACCATATCTCTTTCACGCATCATTTGTATAATATTAAAAGTTATCCAAGGGGCTGTATGTAATAATTGATTTAAGCAATTAACTAAATATTATACTTTTGCATCAACAGTTTCTTGCTCACAAATCCTAAAAAAATATGTATTAAATAAGTTCTTGTTAAACATTTCTTCGTTAATTTGCTTAAAATTTCTATTAGTATACATTTTCTAATGCACTCGCCATTCTTACATAACTGTAAAATTATAACATATACTAATACAAAATTCCAAATCAATTAAAATACATATGAATAAATAAAGTCTGACTTATCTGTCAAAAGAAAAGGTTTATTACAGTAAAAACCATGGAAACATGTTTAAATTTTATCGGACACTTTTATTAGGCCAATCAGATTTATTAATATTTTCTTTTTAACTACAAATAAGCATTGAAGGATTAGGTATAAATAAAATGTCTGTTGAACCTGTACTACGTTCTGCAAATTGAATTACTGCACTCCTTTCTTCTCTATACTATAGTCGAATGAAAAAACATAATCTTTATATTTTTAATGTTACTGCACTATTTGACTTTTGAATTCGAAAACGGAGTTGTTTTTAACGAAAAAGATAAGCAAGAAATAGAAATATGTTTCGTAGACTATTTAAATTATTTTCACTATTACAAAGAACAATCTTGATCAAAACAGGGCACAGGAAAAGTTATGAGCAAGAAAGAGTACCGAGAAAAGAGATCACAGAATATCAAATCGAGTCTTTGATAAACTTGCTGTAGAGAATCAAAAAACTTTTATAAGATTCTCTGTAAACAATTTTCTAGATTTATTTTAGATTGATAGAGACTGGTATTTTAGCTACTTTAGCTGAAAATTTAAATTACAATAGTATTGATAGAATAAATGATGGAGAAATAGGAAATAGAAATTATTTCAATTTAAGTACCTACTGTGGTAGAAAATAACCTATTACATTTCCCCGAGGATATTACGGTTCAACATGTAATAGATGCCTTTGATCGTTTTGTGTGTGTGTATAAGAGGGAATGGCATTAGAGAATGACAAAATAACTTTGATGACTTTGAAGGTTTTCGTTTATCAAGTAGAACTATTAAACAATACAAAGAGATATCAACTTGATAATATGGAAAGTACCTGCAGAACATCATATTATTATCTTGCTGGGAATTTAGAAATGTGAAACCCATTTAAAATTTACTCTAAGAGTTATAGTCAGGGTGCCAATTAAAAAAGTGAGAAATAATATATTAAATTTTTTTTCGACGCGACCACTACAAAAAATCACATATTCCGAATTGTGTTTTTTTGCGTCAAAGTAGGCACTTCCTTACACATCCATAATTAGTGTGGCAATAATATTCCACACGGTAATTCTACACTGTCTAGTGAATCGAATAAATTGTCGTATAACCTTTAGTACGAATGAAAAAACACAATATTATATTTTAACAAACCTATTTAACTAAATAATTCGTCCAAATATTAAAAAAATTAGTTAAATTAGAAAAAATCGTCAACTGATTTGTAACTTCTGTATATAAAAGAGAATACAAAAAAAATTCAAATCAAGTTACCCGTTTTAAAATAATGACATTTAAAAACTTGACATTTAATTTAATTAGATATTTTTGAAAATTAGTAATAGAGTACTAATAATTCTGCACTATGGAGTCTTAGACTACTAGTACAATCCATAACCTACAAAGAACCTTAGTTGTTGAAGTCAAAGACACCAATAAAAAAAAAGAATGGTGGCACTCGAATTCGCTCGTGCCACAAGTTTCACACATCGTGTGGGATTGGTTACTTTCTGCACTTGTTGCACAATATACTATTGTTGATTTTGGTTGTATTTAAGATGTATTTCAAAAATTCTATTGATGCCACTCGGTAACCCTTGTGCAATTTAAGAAATTTAAGATATCAGCCAATATGTACACGATTTTATTAGAATACATTATTCTATATTTTTCTTTAGGCTTGGATAATGTCTTTAAGCCGAGATTTTCTGTAGGTGAGTGGGAAAAACACAGTAAAACATCGAAACTGAATAGTAGATTTTATTACAGGGGGAAACAATTATAATTTGTAGTATAATAAATAAAAAAAATGAAGAAACGAAAAATAAACATTTTTGACTTTTATACCCAAATTAGAAATTAAACAAAGAAAAAATAAATAAAATTTGTAAAACTTAATGTCAGGAGACAAAAAAAAATAAATGAAAATTAATAGGTACCTATTTCTTTTAGATCAGTCTGAATCAGATAATTGAAATATGTTGTGTTTGTCATGCATATTCTTATTATGATGCCCTATTAATTTTTTGTTGCATTTTAAATCAAAACATGATGATTCACTGTAAGTTAAATATTTTTTGTGTTTCGCAAACCTACAATACTGGCTGTATTCAACTTATTACGCTGATTTGACTTTAGCAAATTTATTTGAGAAAATATCCTTTATACATTTGCTGAAGAACGATGCGAACGTAGTAAATTAAGAACAAAATTTGGCAAATTGGCGAAAACAGTAGATTTCATGCCTAAAGCAGTAGAACAGTAGTAGAACAGAGAAAATCAAGTATTTAGTACTAAAGGATGAAAGAATAGAGAAACCACAATTAACAGCTTTATTATGAGTTCCAGAACTCTACACGAATAACTTGAAATAACAAAAGTTTGTGGGATATAGATGCCGCGAATTATTTCACCATTTCAAATGAATATCCGGATAATGAAATGTGAACAATTTTGAACACTAGATTTTATTATTAACTGACTTATCCCTGTAGATGAAACCTGGATCCATGATTTTGATCCTGAATATAATCAAAAATCAATGCAGTGGCATATTAAGGGTTCCAGCTCTCACGAGAAGTTTGAAGTCAACCCTTATGCAGGAAAAATAATAGGAACAACAGTCAGAGAATTTTAGTGATTGAATTTTACAGAATATTTTTATGCGAGCTCACTGCATAGCTTCAGAGAGCCTTCATCAAAGTGAAACTGTGAGGAATGAATACTAATGAAAGATGCCCTGTTGCTCCTCGACCAGTGCACAGGTCAATAGTTTCAATAGTTTTCATTGCTGAATGTGGTTTCGTAGAAATGGATCATCAGCCTTATAGTCCAGATCTGGCACCGTGTGACTATTTTTTGTTTTCAAATCTCAAAAACTTCTATGAGACACAACATTTAGGGAACGATTTATTGCTCTAATTGAATGCCATGTTGCGGACAAGTAAGAAAAAAATGTTTGTAATAGAATTAAGTTTTTGTTATATTTTATCTATTGTGACTCTTGCCTAAATTATTGTTCTTCGTACAAACCACACCTATGGTTGAGTTAGGTTATAATTAGTAGGCTTCAGTCGTACAAAGCTGAAGATCTGCAACCTAGGTCTTTCCAAAGCGAAGCTGGTACATATAAAGTGTTCTGTAGATTCGTTTTCTACATTACAGACTGATAGTTCTATGTTTGTTGCAGACCTATCCTTCTCATGTGGTTACCTAGACCTAGATTACAACTTTCCTACTCCATTGACTAAGCTGAGCAGAGCAAAGGTGTTTATTTACAACCATATATGTAATGTTGTCATTACTAACGCATTGAAGGTTGGGAAGTGTCACATTACACACCTCTACTTCCCGCCCTCACTTCCCGCCCTCATTTCATCTATTCTAGATGAATATTTTTTATATTTAAAAAAAAATACACATTTTTTTTGACAAATTTTATAATACCTATTTAATGGCAAACAATAAAAAACAATAATGAACTAAAATACAACAAACCACTTATTGATATTTATTATTCGCGAATTTAATATCCGGCTTTATCTGACATTTATTTATATTGGTGACAGTTGTTTACCCCGTAATCACAGTAACAATATATTTACTTGATTATTCTGAGAAAATCGCGCGCTTGGTAATTTGTCGTTAAATGTAATATTTTAGGTATGTTCAGATTGAAACAGAGATTTATTAACTTTGATCTAAATATGATGGTTGTAAATAAAATAGTATACAAACCTCGGTAGGAAGTTTCATTCCTGTCTCGAGATCATAGCTAACCTCGACGCTTCGCGTCTCGGTGATCTAACTAATCTCACGGCAGGAATGAGTAAGAGTAAGAGAGCAAAATATATGGGAGCACTCCCATGGGAGCGCTTCCATGACTTAGTGAATAGCTATCCTGGAAGTAATCTGACTCCATTATATTTTCAATTTTTATTAATGACATAGCCAAAGAGTTTAAGAAGGAATATTTAATATTTGCCGATGATATCAAGTTTATTTGTACCATAAATTCACAAGACGATTGTATAAACTTACAAAATGATTTAAATAAATTAAATAATTAAAGGGAAATAAAAGACTCAAAGTCTGTCGACCACATAAATTTATTAAATAATTGGTGTATTATTAACAAATTGCCTCTTAACATTCAAAAATGCAAGTTCATGAGATTTTTAAACAAACGCTTGAATAATATCCAGTTTGACTACTCAATACAGAATAAACCACTTGAGGAAGTGGAGACAATAAAGGATTTGGGAGTCTAATTTGATAAGAAGTTAAGTTTTTTACCTCATTTATTTAATATTACATCCACAGCTAAGAGAATGCTTGGACTCATTTTGAGAAGTTGTAAGGATTTCAGAAATATAGACTGTCTAATTGTATTATTCAACTCATTTGTAAGATCACGTGTTGGATACGCGGCACTGATAATGGTCACTCATGTATATATCCCATAATTCACTTATTGAATCTATCCATCGCAGATTTATGAAATACGTTGCATTTAAAATTGATGGAATTTATCCAGAAATGGGAATTGACAATGCTGTTCTATTGGGTAAATTATCTTTAATGTCTCTAGAAGACAGGAGAGTACTGCAGGGCATAACTTTTATATATAAACTAGTTAATAATTTATTGGACTGTCCAGACCTGCTATCCCAAATTAAATTTAGTGTACCGCATTTCAATACAAGATATAAACGGTATTTTACTTGCCCAGATCTCGAACAAATATTTTGACAAATTCACCTATCCATACCATATGCAACAATTTTAATAGATATGCAGCTGAATTAAATTTGGACATAAACTTTGACTCTCTTACAAGCATTAAACGTAAAATCAATGAGTACTTACTCAGACAATATTTATAAATAGGTATAGTTTCATTCATTCTTTTGTTTTTTTTAAAGTGTTAGTTTAAATATGTGAAGCACAAAGCTATTAAGTATTTTAAGTTATTTTCTTTAAATTAAGTATAACAATTATATGTATACATATATTTTTTATTGTGTGTCCTCTAATTCGGGTTTAACCTGTTTGGACAATAAAGTATATTTTCTTTTGTTATAAACGCCTTCTAAAGAGTTAGCCGTGGGGTATCTCGTTCATATTGAGATACAATTCCTTTGGCAGTGCTCTTACAATTCAGGAATGGTTTAAGTATTGTTCAGGTCCTATGTACTAGGATTCGGCGATATGTGGTTACTCCACGGCAAATAATAATAATAGCCGTCCCTTTCCCCGGACAAGCTCAGCTTTTGGGGTTAAAATTCACTCGTAAGGGGGTGAATTAGGGAGAGTATTATTATTATTATTATTATTATTATTATTTATATCCCAATAGTTACGGTCCACCCTATATAGCTATGTAAAATAAAAAATCTACGGTCTGCGTATTAAAATAATTATAATGTTAAAACCATTTTAATTCGTTGTTTTTGCATAGGATCAACGAATACAATAAAAGGCGTTCGAGTCCTTTCATTCTACGGTATCTACAAAGTTGTTACGATCATCCCTCACACGTTCCCGTTAAACAGACTAACAAATCCCAAAATGAAACCGACGCGATCCTAAAATTTCAAATTTACATATCCGGCTGGTTTGGCTTCGATGTTTTTACTTTTGAAAATATGAGCAACCTGGGAAAGGCCATTTCCACATTTAATTAGTGAAAGCCGATCGACGGGCACCTCATTTAATATGCAATGTTGCCATACATATTCATCCCCGGATGCAGACACAATTTACCCTTTGCAATTTATCCACCTGTCACAGTTTCATCAATAAAACAAACATATGCATTTCAGGGGCGTAGAAAAAATCTGTCTGCTATAATAATTAGGATAGGCTTATAAGGCGTGGTGAGGAAGCTTGTTGGTGAAGGCATATAGAAGATTAAAGGGGATAATTTCAATGATTATTTTTTTCGTATAACTTTTAACCAATTAGAACGTTCAATTTAGTTAAGTTACCTCGTATAATTTCGATAATACCTGATTATACATAGAGTAGCTCCACCAATCAAAAATATTTACAATAATTTCATTTCCGTAGTAACCACATCGACAACAATACACTAACTAACAGGACCGTCAAATTTTGACGTTTATCAATAATTAATAATTGTAATTTTCATTGTACCAATATATATTTAAATTAATAAATTGTTGATATTTACTTAATTTACTCAAAAAATAATCGTATCAAATACAATACGTACTTCAAAATAAATACGGTTATACATCTCAAACTTCCTGCATAATTACAAATCGTGTCAGTTTGACAGAATAATCCTCCCGCTTCGCGGTCGGATTATTTAAATTGTCAAACTGACACTGTTTATAATTATGCAACAAGTTATCGATGTATAACCTGATTATTTTGAAGTACAGTACATCAAATTTCTAGAGGTGTTCGACGCCCAGACAGAGAACGCGCTACGTGTGACTAAGATAGCTATTGTACAGTCTGCTAAACAAGTTATTTTAAATAGTTTTTAATATTTTTAGGTAATTAAATTTTAAAAGTGTGGAATAGTTTAGGGATTAAATTGGTCTGATTGGCCTTTCTTAGAACGTTTTTAAAAGCAGCTAAAGATAGTATGTAGAATTGAAAATAATTATTATGCTATAAAAGGTGTTTTGGAATTCCTTCAACCTTTTGAAATTGAGTCAGAAAATATAAATTTTATAGGATAGCGGAAAATACCTATAATTTTTTTGTAGGCCTTTGTAAATCGTGGAAATAGTTTATATTTTATTTCTACCTTATTAAGGAAAATGGTACCTATTATTAATAACGGTTGTTTCTGAAACATTACTAAAATTTTCGAAATTTTGTTTTTCTACAAAATAATAAACTATACTATTTAGAAAAAAATTTATTTCTCTTATAATTTTATAAAAAATAACAGGGGAATATTTACATTTCTTGATATATTAAACAAAACGATAAATTATCTCGACGAATGACACCATGTTCTAGTACGGAAGCTAGCTTTACATTTTTGTTGGTGGTTTCATGGGTTTCATATCAATTTTTTGTAATTGTAGTTTACACGTACATATACCTCTTAACACTTGTTTGCTTTATTAAAAAAGTATGTTGTGATTTACGTCGAAATAAGTCAAAAACAACTTGAAACCCCATATAAAATCAAAAAGGAGAAACGGAAAAAAATTGAGCCTGTAAATGAACACAACAAAAATAGCTATCTAATAATAAAAAAATAAAATTTGATTCTTGTGCAGCTTCATCTATATCATTAACTGTTTTTGGTTTTTTAATGGTTTTTCTTGGTGATGAAAATTCCGATATCTCACGGTTATCGATTCTTTTTTTCTCTCCAGAAATGCGGACGACAGTGTTTTTAGATACTCCTGTGGCTGCAGCAACACGATCATTTACATTTTTAAATGGTATTGAAGGTGAATTAAAGTTTCCTTCTCTTCTCATAAACTCTATAACATTGGCTATTATTTCGCGAGATTGACTGTTAATCACGCGGCCTCTTAATTTGCTATTAAACTCCATACTTAGGTTCTATTAAACTGTATAGAGCAAAAAACACAAACGAAAATAAAAGAAATGTTTTAGCGAAATTTACATCTGACATTTACGTCTAAATGAAATAGTGAAATACTTGATGCGCAGAGTGTACTTTCATTGCGTAAATCCGTCGGGATGCCTGTCAGTAGTGCTTTCTCTGTCTAGCCGTCGAAAGCCTCTAGAAATTTGATGAACTGTACTTATAGTATTACTACTGAATATACTGGGTGACACCACATTCGCCTCGGTTTTTCTACGAGAAACAAAAAGAGTTGAGGAAAAACTTTTAGCACAGTTATATGTGGGTCCATGAGGAGCATATTCCAAAATTATTTTGAAATATACAGGGCGACCAAAAAAAGGTACATATCATTTTTTCTTATGGAACACCCTATATTTTTTATATTTTTAGATACTATAGACCAAACAAAGGTAAGTTACTGTTATATTTCCTATACCTTAAACTGACTGTTTTAAAAATACAGACCATAATTTAAAAATTAAAAAACACGTAGACTCACTAAAAGCACGAGTTTAAATTTTTGGCAAAAGCAGGAAAAAGTAAAAACTCAAATTTATTGCCATCTCTAAAATATTAAAGCATTATTGAAAATGAGGATCAACATAGAAGGCGCACCCTGTCTTAATTATTGAGGCGACCTATGTTAAATTACCCTTGTTTTTAGCAAATGTATTAGACTTTCTAATGAAATAAATCCCAAAATAATATTATGGGGTCAATAAAAACATACATTTCAATATGACTGTCACTAAAGTTACGATTTCCTCTACCTATCCTACTATTTTTTCAATAATAGTGGGCTTTGGCCTAGATGACGTTAATTATTATTTTGTAACAAAAATTATTTGACTCTACTAATCGAACCATAATCATTCTTTAAAGTAGTTTAAAATTAATATCGTTTTGAAAGATTGTTACAAACATTATTAGTTAAAATAAGAACTAACCCCCCCACGAAGAACGATTTGATATGATTTTGGTGATTGGTGAGTGTCAAGAAAACTGTTTGTTATCGTGAAGAGTTAATGCCCAAAGGCATCCTGACAAGTGTCATCCTAATAAGCGTTTATTGGAAAAGTTGTTGCAACTTTTTCGAAGAACGGTTACCGGAAATAAGGAAAATGAATATTTAGTGATAGAATCTCTGATTGAAGACCCTCACACAAGTCACGTTCAACTACAACAACAGCTTTTTGAAGAAGATTATGATCGACGACTGAATTTTTGTTTATCGGTTTTAGAAAAGTTTGATGATGGCGAAATTTTTTTGAATATGGCTTTCTTCCGATAAGTCAATTTTTTATAACTACGGTGACGAAAATCCTAATATTTATAGAACCCTTGATCACCAACATAGATGGTTTGTTAACGTGTGGGGTGGAATAATTGGAACGCGAATTGTAGGTTCATACTTCTTTGATGGTCACTTAAACGGCAACATGTTTCTCGGATTTATTAGGGTCAATTTGCCTATAGTGTTGGAAGCTCTACCTTCTAACATTCGTCAACGCATATGGATGCAGCTAGATGGTGCTCCTGCATACTTTGATGGACGTGTTAGAAACGAGCTAGATCGACAATATTTAAATAGAAGGATAGTATGAGGAGGCCAGCAAGTCTCAACTATTTTTTATAGGGATATATCAAAAATACTGTTTACAATACAACACCAACGACAGCTTAGGATATGAAAGTACGAATAAGAAAAACGTTTCGTTTCATACCGCAAAATATGTTATCCAGAGTTCAGCATTCATTTCAAGAAATAGTTCGTTTATGCATCGAGAATAATGGACACCACTTTAAGCATTTCGGCTTTTAATTACAATGCAGTGTATTCCATTTTTAGATAAATTATTCATCAGTAAAATATAAAAACGCCTTTTGCATAAAAAGCAGAAGAGATTGGTATAGGGAACTCTAATATAGTTTTAAAGTGAATCTAATTCTTCGTCAAAATGGGCCACTAAATATGGGGTGTTCTATTTAACTTTAAAAATGTATTTAATAAAATGTGTGTCCAAACTTTGACGCAGTTTTTTTCACCACTCTGTATAATATTGAAGTAAAACTTTTGTGTAGTAGTTAACTTTAACCTTTCAGCTAGGCAGTAAATTTAATTACGAGCAGCTCGTTATATGTTACAGGGTGTAAACAATTTTTAAATTATGGTCTGTATTTTTAAATTTCTCAAAATTTTTCAGAAATCGTCAGTTATATTTGGTCTATAGTATCTAAAAATATTAATAATATAAAAAATATAGGATGTTCCATAAGAGAAAATATAACTTTGATATGTACCTTTTTTGGGTTGCCCTGTACATTTCAAAATAATTTTGGAATATACAGCTCAAGGACCCACATATGACTGTGCTAAAAGTTTTTCCCCAACACTTTTCATTTTTCGGAGAAAAACCGAAGCGAATGTGCTGAACCACCCTGTATAAAGTGTGTGATAGAAAGTATTATGTACGTACAAAAATCTTCTACCTTTGGAACTCAATAGACTGTACGTAAATATTTACGACTTTTGTTATAAAGACAACTTAGTGACCATTGAAACAGTGCATAGCATTTTGGTATTTTCTCCTACGAAACAAAACGTGTATGAGCTCGTCTGGCAAATTTTGGTTCATAGTACCCACTTTTGTACAAATTTGGCTTTTTTAGTAAGCACTTTGGACTGTGCAAGTTTTTTTATGTTTGTGTATTCTCCTGATTCGTTTTTAAGAGAATTTGTTATATGTTATGTGTCTGTTGGGAATTATTTGGAATCTGGCAAATTCTAACTGTGCCTTCTTCAAGAAACTCTTGTGGCTTTCTGTAAGGTTTTAACCTATCTGGTCTGAATGGTACTGTATTACTCCCATTACCCTCTTACTTTGACCTTAATATATTCAAATCGGACTTGCTATCTTATTTCATTGAGATCATTTTTGATCAAGGTACTATCCTGGTATGGTAGGGTTCCTTACTTAATAAGGGACAAGTACTATTATACGCATTAATGAATGTGTAATTGAAATTTAAAGTTAGACACTAGTAGTTCTGCATTATAAACAGGATAGAATAAATTGATGGAAAGGAAATCAGTGCAGATGACAAACTATTGACGTTCTCGAATTGGTAACTTCAGAGCTTTCAGAATACTAAAAAGTTCGCCCGTGTGAATGCTGAGAGTCTGAATTTTGCTAGTCGTGTTTCAGCGGTTACTGAAGTATTCCGTTTTCATTTCTAGAAGTATCAGTGAATAAAATAGGTTTAAAATGATTTTTTTTGATAATAATTTAACTGAAAGATGTCCAAAATCTGAAACCCATGCTTTCAGCCCAATGGCTGAGCTTGTTCATAGCAATTTAAAATAATGTGGAAGTACTGGCCATATTCTTACCTTGGCAGACGAGAACAATATTATTTGCACATTTAGCTTGTCATTGAACGAAGGAACAAATATTACTAATAGCTAAAAATAATAAAGTGGGACTTAAAACTGAACAGTGCATGAACAAGGGTTCTGTCAGACAGGAAATTGCTTTTGAAATTAACCATATTACCAGATATTCCGTATTCTTTTAAGATTATTAAGGATAATGGGTTTCCATGTGGTATGGTAGACACTTTCTTTATCAAAAATTACTGCAATAATATCTTGTTGGTTATTCATAGTGTTCTCAATTTCAGTTGAAAGAAAGTCAAGATTATCCATTGTATTGTCATTTATTCTAAAATCACATTGTTGCTAAACTTTTCCAAGTATCAAGTCAATCGTTTGTTGATAATTTTTTCTAATAGTTTGCATATAGTACAAGTTAACGATATGGACCTAAATTAACTAGAAAGAGTTGATTTCCTAACTGGAATGACGCCAAGTTGAAGGAAATTCTTGACTAAACCAGATTTTTTTATATAATTTCAAAATTTCAGTCAATGAATTTTTATCTAAATGTTTTACACAAAATGAAAGGAATGACTTCTGGTCCAGAAGCAGAATTTTTGGAAGAAGAAAGTGCAAGATCAACATCTAAGTTAGTATTTTGTATATTATGAATCTAAATAAGTCCTTAAAAAAAGGACACGTAATTTATATACCATGGATAAAGACACAAGTTGGGATATCTACTAGGAAACGTAGAAGCTATAAAAAGAGGCAACTATATAAATTGTGAAGTTCCTCGTACTGGTAACATTTCAATTAAAAAAGAAAAAAAAGAAAACAAATATGTATGACCTGGCAAAAAAAATATATTAAGGGCCAAAGTTGGCTGATTTATAAAAATATACAGCCTAAAATTCGTAAAATATATCGGAATCATAGTAACCATTTCTGATTAACAGCATACAGTATGAGGGAATAGTATATAACATATTACTGTAACGTTTATTTATTTAAACAGTTTTTAAATTTATTTTCACTATGTTCACTAATTTATTTTCAACTTAACCTATTTGATACAACACTAGTTTATCTTAAATACTTATTTTCTAATTTAGTTTGACAACATATATCTTAACACATCAATTCTAACTACAAAACTGACCAACAGCAAACGTGCCCTATTTATAGAATGGTGAAGTTTCCCGAATGTTCTCGAATTCATCAGAACTCGCTATAAAAATTTTAAACGTCCTTCCACTATAATCAGAGCATACGTAGATGAACCCACCATTTTCTAGACTGGTACTTCTGGTAAATTCTAGAATATTTAAATCGGTGTATCCACAAATTTCTTGAAGTCAACGGTTCACAACGATTAATAATAGCCTTAGTCGTCCTTTTGTTGGAGTTTCGGAGATGACTTCTTTAGTAGAACATTTTCGGTGATAGTAAAAGTGGAGGCCGTAAGAAGCCTAAATAAGGCAGAGAGAAACTTAAGGTTGGCCTTCGTCCATAAAAATCTGCCGTATATGCGCTGTTGACTTTAAACAAAGCTTTCGGGAAAAATATACTTCCTGGCATTAATTTTAACATTAAGGGGTGGGTGGCTCAAAGGTAGAGTCTCTGCCTGTGGATCCAAGGGTCCCAGGTTCGAATCCCACCGTTGGCCAGGATTTTTTATTTAATTTAATTATTTAAAATTAATTCTAATGCCTTGGTAGGATTCCCCACTCGACCATTCACTGTTGGGTTCTAATTAACATTGCTGTTCCCAAAGTGGCACTGGGAAACAGTAACAAAGCCTAGACAGAACACGACGCTGGTTAAAATTGCCTCTCCAAAATCTGTGAATAGCTGTGGTAAATATGTAGACTGACCTGTTGGCTCTACCAGTGTAATAATTAAAAAAAAGTTGTAAATTTATTGTTTTTCTGATGTTCCATTGAAATTTGATACTTTATACATTTAAATATTTGAAATGAGTGGTTTTATTATTTATTACACTTTTATGCAAGATGAAACGAAAAATATAAATTTTTTACAAAAATTATAGCAATTCAAGGATGGATACATCTAAATACCTGAAAACCTTCTTAAGAAATGTAACTAATTTAAATTTAGTCAAAACTTCCAGTTCGATCCTGGCACGAAGTTCAACGTTCCATGCAAGTGGAAAACACAAACAAACCAAACTTTTCCTCAAACGCAAAGTTCGTATGCAATGTATCACGTAGCTTCTAATTAACAAACGAGTCGTAATATTATTTATTCAACAAGTTTTGCACGTAGGGATTTTAAACTTCTACAATTTGCCTACTCTAATGCCTGTTTTAGATTAGTTTGCCGGCCAATGTTTTAATTTTCATATGATTTATATTTTTTCCTCACATTTTCCTGTTTTTCTTCAGTTCCAACGCGCTTTTCGCTTTTTTGTTGCCTATTATTAGTTATTGGTTATCGTTCTAGAAAACGAATAATATTAACGGCACACAACGAGAGATATCCCCACGTGGCCGGGTCGTTTAATTTGGCAACGTCGATATTATTAATTTCCTGCTCGCACTAATGCTAAAACTCTGTAGTTTTCACTTCGACATAAGCAAGGAGTATTGGAAAGCGTTCAATACCCACACTGTATATTTAGTTTTAGGTAGAGTAACCAATTTTAGTTAAACTAATAGTGAGTTTCAGAAAGAAATGCGAAGCAGCTAGCCTTGTTAGACATAACTCAGATCTGGCAAAACAAATTCTCTATTAGAAAAATTATTCCACATAAATACAGTCCATAAATACCATCTTCAAGACCGACGTTATTCTTTTTCCTTCCTGATAATGTGCTTAGTCCTTTATTTTATACATATAACAGACCTATCAAAACCCAACATATTTAAACTACAACAAACACCGACAATACTAACTTAAACTACTAAAAGGGTGATTTTGTGTAAAATTCTACTCCTCAGTGCTAACTTCCTCGTTAGCACGAATATTTTAGCGATGCAGTTTTCTGACAGGCCTCTGATAAATTGTATGTGACGTTCGGACATCGGCAACGCGTACTACATTATTGCTGCCTTCGTAAACCTTTTCGATGTTACCCAATGGTCACATACCTATAGGTAAGATGATATCGTTTATAACTAATAATTCTCCTGATTGGAGATTGGTTTGGTCGGTCATATCCAAAATAAGTCAGCTAGATATTGAGATATACGCCATTGTTTAAAAAAAAAGTCTTGTTCAGAGAATACACCTGGTGTAATTACTTCTATAGATAGTTTAATCAATTTATAATTAGGAGATGTGCTTGCTTTATCCTGTGAGTCTATAGAGGACATTTCCAAAAGGTCTACTAATAAAAATGTAATCTACTTTGAAAAATAAAGCATGCCATACTTCAGATGGATGTTGGTCCTTCACTATAGCCATGAGAGCCCTTTTGAAGTTTCTGATTGAGCGTTCCCTGCCTCCACCGATATGTGGCGCTAATGGTGGATTAAATGTCGACCTAACAGGGGAACTGTTGGTTACTTCGTCAATAACTTTGGTAACTGCAAGTTCATCTAGTGCTTGCATTAATTTTCCATTGGTTTCATGAAAATTGGTATCATTATCTGACCCGGATGCTTTAACGTGGCCTCTTCTAGATAAAAACGTCGAATTGCCATGATACAAGAGTCTATTGTTAGGGACGAAGCTATCTCAACATGTACTCTAATAGTTAGACACGTAAACGGAACTCCGTACCGTTTTTCAAATCTTTCGAATTTTACCACAAATGGGCCAAAGTAATCTATACCTGTTGCAGAAAAGGGTTTCTTGTACTCAAATATTCTCTCCTGAGATAGCTGGCATATTTTTGGTTGAACTTGTTGTGCTCCCCTACAGAAAATGCATTATTATTTGCTTTACCACTGTTCTAACTTTTGGTATCCAAAAGTTTCTTTGTAAT
This sequence comes from Psylliodes chrysocephalus, assembly GCA_927349885.1. Classification (NCBI taxonomy): domain Eukaryota; kingdom Metazoa; phylum Arthropoda; class Insecta; order Coleoptera; family Chrysomelidae; genus Psylliodes; species Psylliodes chrysocephalus. The sequence continues at coordinate 52,342,895 of OV651818.1, read as the reverse complement.
TCGTTTATTACTGTCTTCGTTCCCTGATATACCATTTTCTTGTGGTAATGTATTATCATCTTTTTTGTATGGTTATGATTACCTTCAATAATAACAGGTTCCTTCTTAATAATGCTAATTTCACTCATATTTACAATTCTCGATGAAATTCTAATCATTCCGTTTTCATCCAAAAATATACTTAGCTTTCTAAGCCTTCCTTAGTTATTCGGAACCGTAATTTTCCTCAAATTTTATAGGTCAGTATAAAAACAAGTATGTTGGATCATTTTCCACCATTCCACTTTACTCCATTTGAGCTCATCTACTGATGGAAAAGGAGAGTTAGTATCAATACAACTTTTGGTTTTCAAGTTGGTGATACATCTTTTTACTCTTGCTGTAAATCGTAACAATTTGATCCATATCTAATAAGATTTTATAGAAAGTAAATTAACAAATAATTCATTATGAATAAATGTATGTGAGTATTCTACTAGGCCTTCTTCATTTTCTAATTTTTCAGCCAATTATTCATCTTGATACCCAGTTCCATTCTTTGACATCAGAACATTTTAAGATTTCACTCATTCTGGATGCAACAAATGTCTGTAACTTATTATCTGTATTAAGCCAGTCTAAGATATTTTTCGAATCAGACCAATGGGACATAAAAATAATATTTAATTTCAAATGTTTCAAGACGTCTGATATCAGCTTCACACCTAAAACAGCTGGAAGCAATTCCAATTTAGGAATTTGAAGAGTTTTCAGTGGGGACACACGAGCTTTGGATGCAACCAATGTAAGAAAACTATGAACTGCTAGCAATTCTCTAGTTAGACTTCACCAAAATGCCAATGCAGTAGCTCTTCAACTGCTGGTCAATCAGGACCATATCCGACGATTGAAGAGGACCAAGCTATTTTATCTCGTGTAGTGTGTTGTGTATATGTGAAAGCAGGGCAAGTGTGCAAGTGACTTGTATAATAATATAGTAGTCAGATCAATTTAATCAAGATCGATGGATTGGCTTTAGCTAGTATGATTTCTACATGAATAGTTTATTATATTGTCGTTTTTTTGTATCTATATATGCATTTATTAGAGTTTACCTTTTATTAAAATTATAAATAAAAAATATGTATTTAAAATTATAGGTACGTGATGAAAAATAATTTTTCACCGAATATTTATTTTCTTTTTTATTAGTTTCCCGTTCTAAATTTTTTTAATATTCTCTAAAAAATACAATAAACATTTACGTCAAATTAAATCTCCGTTTCTGCATGTGTTTGTTTTTTCATATAATTTGTTTTTTAAGGCGTTAACGAATAATTTTTTCATGCGTGTATAAAGCGAAAATAAACAGATACGTTAATTAAAATAGAGTTTCTTTCCTTCAGGGGTTACTGTTATAACTTCAAACCGCAATTCAAATTGGTCCGCACTCTTTAAAAAAGTAGAACAAGCACAAAATACAGTCATAACAATGCTCTACAAACAAGGACTAAATTAAAAAACTGAATGTGATATTTAAAAAATTTCAAGTAAACAATACTATTCTTGAATAGGTATATGATTTTTTAGTGAATTCCTCAATTTATTTGTTCTTCTCTGACACACTCACGATATGAACATATGCGAACTTTGTCCGGATCAGGCGGCATTATTTCATAGACTTTACCAGGCATAATCATCTATTCAGGTCGCTGGCTGAATGTGACAGGTAATCAACACCGACTACAGTGCATCATTAACTGATCCGATTACGATCTTGATGGGTGACCAAACCGGTGGAATGAACGAGTAGAGTAAAACAAGTTGAATGAAAGAGAAGAAGTAGCGCATGCAAAAGGTGGTACAATAAATCCGTGGGGCTGCTGTGCCACCAAGCGAATCGCAGGAGAGAGAAGGTAGACTGGAACCAGAGCCTGATTGGGGCAGCTAGGGGCTGGAACCAAAGTTTGATTAGGAAAGCTAGAATAAATCGTTAACGTTAATGATTATTTTTGCACTCTTACAAACAACCCTCTGCTTCCCGTGAGGTGTTTCGACAGGTTCCCTCCCAATTAGGCTTGGGTTCCAACCCCTGGCGCAACCCCCAATTAGGCTTGGATTCCACCTCTGGCTCTCCAAAACCAGAATTGAGCTTTAGTCCCTGGTTCTTCATAAGGCTTGGGTTCCAACCTGCCTTCCCTCCTCTGGAGTTTTGTTTCGTTACTTCCAGCTCTGTTAATAGCTAACAAGGAGGATACTTATATACATTTTGTTATATTTTTAGAATTGCTGAAAAATTGATTTATCTAGGAGTGCAACAGCCCCAAATTTTGAACGGTTGATCAAGTTGTTGGATGATTTCGTCTTGTTTGTAAGGTCTTAGTAACCACAATGTTACTTTTTGAAAACAAGGGCTGCTATTTAAAATAAGTCTCATCTATACTACTTTAAAAGAAAACATACTTAAATCATTTTCATTAGTGTCTAATTAGATATACAAGGTGAATTATAAGTTGATTTTTTTGTTGAAAATAAGAAATAATATATTATAAATTATGAAAAGTAAGTATGTTTGTGTTTTTATTTCTTTTTTCGTTTTTTTTTTTTTATGAATCACTATTCGATTCTGTACCGGTTATTGTAATTCAGTTGAGTTTGATCTCAGTAGTGTGATCAGAATAAGTGAATTTTAATTGTTATTGAGGAAGAACAAGTACGCGGATGATTGCAGATCAGGTGAGAGTAAGTCAAGGAAAGAAAAGGTGCGAACGGCGAACGGCATGAACATGTTCGACGAGTTCTACACATGATTCAAGTTTGACAGTACCCTATTGGATACTTTTGGAATAAATAAATTAATGTAGGTTTTTTATTTTTGAGATTTTTTTAAAAATTTGTTTTAATTTAGGGTTTACCCTATATGTAATAGTTAAGAATTATTTGAACTACATAACTCGCTTTATCCACAAGGTAAGATAAACTATTATTCAGGCATTGGACAAGGTTGAAGGACTGCAATTATGTGGAAGAGAAGAATTTGACTAATTTTACATAGAAGCACATACTTTGATTTTCTTTTACTATACGGAGAATGGTCGCACTGCGCAGCTTTCTGAGTGCCTTTTAAAAGGAGATAGAAAACTCCGCCATTTTGAACCTTTATTACGTGTTGCCTACATCTTGGCGCAATATTTTTAATAGGTGCGTTTTAATCATCCGCTTCTGCTTCGGAATCGTCGGTTATCTTGTTTTAATCTGACAGGTTAAAACGACTAAACCGACAATTCCGGAAGCAGAAGCAGATGATTAAAACGCACCTGATATTTTGCTTGCTGCTGTCAGTGTCAGTGAATATTATTTTTGAAGTCACAGTTTATTGCTAAAGAATCAGTTAGCTCATTCGGACCAGTTGAAAGTTCCAAAATAACATCCACTCCAGGGATACAAATTCAGGATACGCAGAAGACTGCTGTTTTATTATAGGCGGTTGTCATATCTTGTATTATCCGAGTTGCACAGTGTATAAACTGAAACATTGGGATCAAAAGTTCCGACGCAGAGTGAGCGATCTGATTCTTTAGCTGTAAACTGTGTCACAGGGTTCAAAATGGCCGCACCCTATGTTAAGCGTGTCGGACCTCTCTCTTGCCTCGTATAGTAATCAAAGTATGTGCATAGAAGTCGTTGTGACAGACCTTGTCAACAGTCTTTGTTTAGTCTAGGAAGGCTGCAACGTGGTTCAATTATAATTAGAAGAACACAGCTACGTCATCATTTGGCAATTGTTTATCGCCGAATAATGTTAGTTTAGTGGAGTGTTAATATTATAGCAATATAGGAATTTTGTTTTACATCTAACAACTTACTTAATTTTTGTTTTTTGAAAGCTCTAGATAATATGCACTCGAAATTCGAAGTAATGGTTATGACGTAGCTGTGTTCTTCTAATTGTAATCGGACCCTATTTCTTATCTTTTAATTCCAAATAAAAATGATAAATACAATTTTTGCTTTCTAAAATATTTGAAGGGAGTTTTAAACAAGTTTATAAAAACGTTTTACATGTCTATATTTAAAATTATCGAATAAACTAAATTAATTTACCGCACAGTTTCACCTAAATTGATGCGAATAATAAATTAAAATATAAATAAAAAAAAACTCGTTAATTAGTTCTATTCGATGGTGTCGGTGCAATTCGTTGGAAAAAATCCTATTAGACTGCGCCTAGAATCATGTTAACCAAAAACCCACTCGCTTTTAATCAAGGTGCTGATCTGAATTAACCCCAATCCACGGGTCGGTACACGTTGGAAAAAATGGAAAAAGTCTAATATACGCTACTAACGTATGCATCTGTTAACCGTAACCTCTCCTCTACTAACCTATTTTTGCACTATAATTCATAAGTCAGTAGAAGTGTTTTCAATATACCTTCTAAAAATAAAAATGTTCTTTATTTTTGACTAAAGAGATAGTAGCAACGGTTATTTTATATATCCTATTTTTTGTAGCAAACTTCAAAAATAATAAACACTACCCAGACAAAAAGGCTCTCAAGTGAGTAAAACATTTTCAATTAGGGAAATGATTGAGCTAGTGCAAAGCAGAATATATAGCTTAGTGTAATTAAGTTATCAGACTCTAAAGTATACAAGATTGCAACCTCAGTGAAGTTAGTTTAGAAAAAGGAATATCCATTAATTTAATTTTGGTCAGATTATATCATTAATAAATGTCTCTTGTGGTTTGTTTTTCTTCTTCCTAAAAAAAAATGATATTTTAAAACCGGGTTTATTTAATCCATCGTTAATAAATATTCGGTGCAACAACACGTTAATAAAATATGTAATACACTCTTGTATTATTCTGTTATCTACTGGCACATAAAATACATACTTCTGAATAATATAATATGTAAAACAGAGCAGGAAAAACAATAAAAAGGAATTTAAAGTGGATTCTGCTCCCGTCACAATTTCAACCGCATGAGGACGAAGGACGATGTAGTGGGAGGAGAGATCCTTTTTCTGTTTTTTTTTTTTTCTTTTTCGGTTTGGTAACTGAAATGGGTCGCTTATGTCAAGTTGATTTGTGACCAATTTTAAAACTGTACTACGGATTCTTGCTCGACTTCTAATAACGTTGTTAACATTTTTAGATAGTATACCTACCTACCTACCTTCCTAATATTTTTAAGTCTGTAACGTGATACATGATATTTTATCTATTTGTTATAATGTGTTTAAGCTCAATTGATTTTGGGCATGGGTTAAGTTATTAAATAACTCGAATAACTTATAAAAAGAAGTTGGGCACCACTATATTTAAAACTTACTAAGTATATTTGACTTTAGATTAGTGATACAAATATAGAAAATCACTAACCACTAACAAATTATATTTAAACCAAGTTTTAGATAAGGTAGCAGCAAATTCTAATTCACATAGTTTTACTAAATTCAAATTTAAGATGATTTATTTAAAAGCACTTATCTGTTCTTAAAACGAGGTAATATAAGGAATGTTTATTTGCATGGTATTCTTCAGGCAACTTCAAAGAGATTCGGTATCCTTATTCTTAATTCTGGAACTTGAATTATATTGTGAAATTTGGTATTCTAACTTAAACTCGAACGTGTAGATCTTTTATAGATGAACCAAACAACAGTCTTCAGATTGTAGCAAACTTCTAGGTATAAAAACCATAAACTTCTAGATAGGAATTCAAAACGTCTAGATATAAATCGAAATAAACCGTCTAGATATAGCCATGCTAAAAAGAAAGGGAAATAGCAAATTTGAACAGGATTTAGATAAAATGCTTTAAATATTAAATGAACAATTTAAAACTAGTAAATGAATAATTTCACAGAAACTAAAATTAATATGAAAAGGAAAAATCTTATTTAATACATTTAAACATAGTAAAGCATAATATCTTATTCCAAAAAATAATATATAAATTTATATAAAACGTGTTATCCATTGTTGAGGTTATGTTAAAAATTTTACATTTTATTTAAGAAATTCTTGTACAAAATATATATTTTCAACAATATATCAGTATTAAAACTTACCTTATAAAATCAGATGGAATATACGATAGATAAAAATTATTTAGTACATCGGATGACCAAGATATATTAAAATTCAAATCAACTTGATTCGTTGACAAATTCAAATCAAATGAAATACAAACTTTTGACACAAGGCATAAACGACAAATGACATTTGAGTAGAGGTGATTGTGTTGAAATAACGAATAACGGTTCCAACCTTTATAAGTCCTAGCAATTAAATGCTTGTGAGTCAAAGTTCCAGAGCATTTTTATTCTTGTAGTTTTGAATAATTGTAACTTCTAGAAACATAACGATCATTTTGTTGGGCTTATTATGTTAATACAGTATATTTGAAATGTTCCGTTTAAATATTATTTTTTTGTTTTAATTCTTGGAAGTTTCATTTATGTGTAGATGTTTTTAAATTAATCAAAGCTAACGAAATCAATTTGATTGGTTCTATAGTATAATGCGAAGGAATATTTAAAAGTGACGCCAACAAAAACTTTTTTTAAGCCTATCAAAATAAAAAAACTATTATATTGACCCCGTTTTGTATGTAATTATCAATATCTTCATATATATGCACATTTTGTTACTTAGTACCATAATGTCTTTAAAAATCAAAACTATTGTACGGTTTAAACTCGGCTACAATAAATAGTTGTGTCATGCTCAAAGTTTGAGTATGTTTTTATTAAGTAGTAAGTAATGTCTTTAAAAATCAAGATTGTTGTACAGTTTAAACTCGGCTACAATAAATAGTTTGAGTATGTTTTTTTAAGTAGTAAGTAATAACTAGTTTTAGAATGAGTAAGTAGTGTTTAGGTATAAATATTTTTATTACCATTGTATTACTACCATCTATCTTAGTTTTGATTATAAATTTATTTCTCTTTTAATATTATTCCATATATTTTTATTCGACTCCTTATAGGTTAAATGGCGTAACCCTCAAAATTATGAAAATGGGTTTAACCTTCATTTCGGATTAACTGGATCAAAATACATTAGTAGACCAAAGGATGCAACCAGCAACCTAAATTAAGTGCCTCAAAACAATCATGATAAAAAATATCATACAACCTGCAAGATGTTATTAGTTTAAGTACATTTTATAGGTTACGCCATTTGGCCTATGAGGTGTCAAATGTGTATTTGTCTTTAAACTTTCTTATTTTGTTTAACATTAGGCAACTGTTAAAAATACATAATAAATGATAATTGCAACAGTGTTACTAGATGCTAGCAGTTCGTGACTACTGTCCCAATTGCATTTAGGGGATTTAACCATACTCAGCTGTCGAATATATTAGTGATAAGGTGGCTCAAAAAATGATATTAATTTAATATTTTTAGGATTACTTGATATATCTATTTTCTTAGGAGTAAAATTAATGCTTTCTGTTTTGCTTGCAATAACATTTAGACGGTTTAGTCCTAACCATTCGTTAGCAGCTTCTGTGTGCATCACCATTGTTTGCGTCATCCAAGGTTTTTGACTTGATTGTACACGGAAAAAAATGTGACTAGAAAATTTTACTACAATGTTGTAGTAGTAGACTTGTAGAAAAATACGTAACAATTTGTAGAAAATTTTACTACAATTTATTGTTAAAAACTATTAGTTATTGTAGCAATTGAATTGTCGAATAAAATGCTACAACAATAGGAAAGAAGTCCACAATGTTTAGTATATTTTACTATTGTTTGTAGAAGTAGAAATTTATTACAATTATCGTAATTACTACTACTAACTTCTGTAAAAATTTGTACAAATATTAATAATTATCTCTACAAAAAATAGTAATTTTCTCTACAAAAAATAGTAATTTTCTCTTCAAAAAATAGTAATACTTTACATCCCTTCTTCAAAAATATTCTATAATATTGTAGAAATTCTAAGTCATGTGAACAGAACAGAATTCTGCTATTGGCCAACGTTTTCTGACGTCGATCATAAACGGCCAGACAGCAGTAGCCGTTCGCCATGTTCACATAACAAAGCATGGTACATATACGAGTACCTATAACACATTATTATAATATAAGTACCGATGCGTTTGAGAAAATTTTAATAATAAATTCTATTGGTGGTAAGTACATTTATTATTGTTTCTAAATAATTTACCTTTAGATAACTAATTTAAATAACCTTAGTAGATTATTTAAAAAAAATAGTTGTGGCCAACGATCGAATGTTGTGCCCAACGATCGAATTTTGTGCCAAGTTCAATGATGTTTTTTGTCTTAATTGTGACATACCTACTTTCTTATTTTTGTTAGTTATCTGACTTGGTCATTTAATATCCAAATCAGTGTAAAGGTGATAAATGTCCCCGTTTTAAGGGTATGAACAATTCAATTGGTATTAATTTTTATTTCATATTTTTCAGGTGCCGAAAAGCCAACTGAGACTGAGGGCGTTACTATTACTGTTATTTATTACATAATGTAATTAAGAATTTGTATCTTTTATATTAAAACAATAAACTGAATATTTTATTATGGAACATTTTTTTCTAGGTTATAATTATAATAATTATGGAATACAATTCAATAAATTAACGCTTAACTCTAGTAAAACAAACTACTTACCTTTTTCATCCTACCTAACTGGGTTACCTAACTTGGGGCCACTGAACATCGGGACGACTAACCACATTGTAGAAGCAGAAAAAGTAAAATACCTCGGTATTACAATTGATCGTCATATGAGATGGGATCTACAATGTAAGGAAATAGTAAAAAAAAATAAGAGGTCATTTGCCAAAATTTAGGTATTTAAAGGAAATTCTTGAAGTTGAGGAATTAAAAGTCTTGTATTTCTCACTGGTTGAGTCACTGCTTTCTTATGGTATTTTAGGGTGGGGTGGAGTAAATGACTGTTTCTTAAATAGTGTTCATATTGTACAAAAATGGCTTTTAAGAATCATATTCCAAAAAAATATTTTATTTTCCTCAGATCAATTATATCTAGATGCCCAAGTAAAAGATGTACGACAAATTTTCGTTCAAAAAATATTGTTTTTTATATTTCAAAATAAAATAAAATTTGTACATCATGAACACTCTTATAATACTAGGAGATATGAAGGGATCGTTTTCCCACGAAGTGAAAAAACTATCGGGAAAAGAAATACTAACTATTTAGCCCCAAGAATTTACGTGCTGTTATCTAATGATATAAAAAACTCAAAAAGTTTTAATTTATATAAAAATCGAATTAAAAAATGGATTATGGAAACAGAGAGACGATTTTTTACCGATATAGTAAATCAAACTCTACAGTGACAAAAGTAGCCATTTCAAGAATATGTGTCTGCAAGATTATGTGTCTGATATTTTAATTTTAATTTTAACTTACCTCTATTTCGTCCTTATACCCCGAATGTGTCTTAAACTGGATTTGACAATATTTTTTTTTTTTCACTGGGTTTGACAAAAACCCTGTTTGTGTCGCCCAAAAAAGGCAAAACAAACTGTATTAAGGTCACAATACAAGTAGTTCTAAAAACTACTTCTGTGGCTTAACTTTGTTTATTCACCCTCTACTTAGTATGTATTATTTTAATGAGGTAGTTACTAAGTCTTTTTAATAATATGTTACTTGTATTTATCCTAACTTTTATGTATCTATCCTTATATTTATATTTACTATTGAATTTATGTACTGTACTGAATTGAATTGAATTGAATAAACATTATTATTATTATTATTATTATTATTATTATTATTCTTATGATGCATTTGGATCTTTTTACTAAATATTGTAGATAATAACTCTACAATACATTCTCCACAAATATTTGGAAATTTTTACTACAAATTGTCCCTGTCCCTATATGTACTATTTATTGTAGAGAAAAATTCTACAATTGTAGAAATTTGTTCTACAATTTTTTTTCCGTGACATTTATTACTTTTATTTCTGGCAGGGCCGCTGAGAAATCATTAATATATGCTAAAAATAGTGATGGACCCAGTATTTAGCCCTGCGGCACACCATGTCTCATAGGCCTTTCTAACTTATCCAAAAGGTTATTTACCTAAAAGTATTTATAGAGTTGAGCCTATAGGATAGATTTAAAAATGTTTATGAAAAATGGCAATATTTGGCCGACGTTAATCTTTATTTTTATATAATGGAATAGTTTTACTATTAGTGAACACTCTAGATTAAACACTATATTTAATGGGCTAATTAAGCAGAACAAGGGGAGCTCAAAGATTTTCCTTGAGGGTCTGCATAAGCACCTCACTTGGACTGTAGAAAAATATACTATGTTTGTTCTTTAAGGCAGATTTCTTGTAGATTGACCTTTCTGAAGGAAAGTTTTAGGTTTCTGTTTGTAATGTCTTATAATTGGAGACACATTTGTTAGGGACATAGCCTTTTTATTTTTTTTTTCTGTAATTTCAGCAATAATCTGAATTTAAATTGACTAAGGAATTGTGCCTATTTACAATGTATTTTTTGTGATTTTTTTGCAATATTGCATGAATATTATTTGAATTTACCTCTTTTTGGCTAGTTTTATTTTATTTCTATATCTGTTTCTCTTTGTCCGTACTCTTTAACACTTTCATTTAAAACTTTATTGCGTATTGCTTAAAGTTCTTCTCCAAATCATTTTACAGCTTTATCTTTATCTTTGTTGGTTATAAGCAGGCAGGGTTGGTTAGATTGGACCTAGAACATTGCGGCTTCTTGGGTCTATTGTATTCCCCTGCTTTTCCCATATTCAGGTATTATATTTGGAATAATCCTGTGCCTTTGGTTAGTTTTACTAAGTTCCCTACCAAGTCTTCCAGGGGTGTTTCTCCGGTTCTACGCCGAAAAGGGTGAAACGCGGCCTAGTAAGAGCTTCGCATTCAAAGATAATATGGTATGAGGTTTATTCCTTTTCCATGCAAAGTCTAATTGTGATTAGATCATTGTGATTGGGATCATTAATCATCACATGAAGATGTTTCAGCAAAATTGTCCCGTTAGTAATCATACAACAATAATTCTGATGCCTTGCTAGCTGTAGTACCTCAGCAGCCATGCGTTGATTTGGTCCCGTTAGCATAACCTTACTGATTTTATGTCCTCTTATCTATTGCTTGTTAATTTGTTGTTTTGTGATTACCCACCTGTTCACAGTCTTTCGATCAGAAGTTTAGCTTATTCAAATGCAGGTCTTGTGAATTGACAGTTTTCTCTGATGAATTTATCAGCTTATTCATTTCCCTTGATACCTTTATGTCCTGGTTTCCACGGTAGTTTTACCTTACTGTGGGTTGCCACCTCTCGCCACCTTGCCACCTCGCTTACACACAATTCAATTGCATATATTTCAGCTTAAAATAAATACATATTTTCCCAGTGATTCGATAATGTCGCATTTGGGTTTAACTCCATATACGTCAGAGCCTGTTTCCTTATTAGTATTAGATCCATCCATATACCATACGAGATCGCTAAGAAAGTATTTCTGGACTTTCTTAATTATCTCGTTCCAATTGCAGTTGACTTGGAAGGGTCTGTTAAAGGTTAGGCGAGATGTCCCATCTTTAATATTGGATCATTTACCTCATGTGTTATTCAGCTATCAGTGCTTTGTTTTATATATCCCAGTGGGTTCCAGTTGTTGGATATATCCAGTCTGTTTGCTCTTATTCTGGTTCCTTTCTTTATGACTAGGTCAAGAGGTCGGACGTTTAGAATGATTTCCATAAAGGCTGTCGGTGTACTTCTCAGTGCTCCTCTAATACAAAGACATGCTAGCCTCTGTACTCCTGAGAGGGTATTCGGGTCTATTTTCTGGTTTACTTTTGGCAACCAAACAATTGTTCCATAAGTTATCATAGTCCTTGTTATTACCGCATACAGCCAGAGGTTTTAATTTTAAGATATTTGACTTGATTCGTTCTTTTTATCCTTCCTACAACCAGGGTCGGAGTTTCTAAGACATCTACCTTGTTTTCCGAGTAAAAGTTATGAGTTGTGTATTATCAGGGTTTACCAAGAGGTTTTCCAGAACGCATCACATTTCTGTCAGCCTTAGAACTCTTTACATGAGTTCGAATACTGTGGTTTGGTGTTTCCTTCGGATAATGATGACTATGTCTTCGGCGTATCCTTGGACGTACAGCCCCTGATTGTTCAGTATTCTTCAGCCACTAGGTTCCACAGATGAGAAGATAGATCTCCTCCCTGTGGGCATCCCCAGTTGGTTCCGATTGATACTTTCTGTGACTCCTGACAACCGAAAATGCAACGTGTAGATAACAAATGCAGAGTAGTATTTCTCAAGATTTGTTGCTTCTAAAAAGACCAATTTTTAGTTCGTAACAAATTGAGAATAGTTTTCAGTTCCCTTTTTTGGTTATTGACCAAGAGAAAGATGGTACTGTTTTTGGCAAGTTTCTTGCATTTAATTGCTCTATCATGATTTACTTTATATTTATCAAAATTTACTAAACATTATCTAACCTATGATTTTTACAAAGACTTTTTTTAAGGTCATATGAATCAATTATATCTAAAAACTCAGTCTAGTGTATCTTGTCTCCGTACCAATTTCTTAATCATGCTGTCTTTTACGCCGACCGTTTTTAAAGACCTTGCAAATATCTATTTTCCCAATACAAATCATTCTATACTGCTATTTTAAACATAAGAGTCGTATCTAACAATACGACTAACAATTGTAAATATATCTAATACGGCAGTTTTATTTAAAGATACACTCAAGTTTGTACATATGACAATTAGTTCTGATTGTAAAACATGTATTTCTGTTGCAGATGAATACCTTGAAAATATGACTAGAGTCGGTTTACAAAGAAGATAGTACCTCCAATGTATGCCAAAATGCAGATATGATATGCTTAAAAGGGGCATTGTCACTTCTTGAATCAAAATATGTGCCTAAAGTTTCTGGTTTCTCACCCTGTATATTGTTTATGTTAAATTGGTACTCCATTTTTATTCCATGCCTACTGACTTTTGTGTTAATATTCTGAACTCAACCAATTCCATTATAAGTCTAACGCAGTATATTCCTAGTCTCAGAAATAATTTTTGGGGCTAGAACAGAAACAAGATACGTCTGGCTGCTGATTTATACCTCGCATGTCACGGGAGGTCAGAGCAGATAATTCAAAAGAAAAAGGCGCTTATATCTCTAGAAATGCCGACAGTTGTCAGACTGGAAAAATTTTGGTAAGAAATATTGCCTACTTGCATTTGCTGGTCACACGTTTTAGAAAAATCGCGCCAAAGTATTTTATTGCCTTTTGTCGGGGCCACTACTAGAGTACGGACGCGGCCGCTGTTTCTTTGTATCTGTGACATCTGCTAAATGGGCCGCTTCAGAGAGACTTTGGGGGGCTTAAGTGGATTGGATGCTTCTCAAGTATTACTTTAAGGTTATAATTATACTATTTATTAAAATTGGAGCTGTTTAAGGTAAAAATAAATTATAGAAATAGTTGAATGGTTTATTTTTTAATACAGTCAAATTGAGTATTTTTTAAATTTTATTAAAAGAAATAATTGTTCTGTCTTGTAAGGTAGGCAGATATAAGCTTTACCTACGGCATGAAATAAGAGAAAATGTGGCGACTTTAAACTAGTATACAGGATGATTCACTAAGCCGTATCTCAAAAACCGTATGTTCTAGAATTTCGAAAAACAAATTCTTATAACAAAACTGGCCCTAAAAAAATGCCTAACGATGTTTTTATGTCCGTAGTTTTCCTCTAGGTTGCGCAATCTATCACTTAATATTTCTTTGACAAAATATTCCTTAATTAAGGTTGGTAAACATATCAACTTTAGAAACTATTGTCTTTATTCTACAACTCTTGTATAAGTTATTTTTTTGTATCATCATTTTTAAGGGGTGGGAGAAGTATACTTCTGTTGACATATAAAAAAACTGTAACTTCCATATTCCTGAATCGATTTTCAAAAACCTAGACTCCATGCAAAGAGCATTAAAGGTGGATTTCAGAAACAAAGAATAACATATTTAATCTTTCAGTCGTCAACTAGAGGGCGTTATATAACACCCAGAAATTTTAAATCAAAGATGTCTTCTTATTGATCTGTCAAAACCGCAAACTGATATATCTTGTTATTCTAAATATCTTGGCATTTTTTTTAATTATAGTGAGTGTTGGCCCATCCAGTAAGTTGTACCTAAGAAAAATAAATCTTTAATTAATTGAAAAAAAAATTCGACATTTTACATGTTTTGTTACAGCACAGATTTTAATTGATTTATAAATTGTTTTTGTTTATTTTAATAATAAAGTTCTTAAAACTAACTTTAAAATATATTTATATACACTGGTACTTAGTGTTCAAATTAAATATGGGTTGTCCCATAACACTAAATTCTCTGATTCAAAATAAAAAAGACTAAGTGGTACAGGAACTTGTGACACTTTTTTTGGTACACATTTGCGAAAGGAAAATTTACAGATTTTGTTCAATCTTTTTTTGTGTTGTAGAAGATGGAAATACTTTGCTGCAGACACACCAACAGTGGAATGCATGATGATGGTGTTTTAAAAAAGCCATTGTCGAAAATGCTAATGTCACATATTTGATTAGATAATTAATTTGACATAGGCGCCTTCAAGGCTTAGGTTGTTAAGCGATCAAGTTTGGATTCCAGATAAAAGCAATCTTCTAAAGTTTTTATTTTGGAAAAAATATAAAAACTCAAAAAGTACCACTAGTGCTATTTATTTATTTAAAATATTTTTTATTTATCATAATATAACCCCAATAAATAAATAAACAAAATTAGTCGAACTTTTTCATTTTTTATATTTTTTCCAAAAAAAAAAAGAACTTTTATCGGCAACTGAACCCAGTTCGCGAAATCCAAAGTTGGGCACTCAACGACCTGAGCCATGAAGGTTTATGTCAAGTTAATTATCTAATCAAATATGTTAGCATTTTCTAAAATGGCATTTTAAGACTTCGTTGTTTGTACAAAACAAAGTAAACGAAAAATTTGCAATTTTGTCTTTCTAAAATAACACACGTTAATGTGCCACTGGCTCTCCTACCATATAAAACGTTACTCATTTTCAAAATACTTGGTGTAAAAAATTGAAAACTAAAAATTATTAATGGCTTAAAATTTTTTATTACTAAAATGTGCAAACGTGTTTGGTGTCATGTCATGAGATAACCTAACAGTAAAAATCTGTTAATTACATTTCACCAGTGGCGTACGGCATGGGTAAGTAATTTCATGTTACCTGACTGCCCAGACATTAATTTTAATTATAATTTAAATTTTTTAATGTTTTCAAAGTAAATCTTAATTACAACTTAACAAAATGACTAGTTAAAATAACTTTCCAACAAGAATACCTACATTATTTTACTAAAAAACATCAAAAATATTTGAAAATTATATACAAAATTAGTTTTTGGACTGTGGCATACCTAATATTTAGAAGGGATAAAGGTGTTACTCATGAGATACGATACTTAGGGTTACCAGGTTGGAATATCTAAAAATCAATTAAAGCAAAAAGCTGTTAAAAAAACGGGACCCTATTTTATAAAAGGAATAATTTATATTAAGGAAATATATATTTCATAAAGCTTCTCATTAAATTTAAAAATCTGATGTGTCCAACACATGACTTTCCTATCTAGTTATTACAGGCTTTTTCCGGTTATTTTGTACAACCTATTGCAGCACCTCTATAAATGTTTAGAGAAGGATAAACTAAATATATACATTTTCCACATACATCTACCTCGAAACATTTTTCTATAGATATTCATTGAAAACGAAAATACTGAAAAATTTAAATTTAGCACATTTTCTACAATTTTTCCATAACGGTCCATTTTACGAAAATCTTGTATAAACAAAAATTATAGAGATCGATATCGCAAACAACTTTTATTTTAACAATTTTCATAAAAATCAGAATTTTGCACATTTTGTCAAATTTCTCGAATACGGACCATTTCAGGAAATTTTTACATGAAACAAAAATTATAGATAATAATATTAGAAGTAACTTTTATTTGAACAATTTTTTTTTCCAAACATAAATAACAGATATATTCCATAAAATATAAAAACGGCCTCCCATAAAGTACCCCCCCATGTTCCGACTTTGTCCAAAGTCTAATCATTTCACGTCAGGCCGAAATAAAACCTAAGTTTAAAATTTAATATTTTTTCCTTTATCCGTTTTTGAGTTTTCACTAGTAATACCACTAGAGGTCAAATTATTTCCGCGAGAAAAAATTTCCTGATATTAATTTGACCTCGCGTGGTATTCGGTAAGAAAATTCCACGCCGAATTATGGTTGAAAATTAAATATTTTTAAAATTTATTTTTCGTTTCTCAACATTGCAAATTATTTTCTCCAAGTCACCAGTGAAACATAAAAGGTGTTGTCGCCTTGATTGTTGAGTTGTCATTGTAACTAAGTGAGACCCTAACCTCGAATATAATTTCAGTTTTGAAGTTGTCAAGCGGCCCGACGTAAAAAAATGTTTCGCTGCAATTATTTAGGCCTTCAAATTGCTTATTTCTACTCATTATAGTTGCATGGGAATACCATTTGAAAATAGAAAATAGTATATTCTTTAATTTTACGTAAGTTTTGAATAACTACAAGTGGTAGAAAATTGTTTTTCTGCGTTTTTATTAACATGCGTTATGAGCGCTTTAAAATGGTATGAAATTCATAACCAGCGTCAGCAAGCATCAATCGCAGGAGGCTGTGATCATTGTATTTTGACAGTTCAAAACATTAAATAACTCGCGTTTTGTTGCGATAAAGAATATTGCACAGCAAGTAAAACCAACAAAATTACCTATTTGTTTAAAAAAGAATCGATTTGAAAATCATACGCTATGCAAAATATGCGTGAAATTGTCTGATTGTAATGATCAATCATTGCACCATGACTTACTTACTTACTTGGATTAATAGAGGATTGTGGCTCCAACTTGAAAAACGAAAATTTGTTCCAAATTATCCACGAATATTTGCAGCTAAACTACGCAAAATTCAAAGTGCTGAATGGGAAAAAGGTGAATAAATTAGTGTCTAAATATTATATATATTTTATTAGACATAGACACATAATTCAAAGCATCCAAAGTCCTGCATTTTCGCCATTAAGAAGAAAAGAAGTGGCCGAAGAATATAGAAAACACCTTAGCATTGTAACTAAAATGTATCAAAACTAAACCTATTATGTGAACAAATAAAAACCAGTCTGTCAAAAATGGTCTGTTATTGTAAACGTCAAAAAATTTCCAGTATAATTCGCTGTTGGGTACCCCACGAGAAAAAAAATTCCACTAAAATACCTCCGTTGCCATGGTGATCTGTCAAAAACACGTATTTTGATTGGTTCAAAATTACAGGTGTAGAATTTTCTTCAAAATTCGAAATTTACACATTTTCTCAAATATCTCGAATACGGTCCATTTTAGAGAAATTATAGAGAATTATATTACAAACAACTTTTATTTGAACAATTTTTATAAAAAATTATTTTTTTTTACATTTTGTCAAATTTCTCGAATACGGACCATTTTAGGAAAATTTTATATAGAACAAAAATTATAGATAATAATATTGTAAGTAACTTTTATTTGAAGAATTTTCTTCTCCAAACGTAATTAACGAATATATTCTATAAAATATAAAAATCCACCAATAAAGTACCCT